>OY776281.1:42808434-43408434 GCA_963675445.1 Linnaemya vulpina | reverse complement strand
TGTATAAAATTTTAAAAGAACAAACAAAGATATGAAAATTTTTAACAGATAGGCAAGTAGTTTAGTAAAAATTACAAAAAATATGTTGAACAGTCGAACACTAACACAAAAGTAGTTTAATGTTGCCAGTGTACATATATATTTGAGTCTGGCAGCTTGTTTTGTTAAACCCAAGAGAGCGCAATGCTCTTTTTTAAGAATAAATCACTCCAATTGCATTCTCGGAAAGAAGTTTTTTGAAAAAAGTTTATCTTTTCCAAACCTGACTCTGTGCCAAAAATTGAATTACAGCATCTTAAAAGGCATAAACAGAGCTACAATTTGGCATCATTAAATTTTTGCTGTATTGTGACTATTTCGAACAACTTTTTCAAAAAACCCTTTTATACTGAAGGGCATAAAAAGCTACAATTTGGCATCATTCAATTTTTGCTGATGCGATACTAATTTAAAAAAAATTTTTCAAAAAACAGCTTTTCACTAATATTAATTTTTCATATTTCGACCTATAACTCCCAAAACTGACTCTGTAACGAAAATTGACCTACACCATCTTAAAGGGCATTAAAAGGTCTACTATTTGGCATCTTTAAATTTTTGCTGTATTGTTACTCGTTCGAAAAACTGTTTTTTACTAACATTAATTTTTTAAATTTTTGACCTCTACCTCTCAAACCTGATTCAGTGTCGAAAATTTAATTATACCATCTTAAAGGGCATGAGAAGGGCTTAAATTTGGCATCATTCAATTTTTGCTGTAATGTTACTCTTCCAAACAAATTTTTGAAAAAACTGTTTTTATTAAAATTAATTTTAAAAATGTTTGACCTATAACTCCCAAACCTGACCCTGCTAAAAACGTTTTTTTTTTGAAAAATGAATGATGTCAAATCGTAGTTTTTTTATACCCTTTAAGATGGTATAACTTTATTTTCTGCACAGAGCTAGGCTGGTGAGTTATAGAGCGAAAAATGAAAAATCTATGTTAGTAAAAACTGTTTTTTGAAAAATTTGTTTGGAAGAGTAATAATACAGCAAAAATTTAATGATGCCAAATTTTAGCCCCTTTTTTGCCCTTTTAGATAGCATAATGCAATTTTTGGTTTGGGAGTTATAGGTCAAAATCTTAAAATATTAATTTTAGTAAAAAACTGTTTTTTGAAAATTTTGTTTGAAAGAGTAACAATACAGCAAACATTTAATGATGCCATGTTGTTGCTCTTTTTGTGCCCTTTAAGATGGTGTAATTCATTTTTTGGCACAGAGTCAGGTTTGGGAGTTAAAGGTCAATTAGTGTTTTTTTTAAGTTTTTTAAAAATTTTGTATGAAAAATTAGCTGTTGTCGGAAAACTAATGATAACGAATTTTAGCTCATTTTTCAGATGTTATAACATATATTTTTTTTTGTATTTTGCCTGGTTTAAGTGTTATTGGTCAAAAACTAAGCAAAAAGTTTGTTGAAAATGCAAAAAGTTTGTTGAAGTGCTAAAATCTTAAAAAATTCTCCTTTAGTAATCAACCAATTTTAGGTTGCTGCCATATCCATTTGATATATTGTGCATGCAGTATTTGGCATCAACTTTATGTTTTACCTGCATAATATAACATATATGTTACGTGAAAATTCTTTAAAAGTGTTGAATATGACCAATAAATGTATACATTTTTAAAAGAAATAGGCGACTTAGTTGAATGTGATAACAGTTCCTATTTACACAAATTTTATTATGAAAAGGAATCCGAGAACTGTATCAACCTGATGTTAATACGTTTTTGTCTTAATACCCGTGTTTCCGTCTGATTATTTTCTTCATGGCCCTTTTTTCTGAATTTTTTGTTTTATCATACCTAAGTCAAATTTTTTGGTTTGAATTTTATACTTAAGTACATTTGAACGTTTTCCAATTTTTTCATTGGTAGCTCAAGCCTTAGCTTAAATTTGTATGTGGTAATTATTTTAACGAACATGTGTATTGCGTTATTAAATCGAATTAAGATTCATAGGCCAATTGTTCGAAATTTGTTTAAATCTCAGAAAGACATATTGATGGAACAAAAAAAAAAAAATTCAGAAAAATGGGACATGAAGAAAATAATCAAACGGTAACACGGGTATTAAAACAAAAACGTGTTAACATCTGTGCCAAAAATTGAATTACACCATCTTAAAAGGCGTAAACAGAGCTACAATTTGGCATCATTAAATTTTTGCTGTATTGTTACCCTTTCGAACAAATTTTTCAAAAAACTGTTTTTTACTAACATTAATTTTTCATTCTTCGACCTATAACCCTCAAACCTGACTCTGTGCCAATAATAGAATTATACCATCTTAAAGAAAATAAAAAGAGCTACAATTTGGTATTGTTAAATTTTTGCTGTATTGTGACTCTTTCGAACAAATTTTTCAAAAAACTGTTTTTTACTAAAATTAATTTTTCATTCTTCGACCTATAACCCTCAAACCTGACTCTGTGCCAATAATAGAATTATACCATCTTAAAGAAAATAAAAAGAGCTACAATTTGGTATTGTTAAATTTTTGCTGTATTGTTACTCTTTCAAACAAACTCTTCAAAAAACTGTTTTATACTAAAATTAATTTTGAAAATTTTTGACCTTACCTCCCAAACCTGATTCTGTGCCAAAAATTGTATTATACTATCTTAAAGGGCATAAAAACGGGTACAATTTGGCATCATTAAATTTTTGCTGTATTGTTACTATTTCAAACAAACTTTTCAAAAAAAATTTTATTATTAATATTAATTTTTTAGATTTTTGACCTATAACTCCCAAATCTGACTGTGTAAAAAACAGTTTTTTTTAATGAATGATGCCAAATTGTAGCCCTTTTTATGCCCTTTATGATGGTATAATTCAATTTATGGCACAGTGTCAGGCTTGGGAGTTAAAGGTCGAAAAATTAAAAATTAATTTTAGTAAAAAACAGTTTTTTAAGAGAATTTGTTGGAAAGAGTACCAATACAGAAAAAATTGGATGGTGCTGAATTGCAGCCTTTTTTCATGTTCTTTAAGATGGTATAATTCAATTTTTAGCACTGAGTCAAGTTTGGAAGTTATAGGTCGAAAAATGAAAAATTAATGTTATTAAAAAACAGTTTTTTGAAAGAGTAACAATACAGCAAAAATTGAATGATGCCAAATTGTAGCCCTTTTAATGCCCTTTGAGATGATATAATTAAATTTTTGGCATAAAGTCAGGTTAGGGAGTTAAAGGTCAATAAGTGTTTTTTTAAAGTTTTTTAAAAACTTTGTATGAAAAATTAACTGTTGTCGAAAAACTTATGATAACGATTATATAATTTTAGCTCATCTTTCAGATAATATAATATTTCAGTTTTTTAATTTTGCCTGGTTTAAGTGTTATTGGTCAAAAACTAAGCAAAAAGTTTGTTGAAAATTCAAAAATTTTGTTGAACTGCTAAAATCCTAAAAAATTCTCCTTTAGTAATCAACCAATTTTAGGTTGCAGCCATATCCATTTGATATATTGTGCATGCAATATTTGGCATCAATTTTATGTTTTAACTGCATAATATAACATATATGTTACGTGGAAGTTCTTTAAAAGTGTTGAATATTACCAATAAATGTATACAATTTTAAAAGAACAAACAAAGATATGAAAATTTTTAACAGATAGGCAAGTAGTTTAGTAAAAATTACAAAAAATATGTTGAACAGTCGAACACTAACACAAAAGTAGTTTAATGTTGCCAGTGTACATATATTTGAGTCTGGCAGCTTGTTTTGTTAAACCCAAGAGAGCGCAATGCTCTTTTTTAAGAAGAACTCGCTCCGATTGCATTCTCGGAAAGAAGTTTGTTGAAAAAAGTTTATCTTTTCGCGGATTATTTATTAATTTTTCGACCCATAACACCTAAACCTGACTCTGTGCCAAAAATTGAATTACACAATCTTAAAAGGCATAAACAGAGCTATAATTTGGCATCATTACATTTTTGCTGTATTTTTACTCTTTTGAACAAATTTAAAAAAAAACTGTTTTTTACTAAAATTAATTTTTAAAATTTTTGACCTCTACCTCTCAAACCTGATTCAGTGTCGAAAATTTAATTATACCATCTTAAAGGGCATGAGAAGGGCTTAAATTTGGCATCATTAAATTTTTGCTGTAATGTTACTCTTCCAAACAAATTTTTGAAAAAACTGTTTTTATTAAAATTAATTTTTAAAATGTTTGACCTATAACTCCCAAACCTGACCCTGCTAAAAAGGTTTTTTTTTTTAAATGAATGATGTCAAATCGTAGTTTTTTTTATACCCTTTAAGATGGTATAACTTTATTTTCTGCACAGAGCTAGGCTTGTGAGTTATAGATCGAAAAATGAAAAATCTATGTTAGTAAAAACTGTTTTTTGAAAAATTTGTTTGGAAGAGCAATAATACAGCAAAAATTGAATGATGCCAAATTGTAGCCCCTTTTTTGCCCTTTTAGATAGCATAATGCAATTTTTGGTTTGGGAGTTATAGGTCAAAATCTTAAAATATTAATTTTAGTAAAAAACTGTTTTTTGAAAATTTTGTTTGAAAGAGTAACAATACAACAAACATTTAATGATGCCATGTTGTTGCTCTTTTTGTGCCCTTTAAGATGGTGTAATTCATTTTTTTGGCACAGAGTCAGGTTTGGGAGTTAAAGGTCAATTAGTGTTTTTTTTAAGTTTTTTAAAAATTTTGTATGAAAAATTAGCTGTTGTCGGAAAACTAATGATAACGACTATGTAATTTTAGCTCATTTTTCAGATGTTATAACATATATTTTTTTTTTGTATTTTGCCTGGTTTAAGTGTTATTGGTCAAAAACTAAGCAAAAAGTTTGTTGAAAATGCAAAAAGTTTGTTGAAGTGCTAAAATCTTAAAAAATTCTCCTTTAGTAATCAACCAATTTTAGGTTGCTGCCATATCCATTTGATATACTGTGCATGCAGTATTTGGCATCAACTTTATGTTTTACCTGCATAATATAACATATATGTTACGTGGAAATTCTTTAAAAGTGTTGAATATGACCAATAAATGTATAAATTTTTAAAAGAAATAGGCGACTTAGTAGAATGTGATAACAGTTCCTATTTACACAAATTTTATTATGAAAAGGAATCCGAGAACTGTATCAACCTGATGTTAATACGTTTTTGTTTTAATACCCGTGTTTCCGTCTGATTATTTTCTTCATGGCCCTTTTTTCTGAATTTTTTGTTTTATCATACCTAAGTCAAATTTTTTGGTTTGAATTTTATACTTAAGTACATTTGAACGTTTTCCAATTTTTTCATTGGTAGCTCAAGCCTTAGCTTAAATTTGTATGTGGTAATTATTTTAACGAACATGTGTATTGCGTTATTAAATCGAATTAAGATTCATAGGCCAATTGTTCGAAATTTGTTTAAATCTCAGAAAGACATATTGATGGAACAAAAAAAAAAAATTCAGAAAAATGGGACATGAAGAAAATAATCAAACGGTAACACGGGTATTAAAACAAAAACGTGTTAACATCTGTGCCAAAAATTGAATTACACCATCTTAAAAGGCGTAAACAGAGCTACAATTTGGCATCATTAAATTTTTGCTGTATTGTTACCCTTTCGAACAAATTTTTCAAAAAACTGTTTTTTACTAACATTAATTTTTCATTCTTCGACCTATAACCCTCAAACCTGACTCTGTGCCAATAATAGAATTATACCATCTTAAAGAAAATAAAAAGAGCTACAATTTGGTATTGTTAAATTTTTGCTGTATTGTGACTCTTTCGAACAAATTTTTCAAAAAACTGTTTTTTACTAAAATTAATTTTTCATTCTTCGACCTATAACCCTCAAACCTGACTCTGTGCCAATAATAGAATTATACCATCTTAAAGGGCATAAAAACGGGTACAATTTGGCATCATTAAATTTTTGCTGTATTGTTACTATTTCAAACAAACTTTAAAAAAAAAATTTTATTATTAATATTAATTTTTTAGATTTTTGACCTATAACTCCCAAATCTGACTGTGTAAAAAACAGTTTTTTTAATGAATGATGCCAAATTGTAGCCCTTTTAATGCCCTTTGAGATGATATAATTAAATTTTTGGCATAAAGTCAGGTTAGGGAGTTAAAGGTCAATAAGTGTTTTTTTAAAGTTTTTTAAAAATTTTGTATGGAAAATTAGCTGTTGTCGGAAAACTAATGATAACGACTATGTAATTTTAGCTCATTTTTCAGATGTTATAACATATATTTTTTTTTTGTATTTTGCCTGGTTTAAGTGTTATTGGTCAAAAACTAAGCAAAAAGTTTGTTGAAAATGCAAAAAGTTTGTTGAAGTGCTAAAATCTTAAAAAATTCTCCTTTAGTAATCAACCAATTTTAGGTTGCTGCCATATCCATTTGATATATTGTGCATTCAGTATTTGGCATCAACTTTATGCTTTACCTGCATAATATAACATATATATTACGTGGAAATTCTTTAAAAGTGTTGAATATGACCAATAAATGTATACATTTTTAAAAGAAATAGGCGACTTAGTTGAATGTGATAACAGTTCCTATTTACACAAATTTTATTATGAAAAGGAATCCGAGAACTGTATCAACCTGATGTTAATACGTTTTTGTTTTAATACCCGTGTTTCCGTCTGATTATTTTCTTCATGGCCCTTTTTTCTGAATTTTTTGTTTTATCATACCTAAGTCAAATTTTTTGGTTTGAATTTTATACTTAAGTACATTTGAACGTTTTCCAATTTTTTCATTGGTAGCTCAAGCCTTAGCTTAAATTTGTATGTAGTAATTATTTTAACGAACAATTGTATTGCTATATTAAATCGAATTAAGATTCATAGGCCAATTGTTCGAAATTTTTTTAAATCTCAGAAAGACATATTGATGGAACAAAAAAAAAATTCAGAAAAATGGGACATAAAGAAAATAATCAAACCATAACACGGGTATTAAAACAAAAACGTGTTAACATCTGTGCCAAAAATTGAATTGCACTATCTTAAAAGGCGTAAACAGAGCTACAATTTGGCATCATTAAATTTTTGCTGTATTGTTACTCTTTCGAACAAATTTTTCAAAAAACTGTTTTTTACTAACATTAATTTTTCATTCTTCGACCTATAACCCTCAAACCTGACTCTGTGCCAATAATAGAATTATACCATCTTAAAGAAAATAAAAAGAGCTACAATTTGGTATTGTTAAATTTTTGCTGTATTGTGACTCTTTCGAACAAATTTTTCAAAAAACTGTTTTTTACTAAAATTAATTTTTCATTCTTCGACCTATAACCCTCAAACCTGACTCTGTGCCAATAATAGAATTATACCATCTTAAAGAAAATAAAAAGAGCTACAATTTGGTATTGTTAAATTTTTGCTGTATTGTTACTCTTTCAAACAAACTTTTCAAAAAACTGTTTTATACTAAAATTAATTTTGAAAATTTTTGACCTTACCTCCCAAACCTGATTCTGTGCCAAAAATTGTATTATACTATCTTAAAGGGCATAAAAACGGGTACAATATGGCATCATTAAATTTTTGCTGTATTGTTACTATTTCAAACAAACTTTAAAAAAAAAATTTTATTATTAATATTAATTTTTTCGATTTTTGACCTATAACTCCCAAACCTGACTGTGTAAAAAACTGTTTTTTTTAATGAATGATGCCAAAATGTAGCCCTTTTTATGCCCTTTATGATGGTATAATTCAATTTATGGCACAGTGTCAGGCTTGGGAGTTAAAGGTCTAAAAATTAAAAATTAATTTTAGTAAAAAACAGTTTTTTAAGAGAATTTGTTGGAAAGAGTACCAATACAGCAAAAATTGGATGGTGCTGAATTGCAGCCTTTTTTTATGTTCTTTAAGATGGTATAATTCAATTTTTAGCACTGAGTCAAGTTTGGAAGTTATAGGTCGAAAAATGAAAAATTAATGTTATTAAAAAACAGTTTTTTGAAAGAGTAACAATACAGCAAAAATTGAATGATGCCAAATTGTAGCCCTTTTAATGCCCTTTGAGATGATATAATTAAATTTTTGGCATAAAGTCAGGTTAGGGAGTTAAAGGTCAATAAATGTTTTTTTAAAGTTTTTTAAAAACTTTGTATGAAAAATTAACTGTTGTCGAAAAACTAATGATAACGATTATATAATTTTAGCTTATCTTTCAGATAATATAACATTTCAGTTTTTTTAATTTTGCCTGGTTTAAGTGTTATTGGTCAAAAACTAAGCAAAAAGTTTGTTGAAAATTCAAAAATTTTGTTGAACTGCTAAAATCCTAAAAAATTCTCCTTTAGTAATCAACCAATTTTAGGTTGCAGCCATATCCATTTGATATATTGTGCATGCAATATTTGGCATCAATTTTATGTTTTACCTGCATAATATAACATATATGTTACGTGGAAGTTCTTTAAAAGTGTTGAATATTACCAATAAATGTATACAATTTTAAAAGAACAAACAAAGATATGAAAATTTTTAACAGATAGGCAAGTAGTTTAGTAAAAATTACAAAAAATATGTTGAACAGTCGAACACTAACACAAAAGTAGTTTAATGTTGCCAGTGTACATATATTTGAGTCTGGCAGCTTGTTTTGTTAAACCCAAGAGAGCGCAATGCTCTTTTTTAAGAATAACTCACTCCAATTGCATTCTCGGAAAGAAGTTTTTTGAAAAAAGTTTATCTTTTCGCGGATTAATTATTCATTTTACGACCCATAACTCCCAAACCTGACTCTGTGCCAAAAAGTGAATTACAGCATCTTAAAAGGCATAAACAGAGCTACAATTTGGCATCATTAAATTTTTGCTGTATTGTGACTATTTCGAACAACTTTTTCAAAAAACCCTTTTATACTGAAGGGCATAAAAAGCTACAATTTGGCATCATTCAATTTTTGCTGATGCGATGCTAATTAAAAAAAATTTTTCAAAAAACAGCTTTTCACTAATATTAATTTTTCATATTTCGACCTATAACTCCCAAAACTGACTCTGTAACGAAAATTGACCTATACCATCTTAAAGGGCATTAAAAGGTCTACTATTTGGCATCTTTAAATTTTTGCTGTATTGTTACTCGTTCGAAAAACTGTTTTTTACTAACATTAGTTTTTCATTTTCCGACCTATAACTCCCAAACCTGACTCTGTAACGAAAATTGTCCTATACCATCTTAAAGGGCATTAAAAGGGCTACAATTTGGCATCTTTAAATTTTTGCTGTATTCTTACTCTTTCAAACAAATTTAAAAAAAACTGTTTTTTACTAAAATTAATTTTTAAAATTTTTGACCTCTACCTCTCAAACCTGACTCTGTGTCGAAAATTGAATTATACCATCTTAAAGGGCATAAGAAGGGCTTAAATTTGGCATCATTCAATTTTTGCTGTAATGTTACTCTTCCAAACAAATTTTTGAAAAAACTGTTTTTATTAAAATTAATTTTTAAAATTTTTGACCTATAACTCCCAAACCTGACCCTGCTAAAAACGTTTTTTTTTTAAATGAATGTTGTCAAATCCTAGTTTTTTTTAATGCCCTTTAAGATGGTATAATTCAATTTTTTTCATAGAGTCAAGCTTGGGATTTAAAGGTCGAAAAATGAAAAATAATGTTAGTAAAGAACTGCTTTTTGAAAAATTTTTTTTAAAGAGTAACAACACAGGAAAAATTTAGTGATGCCAAATGGTTTTTCTTTTTATACCCTTTAAGATGGTATAACTTAATTTTCGGCACAGAGTCAGGCTTGAGAGTTATAGGTCGAAAAATCAAAAATTAGTGTTAGTAAAAAACAGATTTTTGAAAAATTATTTTGAAAGAGTAATAATACAGCAAAAATTGAGTGATGCCAAATTGTAGTCTTTTTTATACCCTTTAAGATGGTATAACTTTATTTTCTGCACAGAGCTAGGCTTGTGAGTTATAGATCGAAAAATGAAAAATCTATGTTAATAAAAACTGTTTTTTGAAAAATTAGTTTGGAAGAGTAATAATACAGCAAAAATTGAATGATGCCAAATTGTAGCCCCTTTTTGCCCTTTTAGATAGCATAATGCAATTTTTGGTTTGGGAGTTATAGGTCAAAATCTTAAAATATTAATTTTAGTAAGAAACTGTTTTTTGAAAATTTTGTTTGAAAGAGTAACAATACAGCAAACATTTAATGATGCCATGTTGTTGCTCTTTTTGTGCCCTTTAAGATGGTGTAATTCATTTTTTTGGCACAGAGTCAGGTTTGGGAGTTAAAGGTCAATTAGTGTTTTTTTAAGTTTTTTAAAAATTTTGTATGAAAAATTAGCTGTTGTCGGAAAACTAATGATAACGACTATGTAATTTTAGCTCATTTTTCAGATGTTATAACATATATTTTTTTTTGTATTTTGCCTGGTTTAAGTGTTATTGGTCAAAAACTAAGCAAAAAGTTTGTTGAAAATGCAAAAAGTTTGTTGAAGTGCTAAAATCTTAAAAAATTCTCCTTTAGTAATCAACCAATTTTAGGTTGCTGCCATATCCATTTCATATATTGTGCATGCAGTATTTGGCATCAACTTTATGTTTTACCTGCATAATATAACATATATGTTACGTGGAAATTCTTTAAAAGTGTTGAATATGACCAATAAATGTTTACATATTTAAAAGAAATAGGCGACTTAGTTGAATGTGATAACAGTTCCTATTTACACAAATTTTATTATGACAAGGAATCCGAGAACTGTATCAACCTGATGTTAATACGTCTTTGTTTTAATACCCGTGTTTCCGTCTGATTATTTTCTTCATGGCCCTTTTTTCTGAATTTTTTGTTTTATCATACCTAAGTAAAATTTTTTGGTTTGAGTTTTATACTTAAGTACATTTGAACGTTTTCCAATTTTTTCATTGGTAGCTCAAGCCTTAGCTTAAATTTGTATGTGGTAATTATTTTAAAGAACATTTGTATTGCTATATTAAATCGAATTAAGATTCATAGGCCAATTGATCGAAATTTGTTTAAGTCTCAGAAAGACATATTGATGGAACAAAAAAAAAAAATTCAGAAAAATGGGACATGAAGAAAATAATCAAACGGTAACACGGGTATTAAAACAAAAACGTGTTAACATCTGTGCCAAAAATTGAATTACACCATCTTAAAAGGCGTAAACAGAGCTACAATTTGGCATCATTAAATTTTTGCTGTATTGTTACTCTTTCGAACAAATTTTTCAAAAAACTGTTTTTTACTAACATTAATTTTTCATTCTTCGACCTATAACCCTCAAACCTGACTCTGTGCCAATAATAGAATTATACCATCTTAAAGAAAATAAAAAGAGCTACAATTTGGTATTGTTAAATTTTTGCTGTATTGTGACTCTTTCGAACAAATTTTTCAAAAAACTGTTTTTTACTAAAATTAATTTTTCATTCTTCGACCTATAACCCTCAAACCTGACTCTGTGTCAATAATATAATTATACCATCTTAAAGAAAATAAAAAGAGCTACAATTTGGTATTGTTAAATTTTTGCTGTATTGTTACTCTTTCAAACAAACTTTTCAAAAAACTGTTTTATACTAAAATTAATTTTGAAAATTGTTGACCTTACCTCCCAAACCTGATTCTGTGCCAAAAATTGTATTATACTATCTTAAAGGGCATAAAAACGGGTACAATTTGGCATCATTAAATTTTTGCTGTATTGTTACTATTTCAAACAAACTTTTCAAAAAAAATTTTATTATTAATATTAATTTTTTAGATTTTTGACCTATAACTCCCAAACCTGACCGTGTAAAAAACAGTTTTTTTTTTAATGAATGATGCCAAATTGTAGCCCTTTTTATGCCCTTTATGATGGTATAATTCAATTTATGGCACAGTGTCAGGCTTGGGAGTTCAAGGTCGAAAAATTAAAAATTAATTTTAGTAAAAAACAGTTTTTTAAGAGAATTTGTTGGAAAGAGTACCAATACAGCAAAAATTGGATGGTGCTGAATTGCAGCCTTTTTTATTTTCTTTAAGATGGTATAATTCAATTTTTAGCACTGAGTCAAGCTTGGAAGTTATATTTCGAAAAATGAAAAATTAATGTTATTAAAAAACAGTTTTTTGAAAGAGTAACAATACAGCAAAAATTGAATGATGCCAAATTGTAGCCCTTTTAATGCCTTTTGAGATGATATAATTAAATTTTTGGCATAAAGTCAGGTTAGGGAGTTAAAGGTCAATAAGTGTTTTTTTAAAGTTTTTTAAAAACTTTGTATGAAAAATTAACTGTTGTCGAAAAACTAATGATAACGATTATATAATTTTAGCTCATCTTTCAGATAATATAACATTTCAGTTTTTTAATTTTGCCTGGTTTAAGTGTTATTGGTCAAAAACTAAGCAAAAAGTTTGTTGAAAATTCAAAAATTTTGTTGAACTGCTAAAATCCTAAAAAATTCTCCTTTAGTAATCAACCAATTTTAGGTTGCAGCCATATCCATTTGATATATTGTGCATGCAATATTTGGCATCAATTTTATGTTTTACCTGCATAATATAACATATATGTTACGTGGAAGTTCTTTAAAAGTGTTGAATATTACCAATAAATGTATAAAATTTTAAAAGAACAAACAAAGATATGAAAATTTTTAACAGATAGGCAAGTAGTTTAGTAAAAATTACAAAAAATATGTTGAACAGTCGAACACTAACACAAAAGTAGTTTAATGTTGCCAGTGTACATATATTTGAGTCTGGCAGCTTGTTTTGTTAAACCCAAGAGAGCGCAATGCTCTTTTTTAAGAATAACTCACTCCAATTGCATTCTCGGAAAGAAGTTTTTTGAAAAAAGTTTATCTTTTCGCGAATTAATTATTCATTTTACGACCCATAACTCCCAAACCTGACTCTGTGCCAAAAATTGAATTACAGCATCTTAAAAGGCATAAACAGAGCTACAATTTGGCATCATTAAATTTTTGCTGTATTGTGACTATTTCGAACAACTTTTTCAAAAACTCTTTTATACTGAAGGGCATAAAAAGCTACAATTTGGCATCATTCAATTTTTGCTGATGCGATGCTAATTAAAAAAAATTTTTTCAAAAAACAGCTTTTCACTAATATTAATTTTTCATATTTCGACCTATAACTCCCAAAACTGACTCTGTAACGAAAATTGACCTACACCATCTTAAAGGGCATTAAAAGGTCTACTATTTGGCATCTTTAAATTTTTGCTGTATTTTTACTCGTTCGAAAAACTGTTTTTTACTAACATTAATTTTTCATTTTCCGACCTATAACTCCCAAAACTGACTCTGTAACGAAAATTGACCTACACCATCTTAAAGGGCATTAAAAGGGCTACAATTTGGCATCTTTAAATTTTTGCTGTATTCTTACTCTTTCAAACAAATTAAAAAAAAAAAAACTGTTTTTTACTAAAATTAATTTTTAAAATTTTTGACCTCTACCTCTCAAACCTGACTCTGTGTCGAAAATTGAATTATACCATCTTAAAGGGCATAAGAAGGGCTTAAATTTAGCATCATTCAATTTTTGCTGTAATGTTACTCTTCCAAACAAATTTTTGAAAAAACTGTTTTTATTAAAATTAATTTTTAAAATTTTTGACCTATAACTCCCAAACCTGACTGTGTAAAAAACCGTTTTTTTTAATGAATGATGCCAAATTGTAGCCCTTTTTATGCCCTTTATGATGGTATAATTCAATTTATGGCACAGTGTCAGGCTTGGGAGTTAAAGGTCGAAAAATTAAAAATTAATTTTAGTAAAAAACAGTTTTTTAAGAGAATTTGTTGGAAAGAGTACCAATACAGCAAAAATTGGATGGTGCTGAATTGCAGCCTTTTTTTATGTTCTTTAAGATGGTATAATTCAATTTTTAGCACTGAGTCAAGTTTGGAAGTTATAGGTCGAAAAATGAAAAATTAATGTTATTAAAAAACAGTTTTTTGAAAGAGTAACAATACAGCAAAAATTGAATGATGCCAAATTGTAGCCCTTTTAATGCCCTTTGAGATGATATAATTAAATTTTTGGCATAAAGTCAGGTTAGGGAGTTAAAGGTCAATAAGTGTTTTTTTAAAGTTTTTTAAAAACTTTGTATGAAAAATTAACTGTTGTCGAAAAACTAATGATAACGATTATATAATTTTAGCTCATCTTTCAGATAATATAACATTTCAGTTTTTTAATTTTGCCTGGTTTAAGTGTTATTGGTCAAAAACTAAGCAAAAAGTTTGTTGAAAATTCAAAAATGTTGTTGAACTGCTAAAATCCTAAAAAATTCTCCTTTAGTAATCAACCAATTTTAGGTTGCAGCCATATCCATTTGATATATTGTGCATGCAATATTTGGCATCAATTTTATGTTTTAACTGCATAATATAACATATATGTTACGTGGAAGTTCTTTAAAAGTGTTGAATATTACCAATAAATGTATACAATTTTAAAAGAACAAACAAAGATATGAAAATTTTTAACAGATAGGCAAGTAGTTTAGTAAAAATTACAAAAAATATGTTGAACAGTCGAACACTAACACAAAAGTAGTTTAATGTTGCCAGTGTACATATATTTGAGTCTGGCAGCTTGTTTTGTTAAACCCAAGAGAGCGCAATGCTCTTTTTTAAGAACAACTCGCTCCGATTGCATTCTCGGAAAGAAGTTTGTTGAAAAAAGTTTATCTTTTCGCGGATTAATTATTAATTTTTCGACCCATAACACCTAAACCTGACTCTGTGCCAAAAATTGAATTACACAATCTTAAAAGGCATAAACAGAGCTATAATTTGGCATCATAAAATTTTTGCTGTATTTTTACTCTTTTGAATAAATTAAAAAAAAAACAGTTTTTTACTAAAATTAATTTTTTAAATTTTTGACCTCTACCTCTCAAACCTGATTCAGTGTCGAAAATTTAATTATACCATCTTAAAGGGCATGAGAAGGGCTTAAATTTGGCTTCATTCAATTTTTGCTGTAATGTTACTCTTCCAAACAAATTTTTGAAAAAACTGTTTTTATTAAAATTAATTTTTAAAATGTTTGACCTATAACTCCCAAACCTGACCCTGCTAAAAACGTTTTTTTTTGAAAAATGAATGATGTCAAATCGTAGTTTTTTTATACCCTTTAAGATGGTATAACTTTATTTTCTGCACAGAGCTAGGCTTGTGAGTTATAGAGCGAAAAATGAAAAATCTATGTTAGTAAAAACTGTTTTTTGAAAAATTTGTTTGGAAGAGTAACAACACAGCAAAAATTTAATTGTGCCAAACTGTAGCCCTTTTTATGTTCCTTAAGATAGTTTAATTCAATTTATGGCTCAGAGTAAGGTTTGAAAGTTATAGGTCGAAAAATCAAAAATTAGTGTTAGTAAAAAACAGATTTTTGAAAGATTATTTTGAAAGAGTAATAATACAGCAAAAATTGAGTGATGCCAAATTGTAGTCTTTTTTATACCCTTTAAGATGGTATAACTTTATTTTCTGCACAGAGCTAGGCTTGTGAGTTATAGGTCGAAAAATTAAAAATCTATGATAGTAAAAACTGTTTTTTGAAAAATTTGTTTGGAAGAGTAATAACACAGCAAAAATTGAATGATGCCAAATTGTAGCCCCTTTTTTGCCATTTTAGATAGCATAATGCAATTTTTGGTTTGGGAGTTATAGGTCAAAATTTTAAGATATTAATTTTAGTAAAAAACAGTTTTTTGAAAATTTTCTTTGAAAGAGTAACAATACAGCAAACATTTAATGATGCCATGTTGTTGCTCTTTTTGTGCCCTTTAAGATGGTGTAATTCATTTTTTGGCACAGAGTCAGGTTTGGGAGTTAAAGGTCAATTAGTGTTTTTTTTAAGTTTTTTAAAAATTTTGTATGAAAAATTATCTGTTGTCGAAAAATTAATGACAACGACTATGTAATTTTAGCTCATTTTTTAGATGATATAACATTTATTTTTTTTGTATTTTGCCTGGTTTAAGTGTTATTGATCAAAAACTAAGCAAAAATTTTTTTGAAAAGGCAAAAAGTTTGTTGAAGTGCTAAAATCTTAAAAAATTCTCCTTTAGTAATCAACCGATTTTGGGTTGCTGCCACATCCATTTGATATATTGTGCATGCAGTATTTGGCATCAACTTTATGTTTTACCTGCATAATATAACATATATGTTACGTGGAAATTCTTTAAAAGTGTTGAATATGACCAATAAATGTATACATTTTTAAAAGAAATAGGCGACTTAGTTGAATGTGATAACAGTTCCTATTTACACAAATTTTATTATGAAAAGGAATCCGAGAACTGTATCAACCTGATGTTAATACGTTTTTGTTTTAATACCCGTGTTTCCGTCTGATTATTTTCTTCATGGCCCTTTTTTCTGAATTTTTTGTTTTATCATACATAAGTCAAATTTTTTGGTTTGAATTTTATACTTAAGTACATTTGAACGTTTTCCAATTTTTTCATTGGTAGCTCAAGCCTTTGCTTAAATTTGTATGTGGTAATTATTTTAACGAACATTTGTATTGTTATATTAAATCGAATTAAGATTCATAGGCCAAGTGTTCGAAATTTGTTTAAATCTCAGAAAGACATATTGATGGAACAAAAAAAAAAATTCAGAAAAATGGGACATGAAGAAAATAATCAAACGGTAACACGGGTATTAAAACAAAAACGTGTTAACATCTGTGCCAAAAATTGAATTACACCATCTTAAAAGGCGTAAACAGAGCTACAATTTGGCATCATTAAATTTTTGCTGTATTGTTACTCTTTCGAACAAATTTTTCAAAAAACTGTTTTTTACTAACATTAATTTTTCATTCTTCGACCTATAACCCTCAAACCTGACTCTGTGCCAATAATAGAATTATACCATCTTAAAGAAAATAAAAAGAGCTACAATTTGGTATTGTTAAATTTTTGCTGTATTGTGACTCTTTCGAACAAATTTTTCAAAAAACTGTTTTTTACTAAAATTAATTTTTCATTCTTCGACCTATAACCCTCAAACCTGACTCTGTGCCAATAATAGAATTATACCATCTTAAAGAAAATAAAAAGAGCTACAATTTGGTATTGTTAAATTTTTGCTGTATTGTTACTCTTTCAAACAAACTTTTCAAAAAACTGTTTTATACTAAAATTAATTTTGAAAATTTTTGACCTTACTATCTTAAAGGGCATAAAAACGGGTATAATTTGGCATCATTAAATTTTTGCTGTATTTTTACTATTTCAAACAAACTTTTCAAAAAAAATTTTATTATTAATATTAATTTTTTAGATTTTTGACCTATAACTCCCAAACCTGACTGTGTAAAAAACAGTTTTTTTTAATGAATGATGCCAAATTGTAGCCCTTTTTATGCCCTTTATGATGGTATAATTCAATTTATGGCACAGTGTCAGGCTTGGGAGTTAAAGGTCGAAAAATTAAAAATTAATTTTAGTAAAAAACAGTTTTTTAAGAGAATTTGTTGGAAAGAGTACCAATACAGCAAAAATTGGATGGTGCTGAATTGCAGCCTTTTTTATGTTCTTTAAGATGGTATAATTCAATTTTTACCACTGAGTCAAGTTTGGAAGTTATAGGTCGAAAAATGAAAAATTAATGTTATTAAAAAACAGTTTTTTGAAAGAGTAACAATACAGCAAAAATTGAATGATGCCAAATTGTAGCCCTTTTAATGCCTTTTGAGATGATATAATTAAATTTTTGGCATAAAGTCAGGTTAGGGAGTTAAAGGTCAATAAGTGTTTTTTTAAAGTTTTTTAAAAACTTTGTATGAAAAATTAACTGTTGTCGAAAAACTAATGATAACGATTATATAATTTTAGCTCATCTTTCAGATAATATAACATTTCAGTTTTTTAATTTTGCCTGGTTTAAGTGTTATTGGTCAAAAACTAAGCAAAAAGTTTGTTGAAAATTCAAAAATTTTGTTGAACTGCTAAAATCCTAAAAAATTCTCCTTTAGTAATCAACCAATTTTAGGTTGCAGCCATATCCATTTGATATATTGTGCATGCAATATTTGGCATCAATTTTATGTTTTAACTGCATAATATAACATATATGTATGTTACGTGGAAGTTCTTTAAAAGTGTTGAATATTACCAATAAATGTATACAATTTTAAAAGAACAAACAAAGATATGAAAATTTTTAACAGATAGGCAAGTAGTTTAGTAAAAATTACAAAAAATATGTTGAACAGTCGAACACTAACACAAAAGTAGTTTAATGTTGCCAGTGTACATATATTTGAGTCTGGCAGCTTGTTTTGTTAAACCCAAGAGAGCGCAATGCTCGCAAATGCATTCTCGGAAAGAAGTTTGTTGAAAAAAGTTTATCTTTTCGCGGATTAATTATTAATTTTTCGACCCATAACACCTAAACCTGACTCTGTGCCAAAAATTGAATTACACAATCTTAAAAGGCATAAACAGAGCTATAATTTGGCATCATTAAATTTTTGCTGTATTTTTACTCTTTTGAACAAATTAAAAAAAAAACTGTTTTTTACTAAAATTAATTTTTTAAATTTTTGACCTCTACCTCTCAAACCTGATTCAGTGTCGAAAATTTAATTATACCATCTTAAAGGGCATGAGAAGGGCTTAAATTTGGCATCATTCAATTTTTGCTGTAATGTTACTCTTCCAAACAAATTTTTGAAAAAACTGTTTTTATTAAAATTAATTTTTAAAATGTTTGACCTATAACTCCCAAACCTGACCCTGCTAAAAACGTTTTTTTTTGAAAAATGAATGATGTCAAATCGTAGTTTTTTTTATACCCTTTAAGATGGTATAACTTTATTTTCTGCACAGAGCTAGGCTTGTGAGTTATAGAGCGAAAAATGAAAAATCTATGTTAGTAAAAACTGTTTTTTGAAAAATTTGTTTGGAAGAGTAATAATACAGCAAAAATTGAATGATGCCAAATTGTAGCCCCTTTTTTGCCCTTTTAGATAGCATACAGCAATTTTTGGTTTGGGAGTTATAGGTCAAAATCTTAAAATATTAATTTTAGTAAAGAACTGTTTTTTGAAAATTTTGTTTGAAAGAGTAACAATACAGCAAACATTTAATGATGCCATGTTGTTGCTCTTTTTGTGCCCTTTAAGATGGTGTAATTCATTTTTTGGCACAGAGTCAGGTTTGGGAGTTAAAGGTCAATTAGTGTTTTTTT
Organism: Linnaemya vulpina; assembly: GCA_963675445.1. Taxonomy (NCBI): domain Eukaryota; kingdom Metazoa; phylum Arthropoda; class Insecta; order Diptera; family Tachinidae; genus Linnaemya; species Linnaemya vulpina. The sequence continues at coordinate 43,389,157 of OY776281.1, read as the reverse complement.
TAAGTTTTTTAAAAATTTTGTATGAAAAATTAGCTGTTGTCGGAAAACTAATGATAACGACTATGTAATTTTAGCTCATTTTTCAGATGTTATAACATATATTTTTTTTTGTATTTTGCCTGGTTTAAGTGTTATTGGTCAAAAACTAAGCAAAAAGTTTGTTGAAAATGCAAAAAGTTTGTTGAAGTGCTAAAATCTTAAAAAATTCTCCTTTAGTAATCAACCAATTTTAGGTTGCTGCCATATCCATTTGATATATTGTGCATGCAGTATTTGGCATCAACTTTATGTTTTACCTGCATAATATAACATATATGTTACGTGGAAATTCTTTAAAAGTGTTGAATATGACCAATAAATGTATACATTTTTAAAAGAAATAGGCGACTTAGTTGAATGTGATAACAGTTCCTATTTACACAAATTTTATTATGAAAAGGAATCCGAGAACTGTATCAACCTGATGTTAATACGTTTTTGTTTTAATACCCGTGTTTCCGTCTGATTATTTTCTTCATGGCCCTTTTTTCTGAATTTTTTGTTTTATCATACCTAAGTCAAATTTTTTAGTTTGAATTTTATACTTAAGTACATTTGAACGTTTTCCAATTTTTTCATTGGTAGCTCAAGCCTTAGCTTAAATTTGTATGTGGTAATTATTTTCACGAACATTTGTATTGCTATATTAAATAGAATTAAGATTCATAGGCCAATTGTTCGAAATTTGTTTAAATCTCAGAAAGACATATTGATGGAACAAAAAAAAAATTCAGAAAAATGGGACATGAAGAAAATAATCAAACGGTAACACGGGTATTAAAACAAAAACGTGTTAACATCTGTGCCAAAAATTGAATTACACCATCTTAAAAGGCGTAAACAGAGCTACAATTTGGCATCATTAAATTTTTGCTGTATTGTTACTCTTTCGAACAAATTTTTCAAAAAACTGTTTTTTACTAACATTAATTTTTCATTTTCCGACCTATAACTCCCAAACCTGACTCTGTAACGAAAATTGTCCTATACCATCTTAAAGAGCATTAAAAGGGCTACAATTTGGCATCTTTAAATTTTTGCTGTATTCTTACTCTTTCAAACAAATTTAAAAAAAAACTGTTTTTTACTAAAATTAATTTTTAAAATTTTTGACCTCTACCTCTCCAACCTGACTCTGTGTCGAAAATTGAATTATACCATCTTAAAGGGCATAAGAAGGGCTTAAATTTGGCATCATTCCATTTTTGCTGTAATGTTACTCTTCGAAACAAATTTTTGAAAAAACTGTTTTTATTAAAATTAATTTTTAAAATTTTTGTCCTATAACTCCCAAACCTGACCCTGCTAAAAAGGTTTTTTTTTTTAATGAATGATGTCAAATCCTAGTTTTTTTTAATGCCCTTTAAGATGGTATAATTCAATTTTTTTCATAGAGTCAAGCTTGGGAGTTAAAGGTCGAAAAATGAAAAATAATGTTAGTAAAAAACTGTTTTTTGAAAAATTTTTTTGAAAGAGTAACAATGCAGGAAAAATTGAGTGATGCCAAATGGTTGTTCTTTTTATACCCTTTAAGATGGTATAACTTAACTTTCGGCACAGAGTCAGGCTTGGGAGTTATAGGTCGAAAAATGAAAAATTAATGTTAGTAAAAACAGCTTTTTGAAAAATTTGTTTGGAAGAGTAACAACACAGCAAAAATTTAATGGTGCCAAACTGTAGCCCTTTTTATGTTCCTTAAGATAGTTTAATTCAATTTATGGCTCAGAGTAAGGTTTGAGAGTTATAGGTCGAAAAATGAAAAATTAGTGTTAGTAAAAAACAGATTTTTGAAAAATTATTTTGAAAGAGTAATAATACAGTAAAAATTGAGTGATGCCAAATTGTAGTCTTTTTTATTCCCTTTAAGATGGTATAACTTAATTTTCGGCACAGAGTCAGGCTTTGGAGCTATAATTCGATAAATGAAAAATTAATGTTAGTAAAAACAGTTTTTTGAAAAATTTGTATGGAAGAGTAACAACACAGCAAAAATCTAATGGTGCCAAACTGTAGCCCTTTTTATGTTCCTTAAGATAGTTTAATTCAATTTATGGCTCAGAGTAAGGTTTGAGAGTTATAGGTCGAAAAATGAAAAATTAGTGTTAGTAAAAAACAGATTTTTGAAAAATTATTTTGAAAGAGTAATAATACTGCAAAAATTGAGTGATGCCAAATTGTAGTCTTTTTTATTCCCTTTAAGATAGTATAACTTAATTTTCGGCACAGAGTCAGGCTTGGGAGTTATAGGTCGAAAAATGAAAAATTAATGTTAGTAAAAACTGTTTTTTGAAAAATTTGTTTGGAAGAGTAACAACACAGCAAAAATTTAATTGTGCCAAACTGTAGCCCTTTTTATGTTCCTTAAGATAGTTTAATTCAATTTATGGCTCAGAGTAAGGTTTGAAAGTTATAGGTCGAAAAATCAAAAATTAGTGTTAGTAAAAAACAGATTTTTGAAAGATTATTTTGAAAGAGTAATAATACAGCAAAAATTGAGTGATGCCAAATTGTAGTCTTTTTTATACCCTTTAAGATGGTATACTTTATTTTCTGCACAGAGCTAGGCTTGTGAGTTATAGGTCGAAAAATTAAAAATCTATGATAGTAAAAACTGTTTTTTGAAAAATTTGTTTGGAAGAGTAATAACACAGCAAAAATTGAATGATGCCAAATTGTAGCCCCTTTTTTTCCATTTTAGATAGCATAATGCAATTTTTGGTTTGGGAGTTATAGGTCAAAATTTTAAGATATTAATTTTAGTAAAAAACAGTTTTTTGAAAATTTTCTTTGAAAGAGTAACAATACAGCAAACATTTAATGATGCCATGTTGTTGCTCTTTTTGTGCCCTTTAAGATGGTGTAATTCATTTTTTGGCACAGAGTCAGGTTTGGGAGTTAAAGGTCAATTAGTGTTTTTTTTAAGTTTTTTAAAAATTTTGTATGAAAAATTATCTGTTGTCGAAAAATTAATGACAACGACTATGTAATTTTAGCTCATTTTTTAGATGATATAACATTTATTTTTTTTGTATTTTGCCTGGTTTAAGTGTTATTGATCAAAAACTAAGCAAAAATTTTTTTGAAAAGGCAAAAAGTTTGTTGAAGTGCTAAAATCTTAAAAAATTCTCCTTTAGTAATCAACCGATTTTGGGTTGCTGCCACATCCATTTGATATATTGTGCATGCAGTATTTGGCATCAACTTTATGTTTTACCTGCATAATATAACATATATGTTACGTGGAAATTTTTTAAAAGTGTTGAATATTACCAATAAATGTATAAATTTTTAAAAGAAATAGGCGACTTAGTTGAATGTGATAACAGTTCCTATTTACACAAATTTTATTATGAAAAGGAATCCGAGAACTGTATCAACCTGATGTTAATACGTTTTTGTTTTAATACCCGTGTTTCCGTTTGATTATTTTCTTCATGGCCCTTTTTTCTGAATTTTTTGTTTTATCATACCTAAGTCAAACTTTTTTGGTTTGAATTTTATACTTAAGTACATTTGAACGTTTTCCAATTTTTTCATTGGTAGCTCAAGCCTTAGCTTAAATTTGTATGTGGTAATTATTTTAACGAACATTTGTATTGCTATATTAAATCGAATTAAGATTCATAGGCCAATTGTTCGAAATTTGTTTAAATCTCAGAAAGACATATTGATGGAACAAAAAAAAAATTCAGAAAAATGGGACATGAAGAAAATAATCAAACGGTAACACGGGTATTAAAACAAAAACGTGTTAACATCTGTGCCAAAAATTGAATTACACCATCTTAAAAGGCGTAAACAGAGCTACAATTTGGCATCATTAAATTTTTGCTGTATTGTTACTCTTTCGAACAAATTTTTCAAAAAACTGTTTTTTACTAACATTAATTTTTCATTCTTCGACCTATAACCCTCAAACCTGACTCTGTGCCAATAATAGAATTATACCATCTTAAAGAAAATAAAAAGAGCTACAATTTGGTATTGTTAAATTTTTGCTGTATTGTGACTCTTTCGAACAAATTTTTCAAAAAACAGTTTTTTACTAAAATGAATTTTGAAAATTTTTGACCTTACCTCCCAAAATTGATTCTGTGCCAAAAATTGCATTATACTATCTTAAAGGGCATAAACAGGGCAACAATTTGGCATCATTAAATTTTTGCTGTATTGTTGCTATTTCAAACAAACTTTTCAAAAAAAATTTTATTATTAAAATTAATTTTTTAGATTTTTGACCTATAACTCCCAAACCTGACTGTGTAAAAAACAGTTTTTTTTAAATGAATGATGATTGTATAATTAAATTTGTGGCACAGAGTCAGGCTTGGGAGTTAAAGGTCGAAAAATGAAAAATAAATTTTAGTAAAAAACAGTTTTTAAGAGAATTTGTTGGAAAAGTACCAATACAGCAAAAATTGGATGGTGCGGAATTGTAGCCTTTTTTATATTTTTTAAGATGGTATAATTCAATTTTTAGCACTGAGTCAAGTTTGGAAGTTATAGGTCGAAAAATGAAAAATTAATGTTATTAAAAAATAGTTTTTTGAAAGAGTAACTATACAGCAAAAATTTAATGATGCCAAATTGTAGCCCTTTTAATGCCCTTTGAGATGATATAATTAAATTTTTGGCATAAAGTCAGGTTTGGGAGTTAAAGGTCAATAAGTGTTTTTTTTAAGTTTTTTAAAAACTTTTTATGAAAAATTAACTGTTGTCGAAAAACTAATGATAACGATTATTTAATTTTAGCTCATCTATCAGATGATACAACATTTGTGTTTTTTAATTTTGCCTGGTTTAAGTGTTATTGGGCAAAAACTAAGCAAAAAGTTTGTTGAAAATTCAAAAATTTTTTTGAACTGCTAAAATCCTAAAAAATTCTCCTTTAGTAATCAACCAATTTTAGGCTGCAGCCATATCCATTTGATATATTGTGCATGTAATATTTGGCATCACTTTTATGTTTTACCTGCATAATATAACATATATGTTACGTGGAAATTCTTTAAAAGTGTTGAATATTACCAATAAATGTATACATTTTTAAAAGAACAAACAAAGATATGAAAATTTTTAACAGATAGGCAAGTAGTTTAGTAAAAATTACAAAAAATATGTTGAACAGTCGAACACTAACACAAAAGTAGTTTAATGTTGCCAGTGTACATATATTTGAGTCTGGCAGCTTGTTTTGTTAAACCCAAGAGACCGCAATGCTCTTTTTTAAGAATAAGTCACTCCAATGGTATTCTCGGAAAGAAGTTTTTTGAAAAAAGTTTATCTTTTCGCGGATTAATTTTTCATTTTACGACCCATAACTCCCAAACCTGACTCTGTGCCAAAAATTGAATTACAGCATCTTAAAAGGCATAAACAGAGCTACAATTGGGCATAATTAAATTTTTGCTGTATTGTTACTCTTTCGAACAAATTTTTTTAAAAACTGTTTTTTACTGACATTAGTTTTTCATTCTTCGACCTATAACTCTCAAACCTACCTCTGCGCCAAAAATAGAATTATGTCATCTTAAAGGGCATAAAAAGAGCTAAAATTTGGCATCATTTAATTTTTGCTGTATTGTGACTATTTCGAACAACTTTTTCAAAAAACTCTTTTATACTGAAGGGCATAAAAAGCTACAATTTGGCATCATTCAATTTTTGCTGTTGCGATACTAATTAAAAAAAAAATTTTCAAAAAACAGCTTTTCACAAATATTAATTTTTCATTTTTCGACCTATAACTCCCAAAACTGACTCTGTAACGAAAATTGACCTATACCATCTTAAAGGGCATTAAAAGTTCTACTATTTGGCGTCTTTAAATTTTTGCTGTATTGTTACTCGATCGAAAAACTGTTTTTTACTAACATTAATTTTTCATTTTCCGACCTATAACTCCCAAACCTGACTCTGTGCCATAAATTGCATTATGCTATTTTAAAGGGCATAAAAAGGGCTACAATTTGGCATCATTCAATTCTTGCCTTATTGTTACTCTTTCAAGCAAATTTTTCAAAAAACTGTTTTGAATTAAAATTAATTTTTAAAATTTTTGACCTATAGCTCCCAAACCTGTGGACTATGTAAAAACAGTTTTTTTAATGATTGATGCCAAATTGCAGTTCTTTATATTGCCCTTTATGAGTGCTGCCGCCGCCACCTTAATAGTATTTAAGAACCTGTCCTGTTTTTTATTTACTTAATGTTAAATTGCACATAAATATGTATGTTATAAATATGAACATATTTACATGTATGTATGTATATATGTTTGCTTTGCTCTTCTTTCTTATTGCTTAATAGCGGTTTTTTAAATTGTTTTCATTTACTATATAAAGGAATTTCTTTAGATTATTAAGGGCTTTTTAATAAGAGAAACGAGCGAGTGAAAAACAAATTGTTTTAAAGCGTACAAATACGAAATAAAAATTATATATAATAAAATTTGAATAGTAATAAATTACTTTAACTGGTTTGTTCTTTTTTTCTCGCTCTGGAACTCTGCGTTTCATTACACTTGTTTATCGAAGCCAACAGTTCTTTAAAACAATTTATATTTTATAAAAAAAAGAACAACAAGTGTTTGTGAACCGATAAACTAAAACCACGGTTCTAATAAATACAAACATAGCTCAAAAAGACTTTAATCTCAACAAGTGCGATTTAAAAGACACGGAACTTATGGTGCATTGTGACTTATGTGACAAGTGGTTCCATTTCGAGTGTGATGGAGTAGATAGCGATGTAGCCAACGTGAGCTGGAATTGCTCATGCTGTGAAAATCAGCTCGTTGCTCTTAAAAATAGTGTCTCAACAACAACGGGAAAGAATACACTGCCATTAGTTAATGCCATAGCAGAATTCAGTGCGGGTTTACAAGCAGCCACCTCAACCTAACATTGTCCATGGAAATCGTGCATATAGAAAAGCACAACAACAATTTGAGTGTTCCAACTACGGTATTCAAGGTGAGCAAGTAATGGCCCCAGCTAAGGCCATATCAACTGCCAGTGAACAAATTATGCAAAAGGTTAATTACCAATGTGGCTCAAATACGTCAAGTGGTTCTCTACCGGCTCACACACAACTACAGTTGCAGATGCTGGAAGAGGAGAAGGAACTGCAGAGGAAGTATTTGGAGAAAAAATATAGTATCCTATTCCAAGGTGATATGCCTCAAAATTTCAATTCCTTGATTAACCAAAGTTCTTCCCAGCCAACTGCCTCACAAATCGCAGCCAGATAGGTAATACCTAAGGAGCTACTGAATTTCGATGGTAATCCTGAGGACTGGCCCCTATTTATTAGCAACTAGAAAAATAGTACTGAAATCGCTGGATATACTGATGGTGAGAATTTAATGCGCTTGCAGTCGTGCCTCAAGGGCCGAGCAAAGGAGCTCGTGAAAAGTAAACTTCTCATCCCATCCATGGTAAATGAAATTATCCAGACTTTGGAGATGTGTTTTGGTCGTCCAGAGCATATTCTTGATAGAATGATTGAAAAGGCAACTAGGATCCCACCACTCAAGAATAGGCTCGATAGTATTATTGAATATGCACTTACTATTCGCAATATTTACTCAACAATGGAAGCCTGTAATTTGATGGCCCACTTAAACAACCCGTTACTGGTAAAGACTTTGGTCGATAAATTGCCCAATAATCACCAATTGAATTGGGCGATGCATGCAAAAGACGATTGGATTCCAGTGGTGAAATCCTTCAGCGATCAGCCAGGTGGTTTCTCCTATCAGTTCAAAAAAAGGTGCCTCGGTCAACACTCATTCAGAACAAAATCCTATCAGGAAATTACTTTGCGTTTGTTGTATGAGTGAGGGACACAAGGTTCAAAGTTGCGGTGAGTTCCAATCATTAAGTTAAGATTGAAAGTGGGATGTGGTGACAGAAAATAAATTGTGCCGCCAGTGTTTGAATGCTCATCGACGCAAGTATTTTTCGAAAAAATTTTGTGATATTGCGAATTGTAACCAAAGATACCATCCTTTGTTGCACAAATATATTACGTCGGCTCATCCAAACCCAGTTTAATTAGCAACATCTGCTCCCAATGGAAGCGTGAATGCACACAACGACCGCAATAATAAACCCTGCTTTAAAATTCTCCCGGTTCGTGTACATTACAATGGTGGTGCTTTGGAAACCTTCGGCTTTTTAGATGAAGGCGCATCCGTGACCCTAATGGAACAAAGTCTATTTAATAAATTGGAACTCTCTGGGGAAAAAGAACCCCTAGAGCTACGATGGACCGGTAATACTACACGATCCGAAAGCAATTCTATCAAAATTGATATTGAGGTATCCGGTACCAACTATGATAGTAGATTTACACTTCACGATGTTCGCACTGTGAGCAATCTTGGTCTACCCATACAGTCAATTAAATTTGGTGACATCGTGAAAGTCTACCCGTATCTCAAAGGTTTGCCAGTACGCAAACAGTAACGCTAAGCCCATGGTCCTAATTGGACTTAATAACTGGAGATTCGCAGTTCCGTTCAATATAAAGGAAGGAGGTCGAGATCAGCTCATTGCAACAAAAACTCGATTGGGATGGATACTTCAGGGTAGTGGCTCCGATCAAAGCCAGGCTTCGTCCTTGAACATCCATACATGTGAGTGTGAAAAGCGATATAGGGCCTTGCACGATGAGGTCAAGGAATATATCAACCCAGATTCCATGGGAGAGAAAGCTATTTTGTCGCCCGAAAACAACAGAGCATCGAAAATATTTGAAATTACAGCCATCAAGAAGAATCATCAGTACGAAGTTGGTCTACTGTGGGAAAATGATGCCCCTATATTGCCCGAGAGCTATCAAGTTGCAAGCCATCGCCTAAAGTGTCTCCAAAAGAAGTTCTTAAAGATCCGCAAATACGGAAGACTATGCAAGTGGAAATAGACAAACTCGTTTCTAAAGGATACGCTAGAAAGGTGAAAGAAGCAGAGAGGTCATCGTATGAGGGTCGTATATGGTATCTGCCTATATACATCGCTCTTAATCCGAATAAACCTGGAAAAGTTCGTCTGGTCTGGGATGTAGCAGCAAAATCACATAACAAGTGGTTAAATGACTTTACTATTTGTGGCCCTGACTTACTTAAGTCACTTTTCAACATTTTAGTAGAATTTCGTGTGGGTCAAATCGCCATATGTGGCGATATAGCAGAAATGTTTCATCGAATTAACGTTAGAGACGAGGACATGCATGCTCAACGGTTTTTGTGATTTGAAAATGACGACAAAAATAAGCCATGTGAATACGTAATGAAGGCCCTAACATTTGGTAGAAGCTGCTAACCCTGTATAGCCCATTATATTCGAAATAAGAATGCAGATGAATTTCGTGACCAGTATCCACGAGCTGTTAAAGCAATTCAACACTACCATTACATGGACGATTTTATTGACAACGTAGATACCGAAGAAGAGGCGATAGAACCAGCGGTTCAAGTACCCACAATACATGCATCTGGTGGATTCTACATGAGAAATTGGGTGACCAACTCTGAAAGTACACGAAAACATTTATGCGATGATGGCTCAACAACGCAAAACTCATTCACAGCTATAGAAAAAATACTTGGTATGTATTGGGAGTCCAATAATGATGTTTTCCAGTATAATTCCAGATTCTCGAGGCTCCGAAGGGATGTATTCCAGCCCCATGTGATCCCTACCAAGAGGGAAGTTCTACAAGTCCTCATGACAATTTTTGATCCCTTGGGATTCGTGTCCAATTATACGATTGGACTCAAGATGCTCCTACAAGACATTTGGCGCTCAGGAATAAAATGGGATAACAAATTATCCGAAGGCCTTTCACTGAAGTGGTCCTCATGGTTATCCCATCTGGCTAGGATATCATCCATAATCATCATTCGGTGCTACTCGAGACTCTTAAAAACAACAAACAAGGTGCAGCTGCATACGTTTGTCGATGCTCGTGAAAACGCATATGATGCAGTAAACTATTTTAGAATGTAGTATAATGATGAAGTAGAAGTGCAAATTGTAACTGCAAAATCGAAGGTTACGCCCTTAAAACCAATATCGATCCCTAGGTTAGAGCTTCAAGCTGCTTTAATTGGTTCAAGACTAGCGTCGAAAATTCAAAGCGCTACACGTCTCAGCTGCGAAAAAATTTTCTTTTGGTCCGATTCGAAAACTGTTTTAAAATGGCTCTCAATTGATCCTAGAGTTGGCGAAATCATAGAAACTACTTATGTGACGCAATGGAATTGGGTAGCGTCCTAATTAAACCCTGCAGACCGAGCAACAAAAATTTATAATTCCGACATCGATATGTGGCTCAACGGTCCTATATTTCTAAAAGATGAAAGGCATACGTGGCCCAAATGTCCAGAACTCAAAGTCGTCAATAATGGAGAGGTACAAAATCATCTACTCATGATCGATAAGTCGAGTGGTTTCACAATCAATATAGAATATTTTTCGTCTTGGAAGCGGCTGTACATCGCTCTTTCTCAATTCGTGCTTTACATGGAGAATTGAAGTCCAAAATCCGAAGTGAAAAGCCATTTCGAGCACGTACAAAAAGCTAAGAATATTTCCCTTAAATATGCTCAAGCCAGCAAAATTTCCGAAGAATTTTGATGTCTCAAAAATAATAAGAAGCTGCATGCTAGAATTAACTTAAGGCAAATGATGGTCATGTTCAGCGCGTTAAAGTCAAAACAAGTACAAGCACATTGGATAGGCCCGTAACTAAGGTAGCTGTTCTAGACGTCGCACAGTTTCACATTTTGTGAGTTGGCGGTCAAAATTCTATAACTTTTGACTGGGTTCAAATTTTTGTTGGATAGAAGACATCTTAAGCTTCAATTTAATGTATTTGGCCTTATTAAAGTACACTTACATATGATTGAAAAATGACTTTTAAAAATATAGGTATTATCGGCCTTAAAAAAATTCATTTGTGAATTTAGTGATTTAACATTGCATTTTATAAAAAGTAAAGTTAATTGAAATAAAAAGTTACATACTTAATTAAGCCGTCCATCCGGGTCCATTTTATTTTGATATTTAACCCTCTTCCCCAATGGACCACGGGTTTGAAACTCAAAATTGTTTTAAATGTATTAATATTGATATAATATTTAGCAAAACTAATTTTATTTTAGTCGTTGATATCCCTGTGAAATTTAAGGGCAATCGGTCCACATTTACTTACAGGGCCCTTATAAGTCAAATTTCGAAAAATAGCCTTGGTGATCATAATTCACTAACAAATGTAAGTTCGACAGCTTTAGATGTTATTATTATATGAACAATTTAAATATATTTTAAATGTTAATCCATAACAGATATGTAGGAGATCCATATCCGAAAAAAGGTTTTACCATAAATTCTAAGAAAATCTTTTTATTCCAAATAAAATAAAATTTCTTCTATAAATTTTCAATATTTATTGTGCTTTTTTGCTCTAATTTTTATGTTAATTTGAATAGAATACATTTTTCATTTAACTATCTTAGAGAAAATTTCATCTAAGTATGTCTCCTCTTCATCTTCAAGGAGCTGTTTGGCGTCTTTGTCCAATTCCATGGGGGTGGAACTCCATTTTTGTCGAATTCTGGAGATATATGAATCAGAAGTGCACAGTAAAATATTAAAGAGGTCTTCATTAGTACTGTATCTAGATATCATTCTTGTGTTGTGCTCGCGAAAATATCTATAATCTTTGTTCCTTTTTTCTTGCGCTTGTTCAGAAAGATCTCCAATCGGCAGCATATTGTGTTGAATAATTTTTTCCCCATGATATAGTATTTTATGGACTGTCGATGGCATATTCCTCCAATAATATTTTTCGTCGTATAGTTTTGCTGTCTCAAATTTTCTTGCATTTACCTTTTTATTGCATGATATTACTTGCAGTATGATTTTGTAGCGTTTTATTAATTCAAAATCTACTCCTGTAATAGATGCAGCAGTTTCAGGATCAGAAAAAAATGTTCTTGCTGTGTTGCCATCATTTGTGTTTCCTTCTCCTTGCTTTGGCTGATCGATCAGTAAACCCAATTCCAAATATTTTTTTTGTAAGTGTTTCTCTTTTGGCTTTATTTTCGTCACTATTTCGTACTGTTCCTTTAAAATCTAAATCATAGCTTAGCTTTAATATGTGTTCCATACATCGAAGTTTAGCATGGAGTGGGTACAAGCCAAACTCATAGGCTTCTTGGAAAGTAGTGTCTTCTGTTGGAAGTTGACTTAGTTGGCTTGCAGTTTTTTTGCAAATAACACAGCTGGAAGATGATTTTGTTTCAGTTATGGCCTGTGCAACTTTTCCATCAATCATTGTAAATACCATTTGGTAATTTATTTCAATCTCTTGATCGTTAAGTAGCAAAGTTATCGGTTGAAGTTTATCTATTTTTTGTTTAAGTTTAGATACTTCTTCTAATATTACATCCTTCGTTTCCTTCTTAAAAGCAAATTTAATTGGTCTGCAACATTTTGTTGAGGAAGGTATTTCGTTTTTCCATATGTCAATATCGGTTTCTTTGCTAGTGGATGGCTCAAAATTAATGTTATTTGTTTTTAGTCTTAACGGAACAAAAGATATCATAAATAAGTCAGAATCTGATATATTTTCTGCATTATACTGCTTATATCGCTTTTTTCCAGATGATCCATCGCATCCTCATTTAGAAATTAGTGCGTCCAATGTATTCAACAATCTTTCCGCAGTATGATTTAGTATGTCTTGCAATACCACCTCTGATGAACTTTCTGTAATGTTTACAGAATTGTGTGGTGGTAAACAATCTTTTTTAATTAAAACCAAATCCCTATATTCTGGATATATGGAGCATTCTTTTCCAATTGCCCGCTTTCGCAATTCCGTATACTGATATTTTGTTAGCGTTAAGTCCAGAAATATTGAAAATGCTTCTTCAGATGTAAATTTTTTATCATCGGATGGTGTTGGAATGTTCTTTAAAATCCTTTTTACACGCTTGGGGCTCGCTTTTATTACATTTTCTATTATATAAATTTTTTTAGTTTAATTTTTTGTTGGTCCTAGTTGATGGAAAAACGTATCTGTAATTGTTTCTTCAGAAAATTCCTCATTAATGCTTTGCAGCTTTCGTCTTCGGGACCTTTCACTACACTCCTCAACTGGTCTGGCAGGTCGGCCCACATTTGCTGTTTTTGGTTTGCTTTCAAATACAAGTTCGCTTGTAAGCCATTATTTGTTGCAGTTAAAAATTTTTTCCTTATTTCAATAACATTCATTATACCGTTTATTTAATCGCGTTAAGAAATTATTAATTTTTTTTAAATGGTCGCACAACTCAAAATAAGGGTCTTTTAAAATGTGTAATATAACATCGTTTTTGTTTTTTTGTTCAAAATAAATTTTAGCAAGATCGTTATAACTGAACTTAGTCATCATTTTGACAATACTGATCATCTTTTTTAATTTTGTCTGCTTATATACACATCAAGTTTTCTTGAATCATGTATGTGTTTAAACGAGAGAGAGGAAAGAAGAAAGAAGAGGAGTACAGACATTCTTTTACCGACAATTTACTTGAATTCTCTTTTGTTATTTCATTCTCATATTCAAGAAAACCTAATGTGTCTATCGTATTTTAACCTTTATATGAGCAGCAGCTACCTGGGTACACAATAAAGTTATAACAAAAGGTCGAATATATCAGTCCAAATATAACAACTCATGTACCTACCCCCGCTTATATGTAACTATACATTTTTTTATGGCCTAAAATACTAAATTACAAAAATAGCAACAGTCTTTTATTATACCCTTTTCATTAATAAAACTTCTTCGAAAAAAAAACATACACACACAAACACATGTGGATATACCGCACTCCCATACCTAAAATATCCGACATGCAAGCAGAAAAATCATTGTAGTTCCTAGAGACGCAAATATAAAGTTAAAAAATTAGCATATAACAACAGCTCATTTATGTACTATAACAGGTTATAAGTCATTTTACGAAGTTTTTCGCAGAAAAAAAGTTGCGTTCTACTGAACATCGAGATATTTTGGATCTTTATTGCAATGCCCAAATCTCGGACTCGAGCAAAGTAGGGCACGATTTTTTTAAACTATTTTATAAGTTAAGAAATGATATTTTGTGAAGAAAAAAAAAATGTTCCAAAAATATACAAAACCAAAAAAGTTATGCCCACTTGAAGCTCAAAAATGTTCTAAAATATTTTGAATTTCAGCTTCTCTTAAAAAAGCGCGTTTTTGATCATCCTATTCGATGAGAAATAATCGAAATAAAAACTTACATTTCTGGATTTCGAGTTTCCTATGGGTTTACTTTTATATAAAGAAAAAATTAAATCGGTGACACAAAAAAAAAATTTTTTTTTAAGAGTTTTGGCCGAAATCTCTTCAAATGTGCCACTGTGCATCGGTAATAGACAGGATGGCAAGCTCATGGTCCCATAATTCGCTTACGAAGGGGGTAATGTTACCGGCGTCACCCTAATATTGTTTAAAAACCTGTACTGTTTCTATTTACTTAATGCAAAATTGCACATTAGCAATTTGAAAGTTAAAGGTCGAAAAATGAAAAATTAATCTTAGTAAAAAACAGTTTTTTGAAAGGGTAACAATACAGCAAAAATTTAATGATGCCAAATTGTAGCCCTTTTAATGCCCTTTAAGATGATATAATTCAATTTTTTCATAACGTCAGGCTTGAAAGTTAAAGGTCAATACGTGCTTTTTTAAGTTTATTAAAAATTTTTTATGAAAAAATTAACTGTTGTCGAAAAACTGATGATAACGGTTATGTAATTTTAGCTCATCTTTCAGATGACATAACATTGTTTTTTTGTATTTTGCCTGGTTTAAGTGTTATTGGTCAAGAACTAAGCAAAAAGTTTGTTGAAAATGCAAAAAGTTTGTTGAAGTGGTAAAATTCTACAAAAATGCTTCTTTAGTTATCAACCAATTTTAGGTTGCTGCCATATCCATTTGATATATTGTGCATGCAATATTTGGCATCACTCTTATGTTTTACCTGCATAAAATAACATATATGTTACGTGGAAGTTCTCTAAAAGTGTTGAATATTACCAATAAATATATAAATTTTTAAAAGAAATAACAAATAAATGAAAATTTTTAAAATATAGGTAAGTAGTTTAGTAAAAATTACAAAAAAAAATATGTTGAACAGTCGAACACTAACACAAAAGTAGTTTAATGTTGCCAGTGTACATATATTTGAGCCTGGCAGCTCGTTTTGGTAAACTCAAGAGAGCGCAAAGCTCTTTTTAAGAACCACTAACTCATATTGCATTCTTGAAAAGAAGTTTGTTGAAAAAAGTTTATCTTTTCGCGGATTAATTTTTCATTTTTCGACCCATAACTCCCAACCTGACTCTGTGCCAAAAATTGAATTATACAATTTTAAAGGGCATAAAAAGGGCTACAATTTGGCATCATTAAATTTTTGCTGTATTGTGACTCTTTCGAACATATTTTTCAAAAAACTGTTTTTTACCAACATTAATTCTTCATTTTTCGGCCTGTAACTCCCAAACCTGACTCAGTGCCAAAAACTGATTTATATATTTTAAAAGGCATAAAAAGGCCTACAATTTGGCATCATTAAATTTTTGCTGTATTGTGACTCTTTCGAACAAATTTTTCAAAAAACTCTTTTATACTAACATTAATTCTTCATTTTTCAACCTATAACTCCCAAGCCTGACTCTGTGCCAAAAACTGGTTTATACTATTTTAAAGGGCATAAAAAGTGCTATAATTTGGTATTATAAAATTTTTCCTGTATTGTGACTATTTCGAACAAATTTTTCAAAAAACAGGTTTTTACTAATGTTGAAAGCAGTAAGACCGTGTCAAGAACACCCCCAATTCTGGTAACCCTTTTCCAGTGGAAACGAGAAAATAGTATATGGAAACCAGTCTTTATTTGATTTAAAAAGTCACGTTAAGAATCCTTTAGACTTTTGTTATTAATTATTATCTTTTCGCTAGTCGATCCGTTCGGTTGAACTGTGGTTATTACTAAAGCCATTGTAACATCCATCTGTTTTAAACTTTGTATTAGCAATCAATTGTGACAGCCATCAACTTATGTATACAACTACAAGTTAATTGTAATACCAAAGATAACGTTGAACAAACGGTTGGCCTACATCTAAAGCACGAAATCTCTTTTGAACTGTATAAGTGTCCCCAGTCTTACCCTACCAGACATATGTAAGTATAACCCCTTATCTTCTTACTTTGTTACCCATGTCCGGCTCTATCCCAAGTCGCCCAAGAAATCCCTCCTACCTTTGGTAACTGTGTCACCTTAGTCTAGTGCCCTAATCTAGATAAGGTACTCCTCCTCCTTTTAACCTCTGTCATCCCAATCAGAAATTAAACATGGTCCTTCGAGTCAGAAAGTAAACATGGTCCTTTATTGAGCCTCTGTAGAAATAAAGGCAAACCAGTAATACAGTCCACTGTCTCTCATTGTACGTACATACATACATGGACACATGTATGTATGTATATGTATGCGCATAGCTACAAACAAGAAAGATCAAAGAAATATTTCATCAACGCTCATCACTCTGTCAAAATTAAACAGTGTGTTGCCGTAGATGAAAAAGAAAAGAACAAAAGCGTTCGCGATAATTCTTTCGTTTGTGGGCATAACAAAATAACATTTACAATAAGATTGGTGCATAGGTACACAATTAAATATAACATATTGTGAATATGTATGTAATGTATGGTGAATGTATGCACATAACTCCATAGGAGGAAATATTGTATGTACAGAGAAAAATACTGAAAAGCAAAATCGGACAGGAAAAGTGTTAAAATAAAATTAAAAGACCGAAAAAAACGGCCAAGAAAAGTGTTAAAATAAAATCAAAAGAACGGAAAAAGGGCAAGAAAAGAGTTAAATTAAAATCAAAAGTCCGGAATTTGAAAAGGAAAAAATAGTAAATCAATTATTTAAAAAATCTCTAAGCTGAAAAGAACCCCGAAAAATCACTGTATACAAAATAAAGCATATCAAATTGGCAAAAACAAAAAACCAGCAAAGAACTCCGATATCAAGAACTTAAAGCAGTACATTGTGATAGAAAAAAAATTTTTACAAGGTATTTGATATACACACAGAATTCATAAATACCAGAAATATTAAAGTTAAAAATTTCAAAAAACCAACAAAAAAAGGGTCTTAAAATCTAAATTTCAGTTTAAAAAGCAAAAACAAAACTCAAGCGAAAAAATACCGCAAGTGCGAGTAAATTGTTGTTGGAAATAAACCACCACCTTTTGTACAAAAATAATTCTTAATTCAAATCTCTCACATTCTGTTAAATAAATTCTTCTGTTATCCACAAAGATGTGAAAAGAGTCATAATACAAAGTAAAACAATAAAAGGAAAATAACATAGTAAAGTAAAAACACTAGTAGAGTATGTGCATATATGTACTTATGAGCATACACCCAGCTCTCAGATATGCATAAAAGTACATACATATGTACAGACATATAAAATTAAACAAGCAGAACAAGATCATTTGAATGTAAAATAAAAAGAATAACACAGTCGGGTTTCTAGTGTGATAAAGGATTGAAAAAACGGAAGATTCTAAAGTGTGAGAAGAATTTGATATAAACAAAAAGTTTTGGAAAACAAACAAAAAACTAGTGCGAAGCACACACATATATGTACTTAATTATACCTATATGTATATGGAGCAAGTGAAAATGGGAAGAAATTTCAAATTATATATAAAATCAACATTAAAACAAAGGCAAAGAGTAATCTTTTCCTAGTATACATGTGTAAGCAAAACAGTGAAATGCAAAAGATTTCGTACAAATAAAACAACGTGTATGGAATGATATAGTACGTCTTTACATATTTAAAAATAAAATTAAAAAAAAAAACAAACAAAAAATTCTAACATTTTGGTAAAAGCACATCAAGAACTGTAAAAAACACATTTGAGAAAATATGCAAAAAAAAATACAACAAAAAATATTACAACAAGGAAAAGGTAACTCAATCGTTTGGATAATAACACGAAAATTTGGAAAACAACAAAATATTTTATGTGCAAATATAAGACCAAAATAATAATAAAATTAAAAAAAACTAATTTTAAGTATTTTAATTTAAGGAAATCAACATTCGTTGAGTAAACCCACAGTAACTGAATACATTATCACTGCATTTTTCGTTGCAACAACTGTCACCAAAATATCAGGCAACAACAACAAAGAGAAACACAAGAAGAAAAATACCAAGTATATATATATATATATATATATATATATATTTACATATATAATATATATATACATATATATATATATATATATATATATATATATATATATATATATATATTATATATGTATATAAATATAAATACATATACATATATTCTAAAAGCGAGCACAAACTCCCAAAAAATTAAATCTACGAAATCAAGTAGATCGATACAGGAACAGGAATTATAAATTGCAAAGCATATGTTCGCGAATCCCAGAGAATACAAATAAGTCGAATATTTGGTTCAAGTCCCAAATTACCGGGAAGATTAAGAGTATTAAATTCCAAGCCTAGATTAAACTTCTCAAATCCCAGTGAACGTTTAACGATTAAACAATTTAAAATTAAATAACCCGCTAAATTTAAAATATACAAAAATATTAAAAATTATTTTTCGCAATCCCCGGGAAAGCTAATAAAATCATTTTCCCGACAGTAAATCCGCAGATCCCCGCAACCCCTCAATAAATCAAAAACTTGAACCTAGTAAGCTAAACTATTATTATAATAAAAAAATTATAATAGTTTAAATTTCGCAAACACCGGCGTACATTTAAGATTGCGATATTATTCCCAAAATTAAATAACAAATCCCTGCTTACCACTAAGATTTAGAATTTTTTAGGCTAAACTAAGCTTCGCAATCCCCCGCGAACAAAAAAATAAAATAAAATAAAAAATAGCAATAATAAGATATCGCAAAAAAGAAAAAAAAATAAACAATTATTAGATTATAGTAAAAATAGAGGAAAATTTTGCGGTCCCACGTACAGTTATATATTATAACCCCATTGTTGGTGTAAGTAAATTTAATTTCCGATTAGGTTGAAATTCTAATATTTAATAGAATTATTTTTGATTAAGTCCAAAACAAATCCACTTTCTAACAAATCCCTTTGCAAACTTGCCCACGATTGTTTATACAAGAGGTAATCAGCCATTGTCAAAGATGGAGGAAGAATTAATTTTCGATTCTGACGACCTAATCATCTTCTGTTCTGAATTTGACAATACTCCGACCGAAGATTTTACAGAAACCCTGCTCGAGGTAACCCTACAATGCTTCAACGAAAGGTGGGCAAATGTACAAAGAACATATAGATCTGTCTGTGTAGACAAGGATGCAAAATCAGGGAAAGGCTTTATAGAATCGGTCAGAGGCAAGTACTCAAATTGCACTAAGGCATACCATATATCGAAGTCGAGAATTCTCGAACTTCAAAAGATGTTGGTGTGGGATGTGACGATAACGACCACCCTCCCCTCCTTTAACGAAGATAACTTTCCTCACGTCAAAGTCCCGCCCTGTGAAACAGATGGCTTTTACGGGGGCTATGAAGAATGACCGTCTTTTTGAGACATGTTTACGGCCGTATGCATAAACAACCAGAGAATTCCCCTTGTTCAAAAATTATACTACCTAAGGTTGAAGGCTCAAGGTCAGGAAGGTAGTATAATTAGAAAATATAAGTTATGCTCTATTAACTTCACCCTTGGCTGGGAAGCGTTGAGGGACCGATACGATAATAAGAGGATTCTTGTAGAAAATCAGATTAAAATTCTCCTTAATTTATCCCCTGTCACAGTTGAAAGTAGTGAGACCCTTCAAAAAATTCAAACCACAATCAACGACTGTCTCTCAGCTATAAAATCTCAAGATGTCCCAATAGGCGAATGGGATCCCTTTGTAGTGATCCTTTGCTCTAGTAAATTACCAATAAAAACTTTATCTTTATGGGAACAATCTCAAGATTCCCACAGGAACTAGTCAAATGGGAGGAGATGGACAGATTTCTATCTCATAGATGTGAGGTTGTGGAGCGTCTGGAGTCTCAAAAACAAGTTGTACAACCACTGGTTCAGAGGAAAGACTCACGCGGGTCAAATAACAGATATACGAAAGTAGAAGCCACCCAATACCCCAGTGAGATATGCAACCTAATCATCCGTTGAAAAATTTTTCACCGTTTCTAAGCTTTTACCCCCTGGTAAGAAATCAGTTCTTTTCCAACAATCAGGTGTGTTTAAATTGCCTAGCTTACAGTTACCTCAGAAAGGACTGCCCCAGTTAGTTCTCGTGTACGCATTGTCAGAAAAGCCTACACTCGCTATTACATTTCACTAAGCCTACCAAGACGAATCCCACAAAACCCCTTCTAGATTTTTCCTCTGGAACTTCCGCTCAATCCAGAAAAATGAATATGGCGATGATGGCTACTCATGTAGCGCAGACCCGCAACCAAGCGTCTGCGGAAGGTACTCTGCTTCTCACAGCGGTAGTGCAAATTCAGGTACGGGGGGAAAGATTTAAAGCACGTGCGTTTTTGGATCAAGGCTCTGAGAGAACATTTATTTCTAGAAAACTGTAGCAGCAGTTGATGCTGCCAACAGAGTTTAAACGATTCCAGATCCATGAAATCGGAGGGGAATTGGTCACCCATTCAAACGCCTTGTGCGATGTATCCATACATTCTGGAAAAGACAAACAATTGCTCCATATCCATGTAATAGTAGTACCAAAGATAACTCACGTGTTACCGAGGCATATGCTAGCGAAATCCGATGTCCCTCAAATGAAGCTAAATGATCTTGAATTAGCTGATCCCGAGTTCCACCTGCCGAGTCACATTGACATATTCGTGGGGGTGATGTGCTCCCTCAAGTATTACTTGAAGGTGTCAAGAAGGTGTGTCCGTCTCTTCTGGCACAAAACACTATATTCATTTGGGTAATAAGTGGGCCGCTTGTCGCTGAAACGGTCGCTACCTTTTCCATTGGTGCTAGCGAAGTTTCCACTGATTCCCTTAGTAATGAATTGAGAAGGTTTTGGGAAGACGAAGAGGTTCCCAACCCGCCTCCGATTTCAAAGGAAGAAGCCTTTTGTTATACACAAAAACCACGGTGTGGAACGACGAAAGTCATCGGCGATGGCTCAACACCTACACCTAGAAAGATCTTTGAACAGAAAAGGAGATCTCTCAGAAACTTATAACAGTGTTTTAGAAGAATATATTCCGCTAATGCATATGAAACTCACAAATGCCGTAGAAATTGTATCACAAGAAGGGTGAAAAATTTGTATCTTCCCCATCATACAATAATTAAGACAATAAGTCGCAGTACAAAAGTGGGAGTAGTTTTCAATGCCTCGAAAAAACTAGCTCAGGAGTGTCTCTCAATGACGTGCTACATATAGGACCCACACTACAAGCTGATTTGATGTCTTTGGTTTTAAACTGGCGGCTACGCAAAAATGTATTTAATGGTGATATACAGAAAATGTACCGCCAGATTCTCGTGTATCATGACGACACTTAGTTTCAGCGAATGCTCTTTCGCCGAAATTCAAATGCATCTGTGCGGGATTTTGCTCTGAAAACAGTGACTTTCGGAGTGAATTGTGCTCCCTACTTGGCTATACGAACACTCTTTCAGTTGGCACAAGATTCAGCAGGACAGTACCCCCAAGCAGCATATATTTTAACAATGGAGACGTATGTTGATTGGCAATTGATTCACAGTCACAAGTGATTTCGACGCTCTTCGAACGACTTGTTGGATTCGGACTTTCCCAAGTTTCACGAAGCCAGTACCCCAAAGACTCTTGGTATTCAATGGGATGCAATATCTGATTGTTTCTCATATACGATTGAACCCATCAGTCCAATTAATTCTTTCCAATGTTGTCAAATTATTTGACCCGCCCGGTTGGATTTCCCCGATTGTCATCCAAGCCAAGATAATTCTTCAGCAACTCTGGTACAAGGTGGGATGAAACCGTTCGGCCCCATACTTTAGAAAGCTGGAATAACTTTGTTCAGGGTCTTCCCATGATCTCAAGGTTAAGGATTCCCCGTTGGATAAAGTTCGCTCCATCCCTACTCATTCAAATCCATGGGTTCTGTGATGCCTCAGAGAAGACGTATGGCGCGGCCGTATACTTCCGTGTGCAAGATGCTGCGGGGGTACATTCTCATCTCTATGTCTCAAAGACGAAAGTCGCTCCGATTAGCCCAGTGAGTCTCCGGAGGCTAGAGTTTTGTGGAGCTCTTTAACTGTCAAAATTAATTAAGCAAATCGGAAAGCCGCTACCCTGCCGAAATCATGAGATATATCTCTGGTCTGACTCTTCTATCGTACTCACCTGGCTTGAGAAACCTCCAAACTCTTGGAAAACTTATGTCGCCAATAGAACCGCAGAAATAAGTATAAATGTCGGCAATGTCGTGTGGCGACATGTAAGATCGGCTGATAACCCAGCGGACCTAGGCTCCCGAGGGTGCAGCGCAAACCAGCTTGTAGACAACACTATATGGTGGAGTGACCAAATTTGGCTTCTAAAGTCCTCCGAAGAATAGCCAAAGCCCATAAATATTACAGAAAATACGCTCGAAAAGAAACACAAAGTTGGTGTGTTTCACCTATTTCCTGAAAGCGAAGAACTCTTCGAGCGCTTCTCCCAGTGGGGTAAGGCCATTCGGGTTTTGTCCTATATGCGACGGTTTATTGAGACCCTACGCGAAAGAATGCGCATTAAGTTGTGACAGCCTCGGAGACTGAACTCCACAACTCGATGCGCCGCCCCAACGTATTCATACCGAATCGAACGAATTTCCGCTATTACCCACAAAGAGTTTGCAGAGACAAAACACATACTGCTCCGTGTGACCCAAGGGTTATATTATCCCAAAGAACTCCACTGTTTATTATGTAATAACCCAGTCAGCCGTAAAAGCCCGCTACACCCTTTAAATCCCATTTTAGATGAAAACACTGTCATGCCCATGAACGGCACAATATCTAACGCCGTACTGACCCGCAAAGAACGGAATCCCATTATCCTCCCCGTCAACTCCCAATTTTGCCAATTATTCATCGAAATCTCCCACAAGCTCCTGATGCATGCTGAGGCGAACTTACTGCTCCGCGCAGTCCGTGGAGAATATTTTGTACCTCGACTAAAATCGGCTATACGATTATGCGTCAGAAAATGTGTAATGTGCGTTCGCTATAAAAACAAAGTTAAGACTCAAATGATGGGTGCTCTATCAGCTGAAAGAAGCACCTTTTCTCTTCCCCTCACTATTACTTGTTTATATTTTGCAGGCCCATTCTCGATTGAAACCTCTATTCTCAGAAACGCTCCATATCACAAAGGATACGTCTGTATTTATGTATGCATTTGCACAGCTGTCCATCTTGAGCTGTGACCAACTCCTTCCAGGCGGCGTTCACTACATTTGTCGGCAGGCGAGCCTTACCGAAGAAAATTATGTTGGACAATGGAACCAACTTCGTAGGAGCAGAGAGAGCCTAGAATTCACCCAATTTCTGAACGCCGCCTTACAAGAAATGATCGAGAGATACTCAGCTCATGGGTTCAAAAGGCACTCTCTTCTCCTAAATGACCCCCATATGAGAGGGTTATGGGAAGCTAGGGAAAGTCATTTAAATCCCATTTCAAAAAAGTAGGTGGAAATCACAAATACACGTTTGAAGTGTATTCGGGTCCTAACCCGAACCGAAGCGGTTCTAAACTCCAGACCGCTGTCCCCAATGTCGGATGATCCCAATGAGCTTCTCGCCCTTACGTCAGACTATTTCTTTCGTGGGTCTCCCTTGATGGCGCCGTTCCGGAGTCCATCCCGTTGCGGAATCGATGGGAAAAACTTAAGGCTCCATTATCCAGACGCTAAAATCGCAAGCGCAAATGCAAGCACAACTAACGCAACTCAGCTTATAGAATGCTTAAAAACGCACCATATATGTTTACAGAAAAAAATTGTGTATGTACATATATATTTATATGTACATACAACAAATTGTAGTGTTTAAAGTTATTTGAGAGGTAATATTAAAAAAGAAGATATGGATATTGTAAAATGGATATGGAAAATATGTGTTTATTTGCTTAAACTTTTTACGTTTGTGCAAAATATCACAGAATACTGTTTAGCTTGTGGTGTTTATCATTTGAAAAGAAAAAATCAAAACATCTGCTTGAAACAGTGATGGCACTTTCCTTTTTGCGTTTGTACAGAAAACAAACGAAATTGTATAAATAGTACAATATATTATTTTAAACTTGTGGTCGATGTAATATCTTCATTATATGTATAGCTAAATTATAATTTTATTAATACCTTTATTTTATAAGGGTGCTACTGCCTGAAGTAGTGAACACAAGACTACGATGCCTTAGATCCCGAAATCGACTTCGCTCTCAGTCATGAATATGGTTTCGAATTTTTCTGACATGCATTAGTGCGAGATTGTGTTTATTGTTATCGGGTTGTCTCAATAGCATCGCACTGGTCACTAAACATTATCCACACATTTGCCTGCATGTACATACATAAATTACATATGTAGTAATATTGGTGCCAAATGGATTTATGCCCATGCGTTCATATATCTACATATCCATACGTATGTATAACATTAACCTACTATTGTACAAAATATATATATATATAGTCTTTTGTGATTTTATAAAGTAATACAAGTTATATAGCAAATTAATTTATTGAATATGCTATGTATATCTACAAATGTATCAACTATATATTCAAATATCAAAACAAACAAGAAGCAAAAAAAAGCTTTTGTGCCGCACTCTCATTCAACATACATACATGCCATCACTCTTGCGTATTTCTGCGTAAAATTCTATTTTCTGTAGGTTGGGTGCGCTGCGTTGCGTTTTTCAGCGTTCAATTGAGCATTTTCGCAATTTTCCATGTAACAGATTGGATCAGCTGACGGGTTTGCGCAGCGTTTGCGATTTCAGCGTCTCGCTAATTGGGCCTTTAAAGTTCTCCATCATCAATTTGCCAAAAGATGGAAAGATGAGTATCGTAAAGAACTACAGAAAAGGCACAAGTGGAAACATCCCGAAAAAAACCTAGAGGCTAGTCAGCTGGTCATAATCAAAGACGATATGGCTCCTCCCAACGAATGGAAACTCGGCCGCGTAGGGAAGGTGCACACCGGAAGTGACGGCTTTGTGCGAGTCGCTGATCCAAGGACTCCAATGGGTTTTAGCACAATACCGATCTCCAAGCTTTGCGTATTACCGGTTGATGCAAAACATACTACATAGAAGCAGCTGCTCTGCACTGTTTATAACCCCCTTAATGTCACTTTATATTTAAAGTTTTCTTAACATCTCCCGTAGCGTAACGTCCAAAACAAACGTTTACCACTGTCCTGTAGTGTCATGTCCTATCCATATGTTTCCCAATATTCCGTTCACTCTTCCACATTAATATCACATTATTATAATCGTAATTTGTGGCAGCTAATCAAACGAGTATGTTAATTTTTGCTTTCGTCCACAGGGCTCCCAGAAATCCAGCTATACATCGCTGCTTGGTATGCGCTAAGTTCCACCCGCTCCGGTTCTGCCAAGTGTTTCTTAGAATGGATGTGGCGACCCGTAGACAGCAGGCCAGAGTTCACGGCTACTGCCTCAACTGTCTAGCCAGATCCCATGACTCTGTTTCCGCCGATTTGTGTGCCAAATGTGGGTGGGCTCACCACACCCTTCTGCATCAGCTGAATCGCACCGCAGCTCTTCGCCCCCAACCCAGCACGACTCCGGAACCATCCTTCTGGACGAGGTAGGGCTTGGCGCCAATCGTGGTCCAGCATCTCCACCACGCTCCAAGCTCTTCCAACGAACAGCCTAGACGGTCGCTCAGTGCGCCAACATCAAGCCTGAAACACATTTTGCTGGAGGCTGTACGCACCCTCGAACGACTGGCAAATCAACTTTAAATCATATTGACTATACGCAAGGCCATCCGTATATGTCAAGAGCCGGCAGGATGTTGAAAGCAGTAAGACCGTGTCAAGAACACCCCCAATGCTGTTAAGCCCTTTCCAGTGGAAACGGGAAAACTGTATATGGAAAACAGTATTTATTTGATTTAAAAAGTTACATTCAAAATCCTTTAGACTTTTATTAATAATTATTATCTTTTCACTAGTCGATCCGGTCGGTTGAACTGTGCATATTACTAAAGTCATTATAATATCCATCTATTTTAAACTTTGTATTAACAATCAATTGTGACATCCATCAACCTATGTATACAACTACAAGTCAATTGTAATACCAAAGATAACGTTAAATAAACAGTTGCCCTACATCTAAAGCACGAAATCTCTTTTAAACTGGATGAGTATCCCAAGTCTAACCCTACCAGACATATGTAAGTATAACCCCTTTTCTTCTTACTTTGTTATCCATGTCCGGCTGTATCCCAAGTCGCCCAGGAAGTCCCATCTATCCTTGGTAACTGTGTCACCTTAGTCTAGTGCCCTTCTCTACATAAGGTACTCCTCCTTCTTTTAATCTCTGTAGTCCCAGTCAGAAATTAAACAACTAAAATTAATTTTATAATCAGTTTTTGACCTACAACTCCCAAACCTGACTCTGTGCCACAAATTGAATTATACCATAAAGAACATAAAAAGGGCTACAATTTGACATCATTCAATTTGTGCTGTATTGTTATTCTTTCAAACAAATTTTTCAAAAAACTGTTTTTACTAACATTAATTCTTCATTTTTCGACCTATAACTCCGAAACCTGACTTTGTGCTAAAAATTTAATTATACCATCTTAAAAGTCATGAAAAGAGCTACAATTTGTCCTCATTAAATTTTTGCTGTATCGTTACTCTTTAAAACATACTTTTCAAAACACTGTTGTAACTAAAATTAAATTTTTAAAATTTTTGGCATCATTCAGTTTTTGCTGTAACATTATTCTTTCGTAAAAATTTTTCAAAAAACTGTGTTTAACCCACATTAATTGTTAATTTTTCGACCCATAACTCCCAAACATGACTCCTTACCAAAATTTTAATTACACCATCTTAAAGGGCATGAACAGAGCTACAATTCGGCATCGTTCAATTTTTGCTTTCAAACTAATTTTTCAAATAAACATTAATTTTTCATTTTTCAAAATATAACTCTCGAACCAGACTCTGTGCCAAAAATTGAATTATACCATCTAAAAAATTAATTGTAGTTGTTGGGGGGAGGAGGATTCCAGTCTTCTTTTGTGGCGCGAGTTAAGACCCTTTGGTGTAGTTAAGTCGTGCTGTTCCGCTGAAACTTACTTTGCTGTCATGAATTTCTGATGATTCGGGCTTATTTTTTTTATGTGTAAGTTTATTTATTTCTTTGTTTTTGCACTATTTTTCAGGTTTATGTTTATAATAATATCAACTTCAATTTAACTACGATTTTAAATTCAGAAAATTAATTTTCTTTATTCTTACAAGTTGCTTGGTTTTATTTTATTGTCACAATACTTTGCACAGATCACATTGAATAACTAACATCAACTCAACAAGTCGAGATTTTGGTGGTTGTTTTCTTCAGTTGCTTTGATGGTTGTTCTCTCTTTGCAAAAAGATCAAGCAACTGAAGAACAACTATAAGCACAACCCACGTCAGCAGCGACCGTTCGCTGTGCATTAAGCTGGTGCACATTTTGGCGTAAACATCCCGCCAAATTGCAGTTGCAATAGCAATGAGGCTGATTTTACAAAGAAAAGTGATCAAATGCAAATACGTTGGTGGTAAGCTACAGTGCGTATAATTATTAAATTTTAAGGGAGACAAGACCATTAGGCCATATAAATGTATGTAAAGTTTTAGTAAAATCACTAACAAATTCTAGAATTGCAAGATGCAAAGAGAACAAAAGAAGTAGGCATAATTTGAACAATTGGTTACAAAGTTTATAAATGTATGATCTTAGTAATAATTTCAAACTGCAAAGTGCGTAGATATAAATTCAGTAATTTAAAATAATAATTTAAATTTTCAATAAAGGCATAAGCTTAAAGTTACAATTTTAACGATGATGTGAGGTGATTCAACGAACTAGAAACCAAATTTGCCGATAACTATCCAACCCAGACTCGTAACCTGTGCCATAGGAGAAGCAAAGGTCGCAGGATGGATTCCATTCCTGATGATTCTTGGATATATATCAGCTCCAAGGAGGATGTATAGGCTGTTGCTCCTATAAAAATCTGGATCAGCTAAGCGCAGGTTCTGATACCCATCTCCTACTCTCGCGTCAAGCCGTTTTTTTTTCGGTAAGGTAGGTAGATCCTTGGTCACTCTAGTATAGATGGAGAAGTTTGGCCCGTCTGCAAAGCGGGACCGGAAAGTCACGTTGCACCATTTTTCGCCGCAACGGGCCTCTACAGGAAGTTTGTGTTTTTCAATAAGAAATGCTGCAATAGAGCTGGACTCTACACACGGGTTAAGAAGGCCACACACCCGGCCCCAGTTGTCTGCTAGTTGGATTTGAATAACGACGGTTGGTATGATCGTCGTAGTGCCACTGTCCGACGTGATGGTTGTGGCGGTCGTGCGGAGACGCTCATGGCGATGCAATAGGCTGTGATGTGCAGTGCCGCAATGTTTACACCGTTCGATAGTACGACAGGTCGAAAGCTGATGGGAATGAGCAAGACAGTTTTCATAATACTTAAACCGCTTGACGGTCTGTAATCGATTAGAAACATTAATCTTTTTGAATTTGAGGCATAGTCATGATACCACCGGCGGTGCGTATTTCAACGACGCGAACACGTTTATCGGCTCCGTGGGAGACCTTTTCAATACGGCAGAGACGCCATTTGTTGGGAGCCAAGATGTCTTGTTTTATGACAACCAAATCGCCGACAGCATAGTCTCGCTGGGGCAACTTCCATTTCGTTCGTTTATGAAGTTCTCTTAAGTATTCTTCTTTCCATCTCCGGGCCAAATGATGATGGAATATTTTCAGTTTTTGCCATCGGTTAGCATATGTCAGTGAATGACTAGCCAAGTCAGGCTCTGGGGGGGATAATAGAGGAGTTCCGATAAGGAAATGTCCCGGGGTTAAGGCGCATAAGTTCGTTGGGTCATCACTCATTGGACATAATGGCCTTGAGTTTAGGCAGGCTTCGATGCGCACAAGCACAGTGGTTAGCTCTTCAAATGTAAAGCTTTGGGCGTGGCAGAGTTTTTTAAAGTGAGCTTTAAAGCTTTTAACACCCGCCTCCCAGAGACCGCCCATGTGGGGTGCCCCTGGGGGTGTAAAATGCTAATCCAGATGGGCGAATGTGGTTTGTGCCAGAATATCTTTCCGTATGCGATCTAGGAACTGTGTTTTGTCGTCATGAAGAATGTTAGATGCGCCTACAAAGGCAGTGCCATTATCAGAATATATGGCTCGGGGTGTCCCACGCCTGGAGAAAAATATTGCGAATGCGGCTAAGAACGCCTGGGTTGAGATTTCTCCGGTGGCCTCTAAGTGGATTGCCTTGGTAGCAAAACATATAAATATCAGATTGTTACTCTGCAACCTCGGTAAGATTTAATGTGGAAAGGTCCTGCGAAATCCACTCCTGTGTCATAAAAAGGGCGCGACAGACAAGTACGTTCAGGAGGTAATGCTGCCATAATTTGTTGACTGATTTAGCGTTTCTGTTTCACACACACTAAACATTGAGATAATAATTTATAATAAGTTAATTCTCATGACTCCATCAGGATCGATAAATGGATTAAATGTCAGAAGATGGCTTTTGGGGGATAATATTTGGCTAATAGATAATTTGTGGTATTCATAATGAAAGTAGAATTCTGACAGGCGATTATTAGACGGTTTTTTGCAAATCGAAGCTCTGCGGATGAAATTTCAGTATTACCTACGACTTTTTCCTTCTGTTTAATATTTACCTTATAGTAAAAATGAAATATGAGACAGATAACTCTGAATGCCTTAAGCAGATCAGAAAAGCCCTTCAGAATATCCGAATTCTCAACTCTAATGTAGTAAACGAGTGTTGGTTTCGCCTCTTCCTCCGTTGAGAAAGGTGAAAACTTCGATGGCCATTCGGAGTGTGGCTTCTTAAGCCATTCTGGCCCATGCCACCATAAGTCGCAGGAAAAATTTAATGTTGCCAAGTTGTAGACCTTTTTACGTCCTCTAAGATGATATAATTAATTTTTTGGCACAGAGTCAGCCCAAGCTGATATTTATTGAAAAAATTAATTTTAGTAAAAAGAAGTTTTTTAAAAAATTTGTTTGAAAGAGTAACAACACAGCTAAAATTTAATTATGCCAAATTGTAGCCCTTTTTATGCCTTTTTAGATGGTGTATTTTAATTTTTGGCACAGAGTCAGGTTTGGGAGTTATATGTAACTCCCAAGCCTGAATCTGTGCCAAAAATTGAATTGCATCATCATAAAGAGCATACAAGGGCTATAATTTGGTATCATTAAATTTTTGCTGTATTGTTTCTCTTTCGAACATCTATTTTTTTTGTATATTGCCCGGTTTAAGTGTTATTGGACAAAAACTAAGCAAAAAGTTTGTTGAAAATGCAAAAAGTTTGTTGTGACAATACAGCAAAAATTGAATGATGCCAAATTGTAGCCTTTTTACGCTCTTTAAGATGATATAATTCAATTTTTGGCACAAAGTCAGGTTTGGGAGATATAGGTCAAAACTGTTTTTAAAGTTTTTTAAAAATTTTGTACGAAAAACTAACTGTTGTCGAAATACTAATGATACCCGATTATGTAATTTTAGCTCATCTGCCACATGATATAAAATCTGTTTTTTTGTATTTTACCTGGTTTAAGTGTTATTGGACAAAAACTAAGCAAAAGGTTTGTTGAAAATGCGAAAGTTTTTTGAAAGATTTGTTTGAAAGATTAACAATACAGCAAAAATTTAATGAAGCCAATTTGTAGCCCTTTTTATGCCCTTTAAGATGATATAACTAATTTTTTGGCACAATGTCAGGTTTGGGAGTTATATGTCAAAAGTGTTTTTTAAGTTTCTTTAAAATTTTGTATGAAAAATTAACTGATGTCGAAAAACTAATGATTCCCGATTATGTAATTTTAGCTCATATACCAGATGATATAAGTTTATTTTTTTATATTTTGCCTGGTTTAAGTGTTATAGGACAAAAACTAAGCAAAAGGTTTGTTGAAAATGCGAAAGTTTTTTGAAAGATTTGTTTGAAAGATTAACAATACAGGAAAAATTTAATGTTGCCAAGTTGCAGACCTTTTTACGTCCTCTAAGATGATATAATTAATTTTTTGGCACAGAGTCAGCCCAAGCTGATATTTATTGAAAAAATTAATTTTAGTAAAACGAAGTTTTTAAAAAAATTTGTTTGAAAGAGTAACAACACAGCCAAAATTTAATTATGCCAAATTGTAGCCC
The DNA here is from genome assembly GCA_963675445.1 of Linnaemya vulpina. Lineage (NCBI taxonomy): Eukaryota > Metazoa > Arthropoda > Insecta > Diptera > Tachinidae > Linnaemya > Linnaemya vulpina. The sequence goes on along the minus strand of OY776281.1, from coordinate 43,357,493 downwards.
TTTTTATGCCTTTTTAGATGGTGTATTTCAATTTTTGGCAAAGAGTCAGGTTTGGGAGTTAAATGTCAAAAATTTTTTAAATTAATGTTTTTTTGAAAAATTTGTTTGAAAAAGTTCCAATACAGCAAAAATTTTATGTTGCCAAATTTTAGCTCTTTTTATGCCCTCTCAGATGGTATAATTCAATTCTTGGCACAGAGTAAGGTTTGGGATTTATGGGTCGAAAAATTAAAAATTAACCCGCGAGAAGGTGAACCTTTTTCAACAAACTTCTTTCCGAGAATGTAATTTGAGCAAGTTATTCTTTGGCACAAACTCAGGTTTGGGAGAGTAACAAAACAGAAAAAATTTAATGATGCCAAATTGAAGCTCTTTTTACTTCCTTTAAGATGATAAGATGATAAAACTTATTTTTTGGCACAGAGTCAATTATTGAAAAATTTATTTTAGAAAAACGAAGTTTTTAAAAACATTTGTTTTAAAGAGTAACAATACAGCTAAAATTTAATTATGTCAAATTGTAGCCCTTCTTATGCCTTTTTAGATTTTGTATTTAAATTTTTGGAACAGAGTCAGGTTTGGGAGTTATATGTCAAAATTTAAAAGTTAATGTTAGTAAAAAACTGTTTTTTCAAAAATTTGTTTGAAAGATTAACAATACAGCAACAATTTAATGATGCCAAATTGTAGTCTTTTTTATGCCCTTTAAGATGGTATAATTTAATTTTTGGCACAGATTCAGGTTTGGGAGTTAGAGGTCAAAAACTTAAAAAATTAATTTTAGCAATATATGAAATATAATGAAATTTTTGGCACAAAGTCAGGTTTGGGAGTTATAGGTCAAAAGTGTTCTTTTTTAAGTTTTTTAAAAATTTTGTATGAAAAATTATGTATTGTCGATAAACTAATGATACTCGATTATGTAATTTTAGCTCATCTTCCAGATGATATAAGTTTATTTTTTTATGTTTTGCTTGGTTTAAGTGTTATTGGACAAAAACTAAGCATAAAGTTTGTTAAAAATGCGAAAGTCTTTTGAAAGATGTGTTTGAAGGAGTAACAATACAGGAAAAATTTAATGATGCCAAGTTGTAGACCTTTTTACGTCCTCTAAGATAATATAATTAATTTTTTGGCACAGAGTCAGCCCAAGCTGATATTTATTGACAAAATTAATTTGAGTAAAAAGAAGTTTTTTTAAATATTTGCTTGAAAGAGTAACAACACAGCTAAAATTTAATAACGCAAAATTGTAGCCCTTTTTATGCCTTTTTAGATGGTGTATTTAAATTTTTGGCACAGAGTCAGGTTTGGGAGTTATATGTAACTCCCAAGCCTGACTCTGTGCCAAAAATTGAATTGTATCATCATAAAGAGCATACAAGGGCTACAATTTGGCATCATTAAATTTTTGCTGTATTGTTTCTCCTTCGAACATCTATTTTTTTGTATATTGCCCGGTTTAAGTGTTATTGAACAAAAACTAAGCAAAAAGTTTGTTGAAAATGCAAAAAGTTTGTTGTGACAATACAGCAAAAATTGAATGATGCCAAATTGTAGCGTTTTTACGCTCTTTAAGATGATATAATTCAATTTTTGGTACAAATTCAGGTTTGGGAGATATAGGTCAAAACTGGTTTTTTAAAGTTTTTTAAAAATTTTGTACGAAAAATTAACTGTTGTCGAAAAACTAATGATACCCGATTATGTAATTTTAGCTCATCTGCCAGATGGTATAAAATCGGTTTTTTTTATTTTACCTGGTTTAAGTTTTTTGGACAAAAACTTACCAAAATGTTTGTTGAAAATGCAAAAAGTTTGTTGAAGTGCTAAGATCCTAAAGAAATGCTCTTTTAGTAATCAACCAAATTTAGGTTGCAATATTTGGCACCACTTTTATGTTTTATCTGCATAACATAACATATATGTTACGTGGAAATTATATAAAAAAATTATATAAATTTTTAAAAGAAATAACATATATATGAAAATTTTAAAAATATAGGTAAGTAGATTTGTAAAAATTACAAAAAATATGTTGAACTGTCGAACACTAACACAAAAGTAGTTTAATGTTGCTAGTGTACATTTATTTAAGTCTGGCAGCTCGTTTTGTTGAATTTAAGAGAGCGCAATGCTCTTTTTAAGAATAACTCACTTAAATTGCATTCTCGGAAAGGAGTTTGTTGAAAAAAGTTTATCTTCTCGCGTGTTAATTTTTCATTGTTCGACCCATAACTCCCAAACCTGACTCTGTGCCCAAAATTGAATTATGCCATCTGAAAGGGCATAAAAAGAGCTACAATTAAGCATTATTCAATTTTTGCTGTATTGTTATTCCTTCGAACAAATTTTTCAAAAAATTTGTTTTACTAACATTAATTTTTCAATTTTCGACCTATAACTCCCGAACCTGACTTTGTGTCTAATATTGAATTATATCATCTTAAAGGGTGTAAAAAGAGATACAATTCGGCATTATTAACTTTTTGCTGTATTGTTACTCTTTCAAACAAATTTTTCAAAAAACTGTTTTTCCTAACATTAATTTTTCTTTTTTGACATATAACTCCCAAAGCTGACTCTGTGCCAAAAATTTAATAATACCATCTTAAAAAATTAATTTTAGTAAAAAAAATTTTTATCTTAAATTTGTTTAAAAGAGTAACAACACAGCAAAAATTTAATGATGCCAAATTGTAGCCCTTTTTACGTCCTTCAAGATGATATAATTTATTTTTTGGCACAGAGTCAGGTTTGGGAGTTATAGGTCAATTATTGAAAAAATTAATTTTAGTAAAAACAAGATTTAAAAAAATTTGTTTGAAAGAGTAACAATACAGCTAAAATTTAATTATGCCAAATTTTAGCCCTTTTTATGCCTCTTTAGATAGTGTATTTAAATTTTAAGCACAGAGTCAGGTTTGGGAGTTAAATGTAAAAAATTTTAAATATTAATGTTTTTTTGAAAAAGTTCCAATACAGCAAAATTTTATGTTGCCAAATTTTAGCTCTTTTTATGCCCTCTCAGATGGTATAATTCAATTCTTGGCACAGAGTAAAGTTTGGGATTTATGGGTCGAAAAATGAAAAATTAACCCGCGAGAAGGTAAACTTTTTTCAATAAACTTCTTTCCGAGAATGCACTTTGATTGAGTTATTCTTTGGCACAAACTCAGGTTTGGGAGAGTGATATAACAGAAAAAATTTAATGATGCCAAATTGAAGCTCCTTTTACTTCCTTTAAGATGATATAATTTATTTTTTGGCACAGAGTCAAGTTTGGGAGTTATAGGTCAACTATTAAAAAAATTTATTTTAGTAGAAAGCAGTTTTTAAAAAAATTTGTTTTAAAGAGTAACAATACAGCTAAAAGTCAATTATGTCAAATTGTAGCCCTTTTTATGCCTTTTTAGATGGTGTATTTAAGTTTTTGGCACAAAGTCAGGTTTAGGATTTATATGTCAAAATTTAAAAGTTAATGTTAGTAAAAAACTGTAGTAGCCCTTTTTATGGCCTTTAAGATGGTATAATTTAATTTTTGGCACAGAGTCAGGTTTGAGAGTTAGAGGTCAAAAATTTAAAATATTATTTTAGTAAAAAAAAGCTTTTAGAAAATTTGTTCGAAAGAGTAACAATACACCAAAAATTTAATGATACCAAATTGTAGCCTTTTTACGCCCTCTAAGATGAGATAATTAAATTTTTGGCACAAAGTCAGGTTTGGGAGTTACAGGTCAAAAGTGTTTTTTTTAAGTTTTTAAAAAATTTTGTATGAAAAATTATGTGTTGTCGAAAAACTAATGATACACGATTATGTAATTTTAGCTCATCTACCAGATGATATCAGTTTATTTTTTTATATTTTGGTTGGTTTAAGGGTTATTGGACAAAAACTAAGCAAAAAGTTTGTTGAAAATGCGAAAGTTTTTTGAAATATTTGTTTGAAAGAGTAACAATACAGGAAAAATATTATGATGCCAATTTGTAGACCTTTTTACGTCCTCCAAAATAATATAATTAATTTTTGGCACAGAGTCAGCCCAAGCTGATATTTATTGAAAAAATAACTTTTGTAAAAAGGAGTTTCTTAAAAAATTTTTTTGAAAGATTAACAATACAGCTAAAGTTTCATTATGCCAAATTGTAGCCCTTTTGATGCCTTTTTAGATGGTGTATTTCAATATTTGGCAGAGTCAGGTTTTGGAGTTATATGTAAAAATTTGAAAAATTAATGTTTTTTTGAAAAATTTGTTTGACAAAGTAACAATACAGCAAAAATTTAATGATGGCAAATTGTAGCTCCTTGTATGCTCTTTCAGATGTCATAACTTAATTTTTGGCGCAGAGTCAGGTTTGGAAGTTATGGGTCGAAAAATTAAAATTAACCCGCGCGAAGGTAAACTTTTTTCAACAAACTTCTTTCCGAGAATGCACTTTGAGTGAGTTATTCTTTGGCACTAACTCAGGTTTCGGAGAGTAACAAAACAGAAAAAATTTAATGATGCCAAATTGAAGCTCCTTTTACTTCCTTTAAGATGATAAAATTTATTTTTTGGCACAGAGTCAGGCTTGGGAGTTATAGGTCAATTATTGAAAAAATTTATTTTAGTAAAAGAAGTTTTTAAAAAAATTTGTTTGAAAGAGTAACAATACAGCTAAAATTTAATTATGCCAAATTTTAGCCCTTTTTATGCCTCTTTAGATAGTGTATTTAAATTTTAAGCACAGAGTCAGGTTTGGGAGTTAAATGTAAAAAATTTTAAATATTAATGTTTTTTTGAAAAAGTTCCAATACTGCAAAATTTTATGTTGCCAAATTTTAGCTCTTTTTATGCCCTCTCAGATGGTATAATTCAATTCTTGGCACAGAGTAAAGTTTGGGATTTATGGGTCGAAAAATGAAAAATTAACCCGCGAGAAGGTAAACTTTTTTCAACAAACTTCTTTCCGAGAATGCACTTTGATTGAGTTATTCTTTGGCACTAACTCAGGTTTCGGAGAGTAACAAAACAGAAAAAATTTAATGATGCTATATTGAAGCTCCTTTTACTTCCTTTAAGATGATATAATTTATTTTTTGGCACACAGTCAGGCTTGGGAGTTATAAGTCAAAAATAAAAAAAATTTATTTTAGTAAAAAAAATTTTTGGAAAATTTGTTCGAAAGAGTAACAATACAGCAAAAATTTAATGATGCCAAATTGAAGCCCCTTTTTTTCGTCCCTTAATATGATATATTTTTTTTTTTGGCGCAGAGTCAGGTTTGGGAGTTATAGGTCAAAATGGAAAACATTAATTTTAGTAAAAAAAAAAAATTTGGAAAATTTGTTCGAAAGAGTAAAAATACAGCAAAAATTTAATGGTGCCAAACTGTAGCCTTTTTTACGCTCTTTAAGATGATATAATTAAATTTTTGGCACAAAGACAGGTTTGGGAGTCATAGGTCAAAAATGGTTTTTTAAAGTTTTTAAAAATTTTTTATGAAAAATTAACTGTTGTCGAAAAACTAATGATACCCGATTATGTAATTTTAGCTCATCTTCGAGATGATATAAGTTTGCTTTTTTTTGTATTTTGCCTGGTTAAAGTGTTATTGGACAAAAACTAAGCAAAAAGTTTGTTGAAAATGCAAAAAGTTTGTTGAAAATGCATAAAGTTTGTTGAAGTGCTAAAATCCTACAAAAATGCTCCTTTAGTAATCAACCAAATTAAGGTTCCAATATTTGGTATCACTTTTGTTTTACTTGCATAACCTAACTTAATTTATAATATGTATAATTTATAATATGTATTTATAATATGTATATATATATATATATATATATATATATATATATATGTATATATATATATATATATATATATATATATATATATATATATATTTATATATATATATATATATATATATATATATATATATATAATTTATTTTTTGGCACAGAGTCAGGTTTGGAAGTTATTGGTATATTATTGAAAAAAATTAATTTTAGTAAAAAAAAGTTTTTAAAAAAAATTGGTTTGAAAGAGTAACAGTACAGCTAAAATTTAATTACGCCAAAGTGTAGCCCTTTTTATGCATTTTTACATTGTGTATTTAAATTTTTTACACAGAGTCAGGTTTTGGAGTTATATGTAAAAATTTGAAAAATTAATGTTTTTTTGAAAAATTTGTTTGACAAAGTAACAATACAGCAAAAATTTAATGATGCCAAATTGTAGCTCCTTGTATGCTCTTTCAGATGTCACAGAGTCAGGTTTGGCAGTTAAAGGTCGAAATATTAAAAATTAACTCGCGCGAAGGTAAACTTTTTTCAACAAACTTCTTTCCGAGAATGCAATTAAACATTATTCAATTTTTGCTGTATTGTTATTCCTTCGAACAAATTTTTCAAAAAATTTGTTTTACTAACATTAATTTTTCATTTTTGACATATAACTCCCAAAGCTGACTCTGTGCCAAAAATTGAATAATACCATCTTAAAAAATTAATTTTAGTAAAAAAAAGTTTTTATTTTAAATTTGTTTAAAAGAGTAACAACACAGCAAAACTTTTATGATGCCAAATTGTAGCTCTTTTTACGTCCTTTAAGATGATATAATTTATTTTTTTGTCACAGAGTCAGGTTTGGGAGTTATAGGTCAATTATTGAAAAAATTAATTTCAGTAAAAACAAGATTTTAAAAAATTTGTTTGAAAGAGTAACAATACAGCTAAAATTTAATTATGCCAAATTGTAGCCATTTTTATGCCTTTTTAGATAGTGCATTTCAATTTTAAGCACAGTGTCAGGTTTGGAAGTTAAATATCAAAAATTTTAAATATTAATGTTTTTTTGAAAAATTTGTTTGAAAAAGTACCAATACAGCAAAAGTTTAATTTTGCCAAATTTTAGCTCTTTTTATGCCCTCTCAGATGGTAGAATTCAATTCTTGGCACAGAGTAAGGTTTGGGATTTATGGGTCGAAAAATGAAAATTAACCCGCGCGAAGGTAAACTTTTTTCAACAAACTTCTTTGCGAGAATGCAATTTGAGTGGGTTATTCTTTGGCACAAACTCAGGTTTGGGAGAGTGATATAACAGAAAAAATTTAATGATGCCAAATTGAAGCTCCTCTTACTTCCTTTAAGGTGATATAATATATTTTTTAGCACAGAGCCAGGTTTGGGAGTTATAGGTCAACTATTAAAAATATTTATTTTAGTAGAAAGAAGTTTTTAAAAAAATTTGTTTTAAAGAGCAACAATACAGCTAAAAGTCAATTATGTCAAATTGTAGCCCTTTTTATGGCCTTTAAGATGGTATAATTTAATTTTTGGCACAGAGTCAGGTTTGAGAATTAGAGGTCAAAAATTTAAAAAATTATTTTGGTAAAAAAAGCTTTTGGAAAATTTGTTCGAAAGAGTAACAATACAGCAAAAATTGAATGATAACAAATTGTAGCCTTTTTACGCCCTCTAAGATGAGATAATAAAAATTTTGGCACAAAGTCAGGTTTGGGAGTTATCGGTCAAAAGTGTTTTTTTTAAGTTTTTAAAAAATTTTGTATGAAAAATTATGTGTTGTCGAAAAACTAATGATACCCGATTATGTAATTTTAGCTCATCTACCAGATGATATCAGTTTATTTTTTTATATTTTGGTCGGTTTAAGGGTTATTGGACAAAAACTAAGCAAAAAGTTTGTTGAAAATGCGAAAGTTTTTTGAAATATTTGTTTGAAAGAGTAACAATACAGGAAAAATATTATGATGCCACTTTGTAGACCTTTTTACGTCCTCTAAAATAATATAATTAATTTTTGGCACAGAGTCAGCCCAAGCTGATATTTATTGAAAAAATAAATTTTTGTAAAAAGGAGAATCTTAAAAAATTTTTTTTAAAGAGTAACAATACAGCTTAAGTTTAATTATGCCAAATTGTAGCCCTTTTTATGCCTTTTTAGATGGTGTATTTAAATTTTTGGCACAGAGTCAGGTTTTGGAGTTATATGTAAAAATTTGAAAAATTAATGTTTTTTTGAAAAATTTGTTTGACAAAGTAACAATACAGCAAAAATTTAATGATGGCAAATTGTAGCTCCTTGTATGCTCTTTCAGATGTCATAATTTAATTTTTGGCACAGAGTCAGGTTTGGCAGTTATGGGTCGAAAATTGAAAAATTAACCTGCGCGAAGGTAAACTTTTTTCAACAAACTTCTTTCCGAGAATGCAATTAAGCATTATTCAATTTTTGCTGTATTGTTATTCCTTCGAACAAATTTTTCAAAAAATTTGTTTTACTAACATTAATATTTCATTTTTCGACCTATAACTCCCGAACCTGACTTTGTGTCAAATATTGAATTATATCATCTTAAAGGGTGTAAAAAGAGATACAATTCGGCATCATTAACTTTTTGCTGTATTGTTACTCTTTCAAACAAATTTTTCAAAAAACTGTTTTTCCTAACATTAATTTTTCTTTTTTGACATATAACTCCCAAAGCTGACTCTGTGCCAAAAATTTAATAATACCATCTTAAAAAATTTATTTTAGTAAAAAAAAGTTTTTATTTTATATTTGTTTAAAAGAGTAACAACACAGCAAAAATTTAATGATGCCAAATTTTAGTTCTTTTTACGTCCTTTAAGATGATATAATTTATTTTTTGGCACAGAGTCAGGTTTGTGAGTTATAGGTCAATTATTGAAAAAATTAATTTTAGTAAAACCAAGATTTAAAAAAATTTGTTTGAAAGAGTAACAATACAGCTAAAATTTAATTATGCCAAATTGTAGCCATTTTTATGCCTTTTTAGATAGTGCATTTCAATTTTAAGCACAGTATCAGGTTTGGAAGTTAAATATCAAAAATTTTAAATATTAATGTTTTTTTGAAAAATTTGTTTGAAAAAGTACCAATAAAGCAAAAGTTTAATTTTGCCAAATTTTAGCTCTTTTTATGCCCTCTCAGATGGTATAATTCAATTCTTGGCACAGAGTAAAGTTTGGGATTTATGGGTCGAAAAATGAAAAATTAACCCGCGAGAAGGTAAACTTTTTTCAACAAACTTCTTTCCGAGAATGCACTTTGAGTGAGTTATTCTTTGGCACTAACTCAGGTTTCGGAGAGTAACAAAACAGAAAAAATTTAATGATGCCAAATTGAAGCTCCTTTTACTTCCCTTAAGATGATATAATTTATTTTTTGGCACAGAGTCAGGTTTGGGAGTTATATGTCAATTATTGAAAAAATTTATTTTAGTAAAAGAAGTTTTTAAAAAAAATTTGTTATAAAGAGTAACAATACAGCTAAAATTTAATTATGTCAAATTGTAGCCCTTTTTATGCCTTTTTAGATGGTGTATTTAAATTTTTGGCACAGAGTCAGGTTTTGGAGTTATATGTAAAAATTTGAAAAATTAATGTTTTTTTGAAAAATTTGTTTGACAAAGTAACAATACAGCAAAAATTTAATGATGGCAAATTGTAGCTCCTTGTATGCTCTTTCAGATGTCATAATTTAATTTTTGGCACAGAGTCAGGTTTGGCAGTTATGGGTCGAAAATTGAAAACTTAACCCGCGCGAAGGTAAACTTTTTTCAACAAACTTCTTTCCGAGAATGCAATTAAACATTATTCAATTTTTGCTGTATTGTTATTCCTTCGAACAAATTTTTCAAAAAATTTGTTTTACTAACATTAATTTTTCATTTTTCGACCTATAACTCCCGAACCTGACTTTGTGTCAAATATTGAATTATATCATCTTAAAGGGTGTAAAAAGAGATACAATTCGGCATCATTAACTTTTTGCTGTATTGTTACTCTTTCAAACAAATTTTTCAAAAAACTGTTTTTCCTAACATTAATTTTTCTTTTTTGACATATAACTCCCAAAGCTGACTCTGTGCCAAAAATTTAATAATACCATCTTAAAAAATTAATTTTAGTAAAAAAAAGTTTTTATTTTATATTTGTTTAAAAGAGTAACAACACAGCAAAAATTTAATGATGCCAAATTGTAGCTCTTTTTACGTCCTTTAAGATGATATAATTTATTTTTTGGCACAGAGTCAGGTTTGGGAGTTATAGGTCAATTATTGAAAAAATTAATTATAGTAAAAACAAGATTTTAAAAAATTTGTTTGAAAGAGTAACAATACAGCTAAAATTTAATTATGCCAAATTGTAGCCATTTTTATGCCTTTTTAGATAGTGCATTTCAATTTTAAGCACAGTGTCAGGTTTGGAAGGTAAATATCAAAAATTTTAAATATTAATGTTTTTTTTGAAAAATTTGTTTGAAAAAGTACCAATACAGCAAAAGTTTAATTTTGCCAAATTTTAGATCTTTTTATGCCCTCTCAGATGGTATAATTCAATTCTTGGCACAGAGTAAAGTTTGGGATTTATGGGTCGAAAAATGAAAAATTAACCAGCGAGAAGGTAAACTTTTTTCCACAAACTTCTTTCCGAGAATGCACTTTGAGTGAGTTATTCTTTGGCACTAACTCAGGTTTCGGAGAGTAACAAAACAGAAAAAATTTAATGATGCCAAATTGGAGCTCCTTTTACTTCCCTTAAGATGATATAATTTATTTTTTGGCACAGAGTCAGGTTTGGGAGTTATATGTCAATTATTGAAAAAATTTATTTTGGTAAAAGAAGTTTTAAAAAAAAATTTGTTATAAAGAGTAACAATACAGCTAAAATTTAATTATGTCAAATTGTAGCCCTTTTTATGCCTTTTTAGATGGTGTATTTAAATTTTTGGCACAGAGTCAGGTTTGGGAGTTATATGTCAAAATTTAAAAGTTAATGTTAGGAAAAAACAGTTTTTTTTTAAATTTGTTTAAAAGATTAACAATACAGCCACATTTTAGTGATGCCAAATTGCAGCCCTTTTTATGCCCTTTAATTTGAAAAAATTTATTTTAGTAAAAAAAGTTTTTTGAAGGATTTGTTTGAAAGAGTAACAATACAGAAAAATTTATGATGCCAAGTTGTAGACCTTTTTACGTCCTCTAAGATGATATAATTAATTTTTTGGCACAGAGTGAGCCCAAGCTGATATTTATTGAAAAAATTTATTTTAGTAAAAATATGTTTTTTAAAAAATTTGTTTGAAAGAGTAACAATACAGCTAAAATTTAATTGTGCCAAATTGTAGCCTCTTTTATGCCTTTTTAGATGGTGTATTTAAATTTTTGGCAAAGAGTCAGGTTTGGGAGTTATATGTAAAAATTTGAAAAATTAATGTTTTTTGAAAAATGTTTTTGAAAAAGTACGAATACAGCAAAAATTTTATGTTTCCAAATTTTAGCTCTTTTTATGCCCTCTCAGATGGTATAATTCAATTCTTGGCATAGAGTAAGGTTTGGGATATATGGGTCGAAAAATGAAAAATTAACCCGCGAGAAGGTAAACCTTTTTCAACAAAATTCTTTCCGAGAATGCAATTTGAGTGAGTTATTCTTTGGCACAAACTCAGGTTTGGGAGAGTAACAAAACTTAAATTTAATGATGCCAAATTTAAGCTCTTTTTACTTCCTTTAAGATGATATAATTTATTTTTTGGCACAGAGTCAGGTTTGGGAGTTATAGGTCAATTATTGAAAAAATTTATTTTAGAAAAAAGAAGTTTTTAAAAACATTTGTTTTAAAGAGTAACAATACAGCGAAAATTTAATTATGTTAAATATGCCCTTTTTATGCCTTTTTAGATTTTGTATTTAAATTTTTGGCACAGTGTCAGGTTTGGGAGTTATATGACAAAATTTAAAAGTTAATGTTAGTAAAAAACTGTTTTTTGAAAAATTTGTTTAAAAGATTAACAATACAGCAACAATTTAATGATGCCAAATTGTAGCCCTTTTTATGCCCTTTAAGATGGTATAATTTAATTTTTGGCACAAAGTCAAGTTTGGGAGTTAGAGGTCAAAAATTGAAAAAATTAATTTTAGTAAAAAAAGCTTTTGGAAAATTTGTTCGAATTATGTAACAATACAGCAAAAATTGAATGATACCAAATTGTAGCCCTTTTTACGCACTTTAATATGATATAATTCAATTTTTGGCACAAAGTCAGGTTTGGGAGTTATAGGTCAAAACTAGTTTTTTAAAAATTTTGTACGAAAAATTAACTGTTGTCGAAAAACTAATGATACCTAAGTTATGTAATTTTAGCTCATCTGCCAGATGATATAACATCTGTTTTTTGTATTTTACCTGGTTTAACCTTCATAAGGTCTTCCGGTCAGATTTGACCCATTTTGGTAGTAAATTTGAATATTTTCTTTAATCCGGAGGCTTAGACCTTAGATATTTCATGACTTTTATTTTATTTTACATACTAACAACTAGCTGCGGTATTTATAAAAAAATTTTGGCAAAAAAAAGTTTATATAATTTTTATCAATTAAGATCTTCGGTTCAAATTTGACCCGAAACAAAATCATTGAGTTTTCTAACGCACAATACATACTTATGTATTGTCATGTCATTGTCTAATGAAAACCCCGTGTAAATCTCTAATACGTTTACAGAGCTTTGGCAGCACTAACATAAACGTATCTCTTCTTCTTGCCATTCTTGTTGAACATTATTGGTATGAAAAATGGGAATCCCCATGTAAAAAGCAAAGCTTATATTCTTACCGCAGAATTATTTTCAGTCATATAGTTAACACCGAACTGATAAGACATATCAACGTCACAAAGGCTGTATATTTTTTGTCGGCAAATGAATAATAGTGAGATAGAAGATATTCTAAATACATTGCCGGATGAAGAGGAAATATGTTCAGAAACATATACATATGATAGTTCTAGTGAAGATGAAATTGATGTAGAGGTAGCTGCAGCAATGACATCAAAAATCGGTGGAATAATATATACCAAACAACCCCTTACAAATAGTCAAGGAAGAGTCCGAAGCGAGAATATTATTACCATGACACCAGGCTTGACCCGTTACTCTTGTTCAAGAATCACAAATGAAGAAATTTCCAGCTTTCAATTGTTTTTACCACCTTCTGTGATGAATATTATTTTGAAATATACAAATAATGAAGGTAAATGTGTGTTTGGTGTTGATTGGACCAAAGTTGACGATACCGAAATGTTCGCATATATTGGTACACTTTTGTTAGCTGGAGTATTCAGATCAAATAATGAATGTATGGAAAGTTTATGGGACTCTGAGAAAGGAAGGCCAATCTTTAGGGCAATCATGCCACTGAAAAGGTTTAAAAATATTTCTAGAGTGATAAGGTTTGATAATAAGGATACTCGCAGTGAACGGCGAATTTTAGATAAGTTTTCACCGATACGTGAGTTATGCAATATGGGGGTTGAAATATTGCCCAAACATTACAATCCATCTCCAGATGTCACAGTAGATGAGCAACTAGTAGCGTTTAGAGGAAGGTGTCCATTCCGGCAGTATATACCATCGAAACCAGATAAGTATGGTATAAAATTTTGGGTACTCTGCGATTCAGGTAACAGTTATGTCTGGAATATACAACTATATACAGGTAAAGAAGTTGGGGCTACGCCCGAAAAAATCAAGGTATGTGAGTAGTTCTCGATTTGACAGTTGGCCTGAAAGGTCATAATGTGACTGCAGATAACTTCTTTGTATCTTACCAATTGGGATAAAAATTGCTCGAAAAACAAATTACATTAGTTGGAACGATACGAAATAATAAAACTGAATTGCCTCCTGAGCTTTTGTCAACTAAAGGAAGGCCGGTATTTTCATCATTTATTTGCTTCACCAAGGATACTACTCTCGTTTCGTATATTCCAAAAAAAAATAAGTCTGTGAATCTACTTAGTACTTTGCATCATAGCCCAGAAATAAGCAGTCGTGAGGACAAAAAACCGAAAATTATACTAGACTATAATAAATGTAAGGGAGGAGTTGATACTCTGGATAAAGTTGCTTCATGTTACACTTGCAAAAGGAAGACTAATAGATGGCCCCAAGTTGTATTTAGTAACATTTTGGATATATCAGCTTACAATGCTTTCATATTATTTACGTTGGTCAACAATGATTGGAAAGAGAACTGCTTCGCCAAATGCCGGCATTTTTCGGAAAATTTAGGACTGCAACTTGCCACGCCCTATATAAAGCAGCGGAATCGTTGCCAAGAGCACAATTTTCAAAAGAAATTGTGCATCAACCACGTTCTACGTCTGAGCAGGATCAACAACCGTCGTCTTCAACTAATTGCAAAAGAAAAGTATGTTAACCAGCCAAATCCGCAGTCAAAAGAGGCCGTTGCCAATTATGGCCTAAAACAGAGAATAAAACGCCATATGTATGCTGCGCTTGTAAAAAGTTTGTATGCAAGCAGCACTGTAATATAATTACTTTATGTAACCAATGTGATAATTAATAATCAATCTATTTTTATTTATTTAATTTTTTATTGAATTTCTATATTTCCAAGGACCTGAATTTTTTCTTTATTTAAGATAAACGTTTGCATGCTTCCAATAAAAAAAAACATACAGCTTTATTATTTCAATCAAAGCTTAAAATAAAACATTAGTTTTAAAATTAACTTTATCAAAAATAAACAATTTTCGTATTGGATTTTTTGAGTGGGTCAAATTGGACCCACTGACCTTATGAAGGTTAAGTGTTTTTGGACAAAAACTAAGCAAAAAGTTTCTTGAAAATGCAAAAAGTATGTTGAAGTGCTAAGATCCTAAAAAATGCTCTTTTAGTAATCAACCAAATTTAGGTTGCAATATTTGGCACCACTTTTATGTTTTATCTGCATAACATAACATATATGTTACGTGGAAATCATGTAAAAGTGTTGAATATTACCAATAAATAAATAAATTTTTAAAAGAAATAACAAATATTTAAAAATTCTTAAAAGATAGGTAAGTAGATTTGTAAAAATTACAAAAAATATGTTGAACTGTCGAACACTAACACAAAAGTAGTTTAATGTTGCCAGTGTACATATATTTGAGTCTGGCAGCTCGTTTTGTTAAACTCAAGAGAGCGCTATGCTCTTTTTAAGAATAACTCACACAAATTGCATTCTCGGAAAAAATTTTGTTGAAAAAAGTGTATCTTCTCTCGGGTGCATTTCTAAGTTTTCGACCCATAACTCCCAATCCAGACCTCGTGCCAAAAATAGAATTACAATATATGAAAGGGCATAAAAAGGGCTACAATTTGGCATTATTAAGTTTTTGCTGTATTGTTACTGTTTCCAACAAATTTTAAAAAAAAATTTTTTTACTAACATTAATTTGTCAATTTTCGACCTATAACTCCCGATCTCGACTCTGTGCCAAAAACTGAATTGTACCATCTTAAAGGGCATAAAAAGGGCTACAATTTGGCATAATTCAATTTTTGCTGTATTGTTATGGTTTCTAACAAATTTTTCAAAAAACTTATTTTTACTAACATTAATTTGTCAATTTTCAACCTATAACTCCCGATCTCGACTCTGTGCCAAAAACTGAATTATACCATCTTAAAGGACATAAAAAGGGCAACAATTTGGCATAATTGAATTTTTGCTCTATTGTTACTCTATCGAACAAATTGTAACCCATTTTATGCCTTTTTAGATGGTGTATTTAAATTTTTGGCACAGAGTCGGGTTTGGGAGTTATATGTAAAAATTTGAAAAATTAATGTTGTTTTGAAAAATTTTTTTGAAAAAGTACCAACACAGCAAAAGTTCAATGATGCCAAATAGTAGCTACTTTTATGCCCTTTCAGATGTCATAATTTAATTTTTGGCACAGGGTCAGGTTTGGGAGTCAAAGGTCGAAAATAGAAGAAATTAATTTTAGTAAAAAAAATTTTGGAAAATTCGTTCGAAAGAGTAACAATACAGAAAAAAAAAATGCCAAATGGTAGCCTTTTTACGCTCTTTAAGATGATATAATTCAATTTTTGGCACAAAGTCAGCTCTGGGAGATATAGGTAAAAACTGGTTTTTTAAAGTTTTTTAAAAATTTTGTAAAAAGAATTAACTGTTGTCGAAAAACTAATGATACCCGATTATGTAATTTTAGCTCATGTGCTGTTTTTTTGTATTTTACCTGGTTTAAGTGTTTTTGGTCAAAAACTAAGCAAAAAGTTTGTTGAAAATGCAAAAAGTCTGTTGAAGTGCTAAGATCCGAAAAAAATGCTCTTTTAGTAATCAACCAAATTTAGGTTGCAATATTTGGCACCACTTTTATATTTTATCTGCATAACATAACATATATGTTACGTGGAAATTATGTAAGAGTGTTGAATATTACCAATAAATATATAAATTTTTAAAAGAAATAACAAATATATGAAAATTTTTAAAAGATAGAAAAGTAGATTTGTAAAAATTACAAAAAATATGTTGAACTGTCGAACACTAACACAAAAGTAGTTTAATGTTGCCAGTGTACATATATTTGAGTCTGGCAGCTCGTTTTGTTAAACTCAAGAGAGCGCTATGCTCTTTTTAAGAATAACTCACACAAATTGCATTCTCGGAAAAAATTTTGTTGAAAAAAGTGTATCTTCTCTCGGGTGCATTTCTAAGTTTTCGACCCATAACTCCCAATCCTAACCTTATGCCGAAAATTGAATTACAATATATGAAAGGGCATAAAAAGGGCTACAATTTGGCATTACTAAATTTTTGCTGTATTGTTACTGTTTCCAACAAATTTTTCAAAAACTTTTTTTACTAACATTAATTTGTCTATTTTCGACCTATAACTCCCGATCTCGACTCTGTCCCAAAAACTAAACTATATCATCTTAAAGGGCATAAAAAGGGATACAATTTGGCATCATTAAATTTTTGCTGTATTGTTACTCTTTCGAACAAATTAAAAAAAAAAACTTTTTTTACTAACATTAATTTGTCAATTTTCGACCTACAACTCCCGATTTCGACTCTGTGCCAAAAACTGAATTATACCATTTTAAAGGACATAAAAAGGGCAACAATTTGGCATAATTGAATTTTTGCTGTATTGTTACTCTTACGAACAAATTAAAAAAAAAAAAAAAAGTTTGTTTACTAACATTAATTTGTCAATTTTCGACCTATAGTTCCCAAGATTGACTCTGTGCCGAAAATTAAGTTATACCATCTTAAAGGGTATAAAAAGGACTGCAATTTGGCATCACTCAACTTTGGCTGTATTATTACTCTTTCAAACAAATTTTTCAAAAATCTGTTTTTTATAACACGAATTTAAAATTTTTCGACCTATAACTCTCAAACCTGACTGTGCCTAAAATTTAATTATACCATCTTAATGAACAATTCCGCATAATTCAGTTTTTGCTGTATTGTTACCCTTTCCAACAAATTTTCTAAAAAACTGTTTTTTACTAAAATTTATATATAATTTTTTAAACTCTAACTCCCAAGCCTGACTCTCTGCCAGAAATTGAATTGTACCATCATAAAGAGCATAAAAAGGGCTACAATTTGACATCATTAAGTTTTTGCTGTATTGTTTCTCTTTCGAAAAATTTTTTTAAGAAACATGAATTTTTCCAATTTTTGACCTAGAACTCCCAAGCCTGACAGTACCAAAAATTGAAATATACTATCTTAAAGGACATAAATAAAGCTACAATTTGGCATCATTAAATTTTTGCTGTATTGTTTCTCTTTCAGACAAATTTTTTAAGAAAATTTTTTTTCCAACATTAATTTTTCATGTTTTGACATATAACTTCCAACGCTGACTCTGTGCCAAAAATTTAATAATACCATCTTAAAAAATTAATTTTAGTAAAAAATTTTTTTTTTTTAAATTTGTTTAAAAGAGTAACAATACAGCAAAAATTGAATGATGCTACAATTTTTGGGATGGTATAATTAAATTTTTGGCACAGTCAGGTTTGGGAGTTATAGGTCAAAAATGTGAAAAAGTCATGTTTCTTACAAAATTTTTTAGAAAGATTAACAATAAAGCAAGAGTTTAATGATGTCAAATTTTAGCTCTTTTTATGCCTTTAAGATGATATAATCTATTTTTTGGCACAGACTCAGGTTTGGGAGTTATAGGTCAATTATTGAAAAACTTAGTTTTAGTAAAAAGAAATTTCTTAAAAAATTTATTTGAAAAAGTAACAATACAGCTAAAATTTAATTATGTCAAATTGTATCCCTTTTTATGCCTTTTTAGATGGTGTATTTATATTTTTGGCACAGAGTAAGGTTTGGGAGTTATATGTCAAAATTTAAAAGTTAATGTTAGTAAAAAACTGTTTTTTGAAAAATTAGTTTAAAAGATTAACAATAAAGCAAAAATTTAATGTTGCCAAATTGTGGCCCTTTTTACGCCCTTTAAGATGATATCATTCAATTTTGGCACTAAGGTTTGGGAAATGTAGGTAAAAAAGAATTTTTTTAAGTTTTTGAAAAATTTGTATGAAAAATTAACTGTTGTATAAAAACTAATGATAGCCGATTATGTAATTTAAGCTCATTTTTCAGATGTTATAACATATATTTTTTTTTTGTATTTTGCCTGGTTTAAGTGTTATCGGTCAGAAACTAAGCAAAAAGTTTGTTGAAAATGCAAAAAGTTTGTTGAAGTGCTAAAAGCCTACAAAAATGCATACCAGTGAAGATAAAAAACTTTTTATCAATCTCTTTTTGACATTCCTCTTTGATCCCCATTTCACTCAGAGAGAGCTGAAAAAATTCTCTCTTGAGCACAAATAAATGAGTATTTTTGGGAATGCTGCCAAGTATTTCATATATTGGTTGGTTATTTAAGGCAAGTTGTTTACGAATATAGCTCATCAACAAAGAATCAGAAACACATTTTTCAACAAACTTTTTGGTTATTTTTTGACCAATAACACTAAAACCAGTCAAGATAAACCAAACTAATGTAACATTATCTGAAAGGGAATCTAAAATTACACACTCGGATATCAACAGTTGTTCGACAACAGGACAACTTTTTTCTAAAAGCGCTTTTGGACCTATAACTCCCAAACATGACTCTGTGCCAAAAAAAAAAAAAAAATTATACCATCTTAAAGGGCATGAAAAGGGCTACTATTTGGCATCATTAAATTTTTGCTGTATTGTTACTCTTTCGAACAAATTTTTTAAAAAAGTGTTTTTTACTAACATTAATTTTCCAGTTTTCGACCTATAAGTCCCAAACCTGACTTTGTGTCAAAAATTGAATTATACCATCTTTAAGGGCATAAAAATTGCAACAATTTCACATCATTAAATTGTTGCTGTATTTTTATTCTTTTAAGCAATATTTCAGATAATGTTACATTTATTGGTTTTATCTTGACTGGTTTTAGTGTTATTGGTCAAAAACTAACCAAAAAGTTTGTTGAGAGTTCACTTGGTCCCAACTAAGTAAAAAGTTTGTTGAAAATGTGTTTTTGATTCTATGTTGATGAGCTATATTCGTAAACAACTTGCCTTAAATAACAAACCTATATGTGGCACCCTGTTAAAATAGGTTAATTATCAAATACCTACAGTAACCGGTAGAGACACCGTAATGGCACGCATATGCTTGCTTGCACTTTTAGATATCCGCCATTACAATTTTAACTTTCGTCTGGATGATTCGATAAAATGAAAGATTAACAAGTTTCGTGTAAATATTTGATTTCTATTTAGTTTAAGTTTGATTTAATAGAGTTAATTAATAAAATATAAGAAACCAACACCGATCTTCTTTATAAAATCTCATAAATCCATATTGGTGACCCCGCAAACTGAACAATGGCAACCAATGACAAAAAATTATCAACGACATCAACTGTTCCAATTGACGACGACGATCAAGACTCTCCACGTCAAAGATCCAACAATACGACTTGTTAATCGATTTACGGCGCAATAAACTAATAGACAACGTCACCGGACACGATTTACAGCTAAAATTGCCATCGACAACAGAGGTTGCAGCAATCGAAACATTCAGCTCAGTCAATCCGTTCGCAAATCTTTTGCACGAATTTAACGACATCACGGTACTTGCGCCTTATGGTTCGGAAACTAAATCGTCAATTTTTCACCGAATTGAAACGACTGGTCAACCCACATTTTGCCATCCTCGACGATTGCCACCGGAGAAGCTGGCTGCAGCCAAGAAGGAATTTGATTTTCTCTCTGAGGTTGGAATTTGTCAACCCTCTAAAAGCAATTGGAGCAGCCCCTTGCATCTAGTTAAGAAAAGTGATGGTACGTGGAGACCCTGTGGCGACTACCGCGCATTAAATGCCAAAACTTTACCGGATCGCTATCCTCTACCATACTTAACAGACTTTACGATCAATTTACAAGGTAAGAAGTACTTTTCAAAATTAGACCTACAGAAAGCATTCCACCAAATTCCAATACACCCTGACGACGTACCAAAAACGGCAATAAGTACCCCCTTCGGCTTATTTGAGTTCAATTATATGACATTCGGCCTACGAAACGCTGCGCAGACTTTTCAACGAATTATAAACGAAGTCTTCAGAGGTCTCGATTTTGTATTCCCGTATATTGATGACATTTTTGTTGCTTCCGCCACCTTAGACCAACACCTTCAAGACCTTCGTGTAGTATTTCAACGACTTCGTGAAAATTCTTTAGCCATAAACTTCAACAAATGTGAGTTTGGCAAATCAGAATTAGTTTTCCTTGGACACCTTGTCACCCCCGAAGGCATTCGACCATCACCGGAGAAAGTCGCCGTAATCAAAGAATACAAAAAGCCCGTAATGCGCAAGAGCTAAAGAGATTCATCGGAATGATGAACTTTTATAGAAAGTTCCTGCCAAACTGCATTCGCTACCAAGCAGTTTTACAACAAATGATTACCGGCAACAAAAAGAACGATACAACCCCATTAGTTTGGACATCAAATACAAGCCTGATATACAAGCATCTCCCGCAGAACTGGTTTACGGCACAACCTTGAAAGTTCCTGGTGATTTTTTCTTCAAAAGTAACAATACGGAAGCCACCAGCAATTTCGTCAAAGAATTTCGCAGCTCGATGTTAAGTTTAAAACCAGCGCAGACCGCACATCATTCTACAAAACCAACGTTTATTTCAAAAGATCTCAATACATCAACGCATGTTTTCGTCAGAAACGACTCAATTCGTCCCTCACTTACACATCCATATGACGGCCCGTATCAAGTCTTAAAACGCTTTCCTAAATATTTTACGATACTCCTGCGCAACCGGAAAACAAACATCAGCATAGACCGCCTAAAACCATGTTTTTTACCATCATCTGAATCAACCAGTCCAAATGTAGCAACAAATACATCTTTACCTACATCATGTGATTTCAACCCAAGTCATTCTGATACTGCTGAAGATTCCATACATGTTCCCAATCCAACTTTTGAAGCATCATCCCAACATGATCTAAGCCCAACCGCAGAACCTTCGAGTTTACAGTCCAACAAATTACCTCAAGAAGATCCCAAAACAACAACAAGAGGAAGACAAATAAATCTTCCAGTAAGGTTTAGATGACCTTCTACCAGCGAGGGGAGTGATGTGGCACCCTGTTAAAATAGGTTAATTATCAAATACCTACAGTAACCGGTAGAGACACCGTAATGGCACGCATATGCTTGCTTGCACTTTTAGATATCCGCCATTACAATTTTAACTTTCGTCTGGATGATTCGATAAAATGAAAGATTAACAAGTTTCGTGTAAATATTTGATTTCTATTTAGTTTAAGTTTGATTTAATAGAGTTAATTAATAAAATATAAGAAACCAACACCGATCTTCTTTATAAAATCTCATAAATCCATATATATATGAAATCCTCCTTAAATAAACAACGAATCCCGTGCATAACTTGGCAGCGTTCCCAGAAATACTCATTTATTTGTGCTCAAGAGAGAATTTTTTCAGCTCTCTCTGAGTGAAATGGGGTTCAAAGAGGAATGTCAAAAGTTTGATAAAAAGTTTGTCATCTTTACGGGTATGCATTTTTGTAGGATTTTATCACTCCAACAAACTTTTTGCATTTTCAACAAACTTTTTGCTTAGTTTTTGACCAATAACACTTAAACCAGGCAAAAAAAAAACAAATGTTATATAATCTGAAAGATCAGATAAATTACATAATCGACTATCCTGACTTTTTCGACAACAGTTAATTTTTCATACACAATTTTTAAAAAACTAAACAAAAAACTTTTTGACCTATAACTCCCAAACCTGACTCTGTGCCAAAAGTTGAATTATACAATCTTAAAGGGCATAAAAAGGGCTACAATTTGGCATAATTTAGTTTTTGCCGTATTGTTACTCTTTCAAACAAATTTTTCAAAAATCTGTTTTTTACTTACATTAATTTTTCATTTTTGTTTCAAGAATTTGTTCGAAAGAGCAACAATACAGCAAAATTTGAATGATACCAAACTGTAGCCTTTTTTATGCCCTTTCAGATAGTATAATTAAATTTTTGGCCCAAAGTCAGGTTTGGGAGTTATAGGTGAAAAAGCGTTTTTTGGAAAAAGTTTTTTAAAAATTTTGTATGAAAAATTAACTCTTGTCGAAAAACGAATGATAGCTGATTATGTGATTTTAGCTCATTTTTTAGATGATATAACATTTGTTTTTTGCCTGGTTTAAGTGTTTTTACAAAGCAAAAAGTTTGTTGAAAATGCAAAAAGTTTGTTGAAGTGATAATTTCCTACAAAAATGCGTCTTTATTAATCAACCAATTTGATGTTGCCGTATCAATTTGATATATTGTGGATGCAATATTTGGCATCACTTTTATGTTTTACCTGTATAAAATCACATATATTTTATGGAAAACAGCGTCAGGTTTGGGAGTATGGGTCGAAAAATGAAAAATTAAACCGTGTGAAGATAAACTTTTTTAAACAAGCTTCTTTCCGATAACGCAATTTGAGTGAGTTATTCTTAAAACGAACATTGTGCTCTCTTGAGTTTAACAAAACGAGCTGCCAAACTCAAATATATGTAGACTGACAACATTAAATTAGTTTTGTGTTAGTGTTCGACTGTTCAACAGATTTTTTGTAATTTTTACTAAACTACTTAACAATCTTTTAGAAATTTTCACATATTTGTTATTTCTTTTAAGAATGTATATATTTATTGTTAATATTCAACACTTTAGAGAATTTCCACGTAACATATATGTTACATTATGCAGGTAAAACATAAAATTGAAACCAAATGCACAATTTATTAAATGGATATCGCAGCAACGTAAAATTGGTTGATTACTAAAGGAGAATTTTTGTAGGATTTTAGCACTTCAAAAAACACTTTGCATTTTCAACAAACTTTTTCCTTAGTTTTTGCCAATTACACTTAAACCAGGCAAAATACAAAAAACAAATGTTATATCATCTGAAAGATGAGCTTAAATTACATAATCGGCTATCATTATTTTTTCGAAAACAGTTAATTTTTCATACACATTCATTCATACACATACACATTAATTGAAAACTTATTACGTGGTCTTAATGGAGTTTTACCCTATTTTGACGACATTATGATCATAGGTAAAAACGAAGAAGAGCTGGCTAATCGATTAGAAGAAGTTTTTTTTCGCGATTAAGCTCAGCAGGGCTCAAATTTAAAAAATCTAAATGTAATTTTGGAGTTTGTAGTATTGAATTTTTAGGGTTTAAATTGGATTCGTTGGGGATACGTCCAGCCCCCTCCAAAGGCAATACGTGATGCAGCACCACCGTCAGACAAGAATCAGTTGCAATCGTTTCTTGGTTTACTTAATTTTTATCATGCGTTCTTGCCAAATAAAGCTACAGTTGCCGAACCGTTGCATCATTTACTAGACAAAAATGTTCATTTTGTTTGGGGTAAAGACAAACAAGATTCTTTCGAAATGTTTAAAAAGTTGTTAACGTCGGATCGAATTCTCGTTCATTGTGATGAAAAACTGCCACTGGTCGTAGTGAGTAACGCCTCTCCGGATGGAATAGGTGCGGTTTTAAGTCATCGCATGCCCGACGTTTCTGAGAAACCAATAGTCTTCTATTCCAGAACTTTGTCAAAACCCGACAGAAATTATGCTCAAATTGACAGAGAAGCTACGGCATTGATTGCAGGAGTTAAAAAATTCCATGAGTACTTACACGGTCGTAAATTTTCTTTAGTGACCGATCACCGTCGAAACCTGTTCCAGCTGTTATATCAAATCAGATGTTACGCCGGTGTATTTGCTTAAATGCATAAGATTTCGATCGCTGATTTTTTGAGCCGCTGCACAGTATGTCTAGTGGAAAAAAATCAAAAAAATAATATTTGAATTTATCAATAAAATACATATAAGATGAAAGCTAACACTTTCATGATTCCAGAGGTGGTTTGGTTTTTCATGTGCGTTACACATATAAAAAGTTATATGGCCTTAAAAATCTAACTATTTTCATAATTTTTTTCATAACTTTTAAGTAATAAGAAATGGTTTTGAAAAAACTAATACAATAAATTCATTTCTCAATAAAAATGCTTGCAAATATATTTGTTTTATTCAGAAATGTAGCAGAAACAGTGAAAAAGTCCTAAAATTAAAATATTTATAGCAACACTGTAAGAAAAATTGTGAAGAAATTAGCCAAAATATGTACTTAAAAACAAAAAATAGTCAGCTTCATTGGACCCGAAAAACTAGGCACATCACAAAACGACTTTTTTGCATCAATAATAGTATTTTCTGATATATATACTAAAATAAGGATAAGAAGGTTTAGGTGTTTTCTATGCCAACTTTTGAAATATAATCATTTTAAAAATCATCCATATTTGATATTTTTATTAATATTATCAGTTGATATTTTAATTTTAATGTATGATGCTTTAAACCAATGAATACCATGTAGGATGACTCTAAGACATATAAAACCTAATTCTCACATGTTTGGACACCATGTGAAACTAACGCTTTATTGATACAAATACATACTTAAGCGAGAACCGTCAAAAAGTCGGGGTCGAAGTGCTTTATATGGCGAGCTAAGCCTAAAGATATAAACAAACTTAGCATTACTTATTCTCCCAACGAAGACTATTATAGATATGGAATTCCACCTTTACATTGTTTGTCAAGATGCAAGTTAGGAATGATAAAAAAACACTGTGCAATAACAGAAAAAAAACAAATTCAAGATAAATTTCGATCTGAGATGGGATTAACAGTTGAAAAAGTGAAGTCTAATTTTGGCACCAGTAATGATGGCAATACAGTTCGAAATTTTTTATGACGAATTCAAAATATCGTCCGAGATTACAGGAGTTAACTAGATTATTCATCAACTTTCCAAAATGGACTGTTAAACTGACAGAAAGTTAGTGTGGCGAGAGCACAGACTTTGCCGTTTTTCAGTTTTTACAAGTTTTTTTACTGTTTTATTTTTTTTAAAAGGAACATCTCTCTTGATGAAATAAGCAAACCACAAATAATCTGTTACCTATTTTTACAAAGTTACACGATTTGAAATACAATCGATATACAATTTGAGTTAAATTTTAAAAACAGTATCCTCTGGAAAACCTATAAATATATCTATCTTGAAATAGCTAAGGGTTGAAATTAGCAATTACATAGTAGTAGATGAAACTTTTAACACTGATTCAGACTCAGAAACTTACTTTAATGATTAACAAATTGTTTACAATTGTTATGCTATTGGAATTTGTTTGTTACTTTATTATTAATCTTTATATAAATATGTTTTTAGTCTTAAATAATAACTTAATTTTAAAATGTTTAGTGTTGTCAATTTGGTAACCCTATTTATATAATATTATTTGAATACCAATGGTTATTTTCAAAACTGTAAACAATAAATATAATAAAAAGTCAAAATAATGTTATATTCAAAAAAGATATACGGCAACCCTAAATAATTAGAGATTGGTTATATTTTATAAAAAATTATCACGCTTTATTATTTTGTATGTGAAATGATAGATTAAAATTCAAAAAATTTATAATTACTGAAATGGGGGAATTTTTGGTATTTAATTGTCCCCGCATGGGAAAAATAGAAGGATTTCTAAAAATGTCATTTCATTTTCGAAAATAGTGGGCTAAGAGAGATATGTGCCAAAAATTTCATTTAGCTACCATAAGTCCTTCGATTTTTTTCCACTTTTACTATGGGGACCGTTCACTGTGCGCTGCCCCCTTTCCGAAGAAACTTCAAACAGTGAAGAGATTGATGTTTTATTAATTGAAAATGCTGATTGTCCTCCCACAGACGCTACACAAATCACCAAAGCAATTGGTAAGGACCGCGTATTATCGAAAGTTTATAGCTGGGCGTTAAGGGGATGGCCGGAAAAAGTATCACGATCTGATGAGTTTTTTCCATATTATGCTAGGCGTACAGAAATATCTACACTTAAAGGTTGTTTGCTATGGGGAAACAGAACTATAATGCCGCCACAGTCTCGTCAAAAAATAATAGATGCACTGCACACGGCCCATCCACAATTAGTAAAAATGAAGGCGCTAGCTAGGAGCTATGTTTGGTGGCCACAAATTTATGGCGATATAGAGCAAACCGTAAAACAATGCGCACCTTGTCAAGAGACAAGACATGAACCCCGAAAAGCTGAAATACATTCCTGGGAAACAACCCAGAAGCCATGGTCTCGTTTGCATTATCGATTTTGCGGGACCTTTTCGTGGCAAACTATTTTTTCTTGTTGTCGATTCTTACTCCAAATGGCTGGAAGTATTCCTAGTAAGGTCAACCTCTTCGTTATCCGCCCTCAAACCTTTACGCTCACTTTTCGTTACGTTCGGGCTACCGGACAGCATAGTGTCCGACAATGCAACTGCATTCACCTCAGAATAATTTAATAATTATTTGAGTAACAATTTAATTCCTCATATACGTGTTGCACCTTTTCATCCATTATCTAATGGCAAGGCGAAATGAATGGTGCAGACTACAAAAGATTTTTTTAAAAAGTTACAATTGAGTACTGACGTTGAATTACATCTTGCTCGTTTTCTGTTTAACCAACATATAATTCCGAATAGCAGCACAAACCGCTCGCCAGCGGAAATGATGTTTAACAGGCAACTAAAATCATATTTTGATAAAATACACCCCAATGAAATTGTCGTTAGGAACGATACATTTTCCAAGAACTGTTTCAATATCTCCGAGACAGTTTGGTGTAGGAATTTTTCTACCAGCCCAAAATGGATTGAAGGGATTTTTACCGCTAGAAATGGCCCGGTATCGTATTCCATAGAACTTAAGGATTTCCGAATAGTTAAACGTCATTCTAACCAACTGCGAAAATGGCTGCCGAAAGAATGGAGCTATGAACACCACCCTGAAAATAGTTCATCCGAGTCTGCGGAGACCGATGTCGAAGATGAAGGTATCACTAATAAAAATCCTATTAAAACGGAACCACTTGCAGATAAAGCGGAAGGAAATAAACCTGTTGTGGTGCCAGTCGTAACCGACAATAGTACTCCAAGACGGTCAGCTAGAAATCGACGTCGACCGGATTTTTATGATCTAACTGGGTGTTAAGGGGTGTTATGTACTCCCCTAATGATAATAAAAAACGATAAAAATGAATCTCATCTGTAGTAATTATTGCCATCTCCATCATGATAATATTTCTGATTTGCTTTCAGGCATTCGCTTTTTGTAACTACCAGCGTAAAGACGTGAATTATAAATATATAATAAAGAAGTAAAGTAAAGTAATAAATAGAAACATTTGTTTTTGTTTTTCAATAATAACTTGCGGTTTTATAGACCCATAACTTCCAAACCTGACTCTATGCCAAAAATTTTATATACCATTTTAAAGGGCATAAAAAGGGCTACAATTTAGATACATTAAATTTTTGCAGTATTGATACTCTTTAAAAAAAATTTTTCAAAAAACTGTTTTTTACTTACATTAATTTTTCATTTTTTAGCCTATAACTCCCAAGCCTGACTCTGTGCCAAAAATTTATTCACACCATCTTAAAAAATTAATTTTTAGTAAAAAAAAGTTTTTTGAAAAATTTACTTACTCTTTTAAGTAAATTTTTCACTTCAACAAATTTTTGCATTTTCAACAAATTTTTTGCTTTGTTATTATATAACAACACTTAAACCAGGCAAGATAGGAAAAACAAATGTTACATCATTTGAAAGATGAGCTAAAATTATTATAGTTTTTCGACAAAAGCAATTTTTCATACAAAATTTTAAAAAAACTTAAAAAAACACTTTTTGACCTATAACTCCCAAACCTGACGCTGTGCCAAAAACTGAATTACACCATACTAACGAGCATAAAAATGTATATAATTTGGCATTATTAAATTTTTGCCTTATTATTACTCTTTCAAACTAATTTTAAAAAAACTGTTTTTACTAACATTAATTTTTAAAGTTTTTGACCTATAACTCCCAAACCTGACTCTTTGCACAAAATTTAATTATAAAACTTTAAAGGACATGAAAAGGGCAACAATTTTGCATAATTAAATTTTTGCTGTATTGTTATTTACTTTTCATTTTTCGACCTATAACTCCCAAGCCTGACAATCTGCCAAAAATTTAATTACAAATTTAATTTTTCGACCCATAACTCCCAATCCTAACCTTATGCCGAAAATTGAATTACAATATATGAAAGGGCATAAAAAGGGCTACAATTTGGCATTATTAAATTTTTGCTGTATTGTTACTGTTTCCCACATATTTTTCAAAAACTTTTTTTACTAACATTAATTTGTCTATTTTCGACCTATAACTCCCGATGTGCCAAAAACTAAACTATACCATCTTAAAGGGCATAAAAAGGGCTACAATTAAGCATCATTCAATTTTTGCTATATTGTTACTCTTTCAAACAAATTATTCAAAAAACTATTTTTACTAATACTAATTTTTCATTTTTTTATATATAACTATTTACCAAACCTAAATCTGTGCCAAAAATTTAATTATCCCATTTTAAAGGGAATAAAAAGATCTACAATTTTGCATCATTAAATTTTTGCTGTATGGTTGCTCTTTCATACAAATTTTTCTAGATACTGTTTTTACTTACATTAATTTTTAATTTTTCGACCTTTAACTTCCAAGCCTGACTATGTGCCAAAAATTTAATTACACCATCTGAAAGGGCATAAAAAGGGCTACAATTAAGCATCATTAAATTTTTGCTGTATTTTTACTCCTTCAAACAAATTTTTCAGAGAAAATTTTTTTATTTAAATTAATTTTTTAAATTTTTGATCTATAACTCCCAAACCTGACGCTGTGCCAAAAACTGAATTCCACCATACTAACGAGCATAAAAAGGTCTACAATTTGGCATTATTAAAATTTCACTTTATTTTTACTCTTTCAAACAAAATTTCAAAAAAACTGTTTTTAGTAATATTAATTTTTTCAATTTTTGGTCTATAACTCCCGAACCTGACTCTGTGCCAAAAATTTAATTATACCATCTTAAAAAATTAATTAATAAAATAGGTCCAAATTGGAAAGATTCATTATTTTTACAAAATTTGTTCGAAAGAGCAACCATACAGCAAAAATTTAATAATGCCAAATTGTAGCTTTTTTACGCCCTTTAAGATGATATAACTCAATTTTTGGCACAAACTCAGATTTGGGAGTTACAGGTCAAAAAGTGTTTTTTTAAGTTTTTAAAAAATTTTGTATGAAAAATTAACTGTTGTCGAAAAACTAATGATAGCCGATTATGTAATTTTAGCTCATATTTCTGATGATATAACATTTGTTTCTTTATATTTTGCCTGGTTGAAGTGTTATTGGTCAAAAACTAAGCAAAAAGTTTGTTGAAAATGCAAAAAGTTTGTTGAAGTGCTAAAATCCTACAAAAATGCATACCCGTAAAGATGACAAATTTTTTATCAAACTTTTTTGAAAATTCCTATTTGAACCCCATTTCACTCAAAGATAGCTGAAAAAATCCTCTCTTGAGCACAAATCTCTTGAGAACAAATATATTTCTGGGAATGCTGCCAAGTTAATGCATGCGTTTGGTTGTTTATTTAAGGAGGATTTCATATATTGGTTTGTTATTTAAGGCAAGGTGTTTACGAATATAGCTCATCAACAAAGAATCAAAAACACATTTTCAACAAACTTTTTGCTTAATTCTGACCAAGTGAACTCTCAAAAAACCTTTTGGGTACTTTTTGACCAATAACACTAAAACCAGTCAAGATAAAACCAACAAATATAACATTATTTGAAAGGGCATCTAAAATTACACACTCGGATATTAACAGTTTTTCGACAGCGGGTAGTATTTCATACAAAATCTTTAAAAAACTTTTTTCTAAAAACGCTTTTTTACCTATAACTCCCAAACCTGACTCTGTGCCAAAAATTTTATTATACTATCATAAAGGGCATAAAAAGGGCTACAATTTGGCATCATTCAATTATTGCTGCATTGTTATTCTTTCAAACAAATTTTTCAAAAAACTGTTTTTTATTAACATTAATTTTTTCAATTTGTGACCTATAACTCCCTCACCTGAATCTGTGCCAAAAATTTAATTATACCATCTTAAAGGGCATGAAAAGGGCTACAATTTGGCATCATTCAATTTCTACTGTATTGTTACTCTTCCGAAAAAATAAAAAATTACTAACATTGGTTTTTCATTTTTCAACCTTAAACTCCCAAAACTGACAAAATTTAATTTCACCATTTTTAAGGGCGTAAAAAGGGCTACAATTTGCCATCATTAAATTTTTGCTGTATTGTTACTCTTTCGAACAAATTAAAAAAAGAAAACCGTTTTTTACTAACATTAGTTTTTCATTTTTCAACTTATAACTCCCAAACCTGAATCTGTGCCAAAAACTTAATTATACCATCTTAAAGGACATGAAAAGGGCTACAATTTGGCATCATTCAATTTCTACTTTATTGTTACTCTTCCGAACAAATTTAAAAAAAAAAAAAAAATTTACTAACATTAGTTTTTAATTTTTCAACCTATAACTCCCAAAACTGACTCTGTGCCGAAAATTGAATTATACTATCGTAAAGGGTATGAAAATTTGGTGTCATTCAATTTTTGCTGTAATTTGATTAATTTTTAACATTTCGACCTATAACTCCCGTACCTGACTCTGTGCCAAATATTGAATTATACCATCTTAAAGGGCATGAAAAGGCTACGATTTGGCGTCATTAAATTTTTCTGTTTTGTTACTTTTTGAAACAAATTTCTCAAAGCACTTTTTTTTCTTAAAATTATTTTATTAATTTTTGACCTTTAACTCCCAAAACTGACTTTGTGCCAAAAATTCGGTTACACCAGCTTGAAGCGCATGAAAAGGATTACAATTTGACATCATTCAATTGTTGCTGTATTTTCATTAATTCTAAACATTTCGACCTATAACTCCCGAACCTGCCTCTGTGCCAAAAATTTAGTATTACCATGTTGAAGGGCATGAAAAGGACTACAATTTGGCATCATTCAATTTTTACTGTATTGTTATAAATTTTTAATTTTTCGGCCTAAAACTCCTGAACCTGACTCTGTTCCAAAAATGTATATATACTATCTTAAAGGGCATAAAGAGGGCTAAAATTTGCCATCATTAAATTTTTGCTGTATTGTTACTCTTTCAAGCAAGTTTTTAAAAAAACTTTTTTTTCTTTAATTATAATATCTTGAACTGCGACTTATTATTGAAAAAACAAAAAGAAATATTTCTCTTTTTTCCTCTACTTTACTTCTTTATTATATATTTATAATTCACGTCTTTACACTGGTAGTTACAAAAAGCGAATACCTGAAAGCAAATCAGAGATATTATCATAATGGAGATGGCAATAATTATTACATTTGATGTTCATTGTTATCGTTTTTTATTGTCATTAGGGGAGTACATAACACCCCTTAACACCCAGTTGGATCATAAAAATCCGGTTGACGTCGATTTCTAGCTGACCGTCTTGGAGTACTATTGTCGGTTACGACTGGCACCACAACAGGTTTATTTCCTTCCGCTTTATCTGCAAGTGGTTCCGTTTTAATAGGATTTTTATTAGTGATACCTTTATCTTCGACATCGGTCTCCGCAGACTCGGATGTACTATTTTCAGGGTGGTGTTCATAGCTCCATTCTTTCGGCAGCCGTTTTCGCAGTTGGTTAGAATGACGTTTAACTATTCGGAAATCCTTAAGTTCTATGGAATACGATACCGGGCCATTTCTAGCGGTAACAATCCGTTCAATCCATTTTGGGCTGGTAGAAAAATTCCTACACCAAACTGTCTCGGAGATATTGAAACAGTTCTTGGAAAATGTATCGTTCCTAACGACAATTTCATTGGGGTGTATTTTATCAAAATATGATTTTAGTTGCCTGTTAAACATCATTTCCTCTGGCGAGCGGTTTGTGCTGCTATTCGGAATTATATGTTGGTTAAACAGAAAACGAGCAAGATGTAATTCAACGTCAGTACTCAATTGTAACTTTTTTAAAAAATCTTTTGTAGTCTGCACCATTCATTCCGCCTTGCCATTAGATAATGGATGAAAAGGTGCAACACGTATATGACGAATTAAATTGTTACTCAAAAAATTATTAAATTTTTCTGAGGTGAATGCAGTTGCATTGTCGGACACTATGCTGTCCGGTAGCCCGAACGTAACGAAAAGTGAGCGTAAAGGTTTGATGGCGGATAACGAAGAGGTTGACCTTACTAGGAATACTTCCAGCCATTTGGAGTAAGAATCGACAACAAGAAAAAATAATAAAAATATAACGAAAATCATAAAAAAAAAATAACCAAAAGGTCCCGCAAAATCGATGTGCAAACGAGACCATGGCTTCTGGGTTGTTTCCCAGGAATGTATTTCAGCTTTTGGGGGTTCATGTCTTGTCTCGTGACAAGGTGTGCATTGTTTTACGGTTCGCTCTATATCGCCATCAATTTGTGGCCACCAAACATAGCTCCTAGCTAGCACCTTCATTTTTACTATTCCTGGAGTGGCCGTGTGCAGTGCATCTATAATTTTTTGACGAGACTGTGGCGGACTTATAGTTCTGTTTCCCCATAGCAAACAATCTTTAAGTGTAGATCTTTCTGTACGCCTTGCTTAATATGGAAAAAACTCATCAGCAATACTTTGTCCGGCCATCCCCTTAACACCCAGCTATAAACTTTTGATAATACGCGGTCCTTGCCAGTTGCTTTGGTGATTTGTGTAGCGTCTGTGGGAGGACAATCACCATTTTCAATTAATAAAACATCAATCTCTTCATTGTTTGAAGTTTCTTCGGCAAGGGGGTAGCGACTCAAAAAATCAGCGTTTCCTAATTTGTTTCCGGGACGATATATTAAATCAAAATCGTATGCATTTAAGAAAATACACCGGCGTAACATCTGATTTAATATAACAGCTGGAACAGGTTTCGACACTCTAAATATTGCTAACAGAGGACGGTGATCGGTCACTAAAGAAAATTTACGACCGTGTAAGTACTCATGGAATTGTTTAACTCCTGCAACCAATGCCGTAGCTTCTCTGTCAATCTGCACACTTTTTTCTAGTAAAAGATGCAACGGTTCGGCAACTGTAGCTTTATTTGGGAAGAACGCATGATAAAAATTAAGCAAACCAAGAAAC
The DNA here is from genome assembly GCA_963675445.1 of Linnaemya vulpina. Classification (NCBI taxonomy): domain Eukaryota; kingdom Metazoa; phylum Arthropoda; class Insecta; order Diptera; family Tachinidae; genus Linnaemya; species Linnaemya vulpina. Next base: position 43,323,825 of record OY776281.1, on the reverse strand, counting down.
GATTGCAACGGCTTCTTGTCTGACGGTGGTGTTGCATCATGTATTGCCTTGAGCTTGGAGGGGGCTGGACGTATCCCCAACGAATCCAATTTAAACCCTAAAAATTCAATACTACAAACTCCAAAATTACATTTAGATTTTTTTAATTTGAGCCCTGCTGAGCTTAATCGCGAAAAAACTTCTTCTAAACGTTTAGCCAGCTCTTCTTCGTTTTTACCCATGATCATAATGTTGTCAAAATAGGGTAAAACTCCATTAAGACCACGTTATACATTTTCAACTAAACTTTGATATATACCAGGAGCTGATGAAATACCAAACTGCAATCTCTTTACTCTAAAATCTCCTTTATGAGCGACAATAGTTTGTAAAAGTGAAGTAGGTTCATCTAATGGCAGCTGCTGATAGGCTTGAGCTAGGTCTACTTTGGCAAATATATGACCACCTTCAATAGACGACAGCAAAGTACTAGTTGCTGGAATTTGAAAACAATGTGGTTTAATAGCTTTGTTTACTGTGGACTTATAGTCTCCACAAATACGAATTGATCCATCTGATTTCACTACTGGAACAATTGGAGTTGCCCAGCCAGAGTATTCTACGGGCTCCAGAATTCCTTGTGAGCACAGGCGAGTTATTTCTGCTTCCACAAGACTTCTAGTTGATAAAGGAATTCGACGTGGTGGATATCGAATAGGGGAAACCATAGGGTCTGCTGGCAAATTAATCGGAGGACCTGTGTAACAACCAAGGTTATCGTTGAATAACTCTTGATACTTTTTGAAAACACCATTGATGTATCTAGTGCTTTTTACCGTGTTTACACCCTCAATGCGAATACCAAGGGCTGAAAACCAATTCCAACCAAGAACATTTGATTGGTTCTCCTCAACAATTACTAAAGGTAGCCCATCAATTTGTTTTTTTGTTGTATTCTATGCACACATGTGCAATGCCTACAATAGGAATTTTGTTTCTTTGAAAATCCATAAGCTGAACCTCATCCTTATACTCATGTGGTATTTTATTCGGCCAAAGGGAATGATACGAGTTTGAAGACATCATAGTGTAATTAGAACCAGAGTCTATTTCGAATATACAATTACGACCATTTAAAAGTATGTTTGCTGATTTTTTCATATTAGAGTTCGGCAATATTTGATTGATGGATGGTTTTTTCCACTCGATTTTGCTGATACTGTTTGTTGCTACCAGAAGGGGAAAGAGCAGAGTCAGATCTGCAAACTCGTTGGAGATGACCTTTTATTTTACAATTTGAGCAAACTTTATCACGATGTGGATATTGTGTACGTTGATGAGAACCTCCACATCCATTACACGTTGGCTGTTGTGTGTGATTACTACCAGGAGTATACTTTTTTTGTGTTTTGTGTGGCTTGTAGCGATTTATTAAGTGGACTTTATCTGGACGACTTATTTCAAATACATCTTTCATTGCCGATTCAGCTGTGTTGGCTCAATCTATAACTTTCTGCAAGAGAAGATCAGTCTCCGCTAATAGGCTCCTTTGTAACGATTCGTCACGTAGACCACAAACTAGGCGATCACGCAGCATTCTATCAAGAGGTGATCCAAAATTACAATCTACTGCAATTTTACGTAATGCTACCAAGTAGTCTGCAAAACTCTCATCAGGTTGTTGGCCCCGTTATGGAATTTATAAAATGCAGTAATTTTGGAGGGACGAGGAGAGAAGTGGTCAGTCAAAATCTTTTTAATATCAGCAAGACTCAACGCACTTACCAATTTCGGAGAGGCCAAAGACGCCAGGAGATCGTATACGTGTGGTCCAGCTAATGTTAAAAAGGTTACCTTTTGTCGCTCTTCCCCCTTTACGTCATTGGCAAGTAAGAACAATTCATAGCGCGCGTAGTAGCTCGTCCACTTATCAGGATGCGTTATATTGAAAGATTCAATATTTCCCACAGTAGACACATTCGTTGCTTCCACGTTTGATGCTGTTTGTTCTTGAACTTCTAATGATTCTTCTTTTTTCATTTATTCAGCGTGTAATTTTGAAAAAAAAAATATAACGGGATCGACTGCGCCAATATAATAACTTGAACTGCAAGTTATTATTGAAAAAACAAAAACAAATATTTCTATTTATTACTTTACTTAACTTCTTTATTATATATTTATAATTCACGTCTTTACACTGGTAGTTACAAAAATCGAATACCTGAAAGCAAATCAGAAATATTATCATGATGGAGATGGCAATAATTATTACAAATGAGATTCATTGTTATCGTTTTTTATTATCATTAGGGGAGTATATAACAGGGTCGAAAAATGACAAGTTAATCACAATACAGCAAAAATTTCTTGATGCAAAATTATAGCCCCGTTTCTGCCCTTTAAAATAGTATAATTAAATTTTCGGCACAGAGTCAGTTTCGGGAGTTATAAGTTGAAAAATGAAAAACTAATGTTAGTAAAAAACAGGTTTTTGAAAAATTTGTTTGGAAGAGTAACAATACAGCAAAAATTTAATGATGCCAAATTGTTGCTCTTTTTATGGCCTTTAAGTGAGTGTAATTAAACTTTTGGCACACAGTCAGGTTCGGGAGTTATAGGTCGAAAATTGAAAAATTAATGTTAGTAAAAAAAGTTTTTTTGAAAAATTTGTTCGAAAGAGTAACAATACAGCAAAAATTTAATTATGCCAAATTGTAGCCCTATTTATGCCTTTTCATATATTGTAGTTAAATTTTTGGCACAAGGTCAGGTTTGGGAGTTATGGGTCGAAAAATGAAAAATTAACCCGCGAGAAGATATACTTTTTTCAACAAACTTTTTTCCGAGAATGCAATTTGTGTAAGTTATTCTTAAAAAGAGCATAGCGCTCTCTTGTGTTTAACAAAACGAGCTCAAATATATGTACACTGGCAACATTAAACTACTTTTGTGTTAGTGTTCGACAGATCAACATATTTTTTGTAATTTTTACAAATCTACTTACCTATCTTTTGAGAATTTTCATATATTTGTTATTTCTTTTGAAAATTGAATTGTAAATAAACTAATTTTTTTACACATTGTCATTGCACTATTCTAATATGAAATTTATTTGTTGGGTGGTTAAGCAATGTCTATATGCATTTCATTGGCGCTCTTTACCAAATCGTCAGTAGACTTCAACCACAGTTTTGCAAAGTTTCAAACTTCTCAACTTATTAAAAGACTTCCAAAAACCATCTGAGAATTATGTTAAATAAATTAACTATAAAATTCACAAACAATTTCAAAAAATCACATTATAATAAGTGTAGCAGGCTATGAAACTTATACAAACCAAACCCAACAAACAACTTTTATTCGATACGACTCTATTTTATTTTTCTATACCTTTATACAATTAGAAATCCCTCGGATAACAATGAAAGTATTTATAAGGCAAAATGAAAAATAAAATCTCAATTGAATTGTTAATAAACTAATTTTTTGACATATTGTCATTGTACTATTATAATATGAAATTTATTTGTTGGGTGGTTAAGCAATGTCTATATGCATTTCATTGGCGCTCTTTACCAAATCGTCAGTAGACTTCAACCACAGTTTTGCAAAGATTCAAACTTCTCAACTTATTAAAAGACTTCCAAAAACCATCTGAGAATTATGTTAAATAAATTAACTATAAAATTCACAAACAATTTAAAAAATCACATTATAATAAGTGTAGCAGGCTATCAAACTTATACAAACCAAACCCAACAAACAACTTTTATTCGATACGACTGTATTTTATTTTTCTATACCCTTATACAATCAGAAATCCCTCGGATAACAATGAAAGTATTTATAAGGCAAAATGAAAAATAAAATCTCAATTGAATTGTTAATAAACTAATTTTTTGACATATTGTCATTGTACTATTATAATATGAAATTTATTTGTTGGGTGGTTAAGCAATGTCTATATGCATTTCATTGGCGCTCTTTACCAAATCGTCAGTAGACTTCAACCACAATTGTGCAAAGTTTCAAACTTCTCAACTTATTAAAAGACTTCCAAAAACCATCTGAGAATTTTGTTAAATAAATTAACTATAAAATTCACAAACAATTTAAAAAAATCACATTATAATAAGTGTAGCAGGCTATGAAACTTATACAAACCAAAACCAACAAACAACTTTTATTCGATACGACTCTATTTTATTTTTCTATACCTTTATACAATTAGAAATCCCTCGGATAACAATGAAAGTATTTATAAGGCAAAATGAAAAATAAAATCTCAATTGAATTGTTAATAAACTAATTTTTTGACATATTGTCATTGTACTATTATAATATGAAATTTATTTGTTGGGTGGTTAAGCAATGTCTATATGCATTTCATTGGCGCTCTTTACCAAATCGTCAGTAGACTTCAACCACAGTTTTGCAAAGTTTCAAACTTCTCAACTTATTAAAAGACTTCCAAAAACCATCTGAGAATTATGTTAAATAAATTAACTATAAAATTCACAAACAATTTCAAAAAATCACATTATAATAAGTGTAGCAGGCTATGAAACTTATACAAACCAAACCCAACAAACATCTTTTATTCGATACGACTCTATTTTATTTTTCTATACCTTTATTTGTTGTTTGTTGGGTTTGTTCGGTTACACCAGCTTGAAGCGCATGAAAAGGATTACAATTTGACATCATTAAATTTTTGCTGTAATTTCATTAATTTTTAACATTTCGACCTATAACCTCCCAAACCTGACTCTGAGCCAAAAATTTAATTATACCATCTTAAAGAGCATGAAAAGGGCTTGTAGTACATTCATAATGTAATCATACACATTGTAGTACATTCATACACATTGTAGCACATTCATAATATAATCATAAATATGACACCACACGGAAATACAAAAATTAGAGCAAACAAAAAAACTATAAAGAAAACAAACTGACATAAACACAAAATAAAAATTAGGTTACATTTATGAAACAAGTTCACTGACCGAATTTGCAATTGTGCAAAATAAGCAAATTGGGTTAGTAGTAATCAATATGATATTGCGATTGATATTGAAATAAGAAATAGAAATAAGAATTGTTATTGTAATATATAGAATAAGAATAGTATATAAGCTGAAGGTTTTATTAATAAAATTTAGAAATAATCTTGACTCTAAAACAGAAGCATTTTATTTCTCAGTTCGGCAATTGACTTTGCCATCATATAGAGCCGACTATCGATTCTAAGGCTCTTTAATAAATTAAGAATCCTATAGGATAAAAACATTAAACACCCCTCACAACACATACTTACATGGCGATCCTGCCAAACTGAATAAATTAGCTAGTTATCCTTTAAAACAAAATAAATTAGCTAGATGTCCTGCCAAATACTTTAAATCCTGTTTGAGAAAATCAAAATTTGTTTGCATGGATAAGACAGAAACCACAAAAGACGAAATCGATCGGCTTTTCAAAAAGTGGGAGCAGTTGTTGGAATACGTGCCTCAGCCTGTGGTTCCCGTTTTAGAAATCCCCGAATACAGTCCCAGCAAAAAGAAGATACCCATCCAGGAATATCTTAAACGCCTACAGAAATCCAAGGCACAAGTACATAGTCCCGAAATTCCCAAGAAGGAAGAAGAAAAAAGAAAGAAAAGAGGCGGTAAAGCGGTGAAGAAGCGAAAACTAATTGCCGAAACATACAGGAAGTTTCATCTGACCGGCAACAAAGCTGAGAAAACCAGGCTTTTAAAAGAGATCCGTACAATAAGAAATACGTAATGAAAATTTTTGAATTAATGTAACAAATGTATAAAAAAAAAAAAAATTATATATATAAATATATATGTAGTAATAAAATATATGATATAAAGAATAGAATAACAATAATAATCCGAATATGGGTGGATGGTTTTCAAAGGAGGCCATCATTGTAAATGAAAACAATAGGGGCGTACTTACAGTGACTCAGGATCATTTGCAACAAATAATATTGATACTTTTGACATTTTTGGTACTAGGAAAAATACATGAATATTATAAAGAATATATGAGAAAGAAAGCAATCAAATTTACTAACAGAATAGAAAATGTATAATAAATGGATAGATTGATAAGTATATATAAGAATTTAAAGAAAAGTCCTAACAGAAACTATACAGAAAATTATATAGTAAATACTTTAAGCACAGTTGAGGAGTTAAAATCTATTGCATTAAAGAATGAAGGTTATTTTATAAACGACATTAATGAAATTGAAGAAAAAATTTTAAAATATTTAAAAACAAAAGACATTACAGAAATGGCATCGTTTGGCATACTTGACGCGTCCAAAATAATACCAGAATTCAATGGTGACCTAGGACAAATGAGTAATTTCATAGGTATAATAGATTTCTATGCTGATACACTTAAAGATAATGAAGAGGTTAGTAAGTTAGTTAAGTTTGTACTGGCAACTAAGTTAACAGATAAAGTAAGAAACAAATTGATTTCAGAAGAAACACCGAATTCTCTCTCAGTAACGCAGTTCGCTAATAAAATAGAATCACTCATAGCTTGCCTGAATGAGCTACAAATTACAGAACTGGGTTCCCAAAGTAGGGAAACAATCATTAAAATGAATGATCAGGTAGCACTTAGTACCTTTAAAAATGGTTTGAATGAACCACATAGAGCTACTGTCTTGGCAGCTAGACCCAAGAGCTTAAATGAAGCAATTCAGATAGCTTCAGAGGTGGTTACACCATCACATTCAATTATGCAATTCAATAGAAACAAGAGATTTTCTCATAACAGAAACTTTCATAATAATAACGTCAATGTTTACAGTAACAGAGGTAATAATAATGAAAGCCCTAAGAATCATTATGGAAATTTTAACAACTCAAGAAGAGGCAATTTCCATGGTGCCGGCCACCCAAGAAATAACAATTACGGCAATAATGGACAGAAAGGTAGTAATTACAGAAATAGGAATCAGAGAAGAATTTATGTTGCTCAAGAGCAGGGAAACGAGGCGGACCCCTGCAATCCTCAAGGGGAAGCAAGACTTTTAAGAGAATATGCATTAAAAACTTACTATTCATACACGGACGCACCACATTTCGTTACACTTAAAACTGATGAAGGACACTTTATAAAATTTTTGATGGATACGGGTGCAGATATATCCATTTGTAAAGAAGGCTTCATAGGAAGCAAGATAATTAAAGAACATAATGCGTGCAGACTTAAGGGTATTGAAAACAAGACGATACAAACAATGGGTACTTCGGATTTGCAACTGATGTTTCCGGAGGATATGATAAGCCACGAATATCAGGTGGTAAATACAGAATTCCCGATAGCAGCAGACGGTATATTGGGTAGAGATTTTTTTACTAAATATTTTGCGAAGATAGATTATGAGACATACACATTAACAATCGTTGTGGGTGAAACTGAATACGTTTTGCCACTGAGAGCAGACATCAGTAGGTTCGCGATACCACCTAGAACAGAGATAATACAGGCAGTAAATTTGCAGATTAAGGAAGACAGTGTTGTGTGTGCTAGGCAGATCGGTGACAGTGTTTTCGTTGGTAACACAATAATTCCAAAACACGGAACAAAACACGTTAGAATCTTAAATGCTTCGGACAAGGAAGTTGTGATATCGCAATTAGATTTGCAGATAAAGCCTTTATCAGACTACAACATTCTTCACCAGAGGAAATATGGTTCGAGAAGGAGTATGTATGACGGACAACAAGCTCGATGGGAGAAATTGAGAAAATTGCTGAATATAGATGCGATAGATGCCACGGCAAGAGAGACTATAGAAAAAATATGTAGAGATTTCCAGGAAATTTTTTATTTGGAAGGAGATCATTTGACAGCGAACAATTTTTATAAGCAAAGACTACAGACTGTGGACGATACACCTGTTTATACTAGAAATTATAGACTACCACAATCACAACAGGAAGAAATCAAAACACAGGTCCATAAGTTAATAGAGGAAGATTTAGTCGAACCATCCGTTAGCCCTTACAATTCCGCGTTGCTTTTGGTTCCGAAGAAAAGCGACGGCGATGAAAAGAAATGGAGACTGGTTGTTGACTATCGCCAGTTGAACAAAAAATTAGTAAATGATAAATTCCCGTTACCTCAGATGGATGACGTATTGGACAGAATAGGAAGGGCGAAATATTTTTCGACGCTGGATATGACAAGTTCATTCCATCAGATAGAACTAGAACCGACGTCAAGACCACTTACAGCATTTTCTACAATTAATGGACACTATCAATTTAAGAGACTACCATTTGGTCTCAAAATATCATCCAATAGTTTCCAAAGAATGTTGACAATAGCATTAACGGGATTAGACTCCCATGCATTTATATACGTAGACGATATAATTGTTTTTGGATGTTCATTGCAACACCACAATGATAATTTGACAAAGGTATTTCAGAGGTTAAGAAACCACAATCTTAAATTGAATCCGAATAAATGTAATTTCTTGAAACCAGAAGTAGTATATTTGGGACATCTTATTACAGATAAGGCAATAATGACAGACCCGAATAAAAGTGTAGCACTTCGGACATACCCTGTTCCGCAAAATGCAGATGAAACAAGACGATTCGTAGCTTTCTGCAATTATTATAGACGTTTTGTAAAGGACTTTGCCTAGATAGCCAGGCCACTCAATGAGCTATTAAAGAAAAACCAGAAATTTGTTTAGTCAGAAAATTGTCAGAAATCTTTTGATATGTTGAGGTCCATAGTTTCAAATCCACCAATATTACAATACCCAGATTTTGAGAAGGAATTTATACTCACTACTGACGCATCAGATTACGCATTAGGAGCAATACTTTCACAGGGTGAAATAAATAATGATTTGCCAATCTCATACGCAAGCCGTTCTCTTAATAAATATGAAATTAATAAACCCGTTATAGAAAAAGAATTGTTAGCCATTCATTGGGGAATTATCCATTTCCGACCATACCTGTACGGCAGAAAATTTAAGGTGGTTACTGACCACAGACCACTAGTATCTTTATTTACACATAAAAACCCTTCATCAAGACTAACAAGAATAAGATTGGATCTCATGGATTACGATTTCGAGATCATATACAAGCAGGGAAAGATAAACACTAATGCCGATGCATTGTCAAGAATTAAAATAGATTCCAATGATTTGAAGGAGATGATGCCAAGATCTATAAATATAATGACTAGGAAAATGACTGAGGAATTAAAAAAAAGTCAAAGGACGATCGTATACCCAGCCTTAATCAAGACAGTAATGAAACTGAGAAAGAAGAAAAGTGTAAGGAAGAGAAAATTTATATGTGGAATGGTATCTCGTTTTCACAAGTGAAAGGATACCCAAGATTAAAATTCGTTATAGATAAGACGAAAAGAAGCATGCCCAAAATTGAAATTTTGAAAAATCGCGTAATAATATCTGGCAATGAAAATGCATACTCGAATTTAGGTTCAGTCTTGCAGAAGTTGACTAAGATTTTATGGGATAATCAAAATTTTACAGTAACGCTAGCGAAGGATGATAGAATATTTGAATATGTGAATGAAAAGGAATTAATTAGAATATATAATAGCATGCAAAATAAAAATAAAAATAGGCAGAGACCTATAGAAATTATATTGTTTAAACAACCAGATAAAATACTGGAAAAGATAAGGCAAGAGGAAATTATAAAAGATTATCATGAAACCCCACATGGCGGACATGCGGGAGTACGTAGAACTGTCATTAGGATAAGATAAAAGTACATATGGAAAAACATGTACAAAATGGTTAAGGATTTTATCAGTCATTGCGAAAGTTGTAAAAAGAACAAAATTATTAAACATACGAGGGCACCAATTCAGATTACTAATACACCTACAAAACCATTTCAGAGTATACAATTAGACACAGTAGGTCCATTAAGAGTGTCAAACGGGTATAGATATATATTAACAGCGCAATGTGAACTAACGAAATACATTGAAGCATTCCCAATGGAAACTAAAGAAGCATCAGAGATAGGGAAGGTATTGGTGGAAAGGTTTATATTAAAATATGGATGTTTCAATACAATTAAAACGGACAGAGGAACTGAATTCGTAAACGAGTTATTTGAGAGAATATGTACATTTATGAAAATTAATCATGTGACGTCAACAGCATATCACCATGAGACTCTAGGTGGCATTGAGAGAAATCATAGAGTATTAAATGAATACATGCGTTCCTTCACGGAACAATACAATTGGAATGAATGGATTCCATACTATACATTCGCGTATAACACAACGCCACACTCAGCCACAGGTTTTTCTCCATTTAAATTGGTATATGGAAGATTAGCGACTATGCCAAATGATCCAGTGTCAAATGAAATATTTTACAATTATGAAGATTATTTAACAGAACTAAAAATTAAATTAAAACATGCACATAATATGGCAAATAAAAACTTATTAGAAGGCAAAATAAAACAAAAATATATTAAAGATAAGAATACAAATAATATTAATGTAAAAATAGGAGATAAGGTATTTTTAAGAAAAGAAAACGCCAAGAAGAGCGAAAATCAATATATCGGTCCTTTTGAAGTAATAAACACAGAAAATGTAAATATCACAATTTTGAAAAATAACAAGCCACTGACCGTACACAAGAATAGAATAAAATTATTTTAATTATGTAATATTATATTGTCAATGAAAAATTTTTTGTAATTAAATTTTATATACCACTATTGTAATTTAATACTTAAGACAAAAAAAAAATTTTTTTTTTACCAAATAAAAAATTTTTTTCTTTAAACGGTAGGGGTGTAGTACATTCATAATGTAATCATACACATTGTAGTACATTCATACACATTGTAGCACATTCATAATATAATCATAAATATGACACCACACGGAAATACAAAAATTAGAGCAAACAAAAAAACTATAAAGAAAACAAACTGACATAAAAACAAAATAAAAATTAGGTTACATTTATGAAACAAGTTCACTGACCGAATTTGCAATTGTGCAAAATAAGCAAATTGGGTTAGTAGTAATCAATATGATATTGCGATTGATATTGAAATAAGAAATAGAAATAAGAATTGTTATTGTAATATATAGAATAAGAATAGTATATAAGCTGAAGGTTTTATTAATAAAATTTAGAAATAATCTTGACTCTAAAACAGAAGCATTTTATTTCTCAGTTCGGCAATTGACTTTGCCATCATATAGAGCCGACTATCGATTCTAAGGCTCTTTAATAAATTAAGAATCCTATAGGATAAAAACATTAAACACCCCTCACAACACATACTTACAGGCTACAATTTGGCATCATTCAATTTTTACTATATTGTTACTCTTCCAAACAAATTTTTCAAGTTGCATTCTCGGAAAAAAGGTTGTTGAGAAAAGTTTGTTATCTTCTCGCGGGTCAAATTTTTTACTTAGTTTTTGACCAATAACTCTAAAACCAAAAAAGATACGAAAAAAATATTATACCATCTGAAACATGAGTTAAAATAACACAATCGGCTATCATTATTTTTTCGACAGCAGTTAATTTTTGATAAAAAACTTTTAAAAAAACTTTTTCACCTATAACTCTCAAACCTGATTTTGTGCCGAGCAAATTAAAAAAAACCAGTCTTTTACTAACATTAGTTTTTTATTTTTAAACCTAAAACTCTCGAACCTGACTCTCTGCTAAAAATTTAATTATACCATCTTCAAGGGCATAAAAAGGGATACAATATGGAATTATTTAGTTTTTGCTGTATTGTTACTCTTTCAAACAAAATTTTCAAAAAACCTTTTTTCTTAAAATTAATTTTTTCAACTTTTGACCTATAACTCCCAAATCTGACTCTGTGCCGAAAATTGAATTATACTATCTTAAAGGGCATGGAAAGGGCTATAATTTAGCATCATTAAATTTTTGCTGTATTGTCATTAATTTTTAATTTTTCGACCTATAACTCTCGAATCTGACTCTCTGCTAAAAATTTAATTATACCATCTTAAAGAGCATGAAAAGGGCTACAATTTGGCATCATTAAATTCATGGTATATTGTTACCCTTTCAAACAATTTTTTAAACAACTTTTTTTTCTTAAAATTAATGTTATCAATTTTTGACCCATAACTCCCAAGCCTGACTTTGTGCCAAAAATTGAATTATGCAATCTTAAAGGGCATAAAAAATATATTGCCATTAATTTTTAGTTTTTCGACCTAAAACTCCCGAACCTGAATCTGTGCCAAAATTTAATTATACCAGCTTAAAGTGCAGAAAAAAGGCTACAATTTGGCATCATTCAAATTTGGCTGTATTGTCATTAATTTTAAATTTTTAACCTATAGCTCCCGAACCTGACTCTGTGCCAAAAATTTAATTATACCATCTTAAAGGGCATAAAAAGGGTTCCAATTTGGCATCATTCAATTTATGCTGTATTGTTACTCTTTCTAACAAATTTTTCAAAAAACTTTTTTTTACTAACATTAATTTTTCGTTTTTCGACATATAACTCCTGAACCTGACTTTGTGCTGTAAATTAAATTATACCATCCTAAAGGGCATAAAAAGGGCTACAATTTGCCATCATTAAATTTTTGTTGTAATATTACTCTTTCAAACAAATTTTTCATAAAACTGTTTTTTACTAAAATTAGTTTTTTCAATTTTCGACCTATAACTCCCGATCCTGACTCTGTGCCATAAATTTAATTATACTATCTTAAAGGGCTACAATTTGGCATCATTCAATTTTTTCGGTATGGCCATTAATTTTTAGTTTTTCGACCTAAAACTCCCGAGCCTGACTCTGTGCCGAAAATTGAATTATACTATATTAAAGGGCTACAATTTGGCATCATTCAATTTATGCTGTATTGTTACTCTTTCTAACAAATTTTTGAAAAAACTTTTTTTCTAACATTAATTTTTCGTTTTTCGACATATAACTCCTGAACCTGACTTTTTGCCGAAAATTAAATTATACCCTCTTAAAGGGCATAAAAAGGGCTACAATTTGCCGCCATTAAATTTTTGCTGTATTATTACTCTTTCAAACAAATTTTTCATAAAACTGTTTTTTATTAAATTAATTTTTTCAATTTTCGACCTATAACTCCCGAACCTGACTCAAGGCCAAAAATTTAATTATACTATCTTAAAGGGCATAAAAAGGGCAACAATTTTTCATCATTAAATTTTTGCTGTATTGTTACTCTTTCAAACAAATTTAAAGAAAACTTTTTCTTACTAATATTAATTTTTATATTTTGACCTATAACTCCCGAACCTGACTTTTCGCTGAAAATTGAATTATACCATCTTAAAGGGCACAAAAATGGCTACAATTTGTCATCATAACATTTTTGCTGTATTGTTACTCTTTTAAACAAATTTTTCAAAACACTTTTTCTTAAAATTATTTTTTTAATTTTTAACCTATAACTCCCGACACGGACTCGGTGCCAAAACATTTAATTATACCATCTTAAAGGCCATGAAAAGCGCTACAATTTGGCATCATTAAAATTTTTCTGTATTGGCAGTAATTTTTAATTTATAACCTATAACTCCCGAACCTGACTCCGTGCCAAAAACTTAATTATACTATCTGAAAGGGCATAAAAAGGGCTACAATTTGGCATCATTCAATTTATGCTGTATTGTTACTCTTTCTAACAAATTTTTAAAAAAAACTTTTTTTTACTAGCATTAATTTTTCGTTTTTTGACATATAACTTTTGAACCTGACTTTGTACCGAAAATTAAATTATACCATCTTAAAGGGCATAAAGAGGGCTACAATTTGCCGTTATTAAATTTTTGCTGTATTATTACTCTTTCAAAAAAATTTTTCATAAACCTTGTTTTTACTAAAATTAATTTTTTTAATTTTCGACCTATAACTCCCGAAGCTGACTCAGTGCCAAAAATTTAATTATACTATCTTAAAGGGCATAAAAAGGGGAACCATTTGCCGTTATTAAATTTTTGCTGTATTGTTACTCTTCCAAACAAATTTTTCAAAATTTTTTGTTAAAATTATTTTTTAAATTTTTAACCTATAACTCCCGATACTGAATGGGTGCCAAAAAATTTAATTATACCATCTTAAAGGGCATGAAAAGGGCTACAATTTTGCATCATTCAATTTTTACTGCATTGTTATTAATTTTTCATTTTTCGACCTAAAACTCCCGAAACTGACTCTGTGCCATAAATTTAATTATACTATCTTAAAGGGCTTCAATTTGACATCATTATATTTTTTCTGTAATGTTATTAATTTTTCATTTTTCGACCTAAAACTCCCGAAACTGACTCTGTACCAAATATTTTATTATACCATATTAAAAGGCATAAAAAGGCTACAATTTGGCATCATTGGAATTTTGCTGTATTGTCATTAATTTTTAATTTTTAACCTATAACTTTCGAACCTGACTCTTTGCCAAAAATTTAATTATACCATCTTAAAGAGCATAAAAAGGGCTACAATTTGCCATCATTAAATTTTTGCTGTATTGTTACTCTTTTCAAACAAATTTTTAAGACACTTTTTTCTTAAAATTATTTTTTTAATATATAAACTATAACTCCCGAACCTGACTCTGTACCATAAATTTAATTATACTATCTTAAAGGGCTATAATTTGGCATCATTCAATTTTTTCTGTATTGCCATTAATTTTTAGTTTTTCGACCTAAAACTCCCGAGCCTGACTCTGTGCCGAAAATTGAATTATACTATATTAAAGGGCTTCAATTTGGCATCATTCAATTTTTACTGGATTGTTATTAATTTTTCATTTTTCGACCTAAAACTCCCGAACCTGACTCCTTGCCATAAATTTAATTATACTATCTTAAAGGACTACAATTTGGCATCATAAAATTTTTCTGTATTGTCATTAATTTTTAGTTTTTCGACCTATAACTCCCGAGCCTGACTCTGTGCCAAAAATTTAATTATACCATCTTAAAGGGCATAAAAAGGACTACAATTTGGCATCATTAAAATTTCGCTGTATTGTCATTAATTTTTAATTTTTAACCTATAACTCCCGAACCTGACTCTGTGCCAAAAATTTAATTGTACCATCTTAAAGGGCATAAAAAGGGTTCCAATTTGGCATCATTCAATTTATGCTGTATTGTTACTCTTTCTAACAAATTTTTCAAAAAACTTTTTTTTACTAACATTAATTTTTCGTTTTTCGACATATAACTCCTGAACCTGACTTTGTGCTGAAAATGAAATTATACCATCCTAAAGGGCATAAAAAGGGCTACAATTTGCGATCATAAAATTTTTGTTGTAATATTACTCTTTCAAACAAATTTTTCATAAAATTGTTTCTTACTAAAATTAGTTTTTTCAATTTTCGACCTATAACTCCCGAACCTGACTCTGTGCCATAAATTTAATTATACTATCTTAAAGGGCTAAAATTTGGTATCATTAAATTTTTTCTGTATTGTTATTAATTTTTCATTTTTCGACCTAAGACTCCCGAACCTGACTCTGTCCCATAAATTTGATTATACTATCTTAAAGGGCTACAATTTGGCATCATTAAATTTTTTCTGTATTGCCATTAATTTTTAGTTTTTCGACCTAAAACTCATGAGCCTGACTCTGTGCCAAAAATTTAATTATACCATCTTAAAGGGCATAAAAAGGGCTACAATTTGGCATCATTAAAATTTTGCTGTATTGTCATTAATTTTTAACCTATAACTCCCGAACCTGACTCTGTGCCAAAAATTTAATTATACCATCTTAAAAAGCATAAGAAGGGCTACAATTTGCCATCATTAAATTTTTGCTGTATTGTTACTCTTTTCAAACAAATTTTTAAAACAATTTTTTTCTTAAAATTATTTTTTTAATATATAAACTGTAACTCCCGAACCTGACTCTGTGCCATAAATTTAATTATACTATCTTAAAGGGCTACAATTTGGAATCATTAAATTTATTCTATATTGCCATTAATTTTTAGTTTTTCGACCTAAAACTCCCGAACCTGAATCTGTGCCAAAAATTTAATTATACCAGCTTAAAGGGCAGAAAAAAGGCTACAATTTGGCATCATCCAAATTTGGCTGTATTGAAATTAATTTTTAATTTTTAACCAATAACTCCCGAACCTGACTCTTTGCCAAAAATTTAATTATACCATCTTAAAGAGCATAAAAAGGGCTAAAATTTGGCATCATTCAATTATTGCTGTATTGTTAATCTTTCGAACAAATGTTTCAAAAAACATATTTTTACTAATATTAATTTTTCATTTTTCGATCTATAACTCCTGAACCTGACTTTGTGCCAAAGATTGGATTATACCAGCTTAAAGGCTATAAATGTGCTACAATTTGGCATTATAAAATTATTGCTGTATTGTTACTCTTATTAATAAATTTTTCAAAAAACTTTTTTTTACTAACATAATTTTTTAATATTTGACCTAAAACTCCCGAACCTGAAGCTGTGGCAAAAATTTAATTATACCATCTTAAAGGGCATTAAAAGGTCTAAAATTTGGCATCATTTAATTTATGCTGTATTGTTACTCTTTCTAACAAATTTTTCAAAAAACTTTTTTTTACTAACATTAATTTTTCGTTTTTCGACATATAACTCCTGAACCGGACTCAGTGCCAAAAATTTTATTATACTATCTTAAAGGGCTACAATTTGTCATCATTAAATTTTTTCTGTATTGTCATTAATTTTTAGTTTTTCGACCTGTAACTCCCGAGCCTGACTCTGCGCCAAAAATTTAATTATACTATCTTAAAGGGCTACAATTTGTCATCATTAAATTTTTTCTGTATTGTCATTAATTTTTAGTTTTTCGACCTATAACTCCCGAGCCTGACTCTGTGCCAAAAATTTAATTATACCATCTTAAAGGGCATAAAAAGGTCTACAATTTGGCATCATTCAAATTTTGCTGTATTGTCATTAATTTTTAATTTTTAACCTATAACTCCCGAACCTGACTCTGTGCCAAAAATTTAATTATACCATCTTAAAGGGCATAAAAAGGGTTCCAATTTGGCATCATTCAATTTATGCTGTATTGTTACTCTTTCTAACAAATTTTTCAAAAAACTTTTTTTTACTAACATTAATTTTTCGTTTTTCGACATATAACTCCTGAACCTGACTTTGTGCTGAAAATGAAATTATACCATCCTAAAGGGCATAAAAAGAGCTACAATTTGCCATCATTAAATTTTTGTTGTAATATTACTCTTTCAAACAAATTTTTCATAAAATTGTTTCTTACTAAAATTAGTTTTTTCAATTTTCGACCTATAACTCCCGAACCTGACTCTGTGCCATAAATTTAATTATACCATCTTAAAGGGCTACAATTTGGCATCATTCAATTTTTTCTGTAAAAAAACTTTTTTTTACTAGTATTAATTTTTCGTTTTTTTACATATAACTTCTGAACCTGACTTTGTACCGAAAATTAAATTAAACCATCTTAAAGGGCATAAAAAGGGCTACAATTTGCCGTTATTAAATTTTTCTGTATTATTACTCTTTCAAACAAACTTTTCATAAACCTTTTTTTTACTAAAATTAATTTTTTTAATTTTCGACCTATAACTCCCGAAGCTGACTCAGTGCCAAAAATTTAATTATACCATCTTAAAGGGCATAAAAAGGGCAACAATTTGCCGTTATTAAATTTTTGCTGTATTGTTACTCTTCCAAACAAATTGTTCAAAACACTTTTAGTTAAAATTATTTTTTAAATTTTTAACCTATAACTCCCGATACTGAATGGGTGCCAAAAAATTTAATTATACCATCTTAAAGGGCATGAAAAGGGCTACAATTTTGCATCATTAAATTTTTACTGCATTGTTATTAATTTTTCATTTTTCGACCTAAAACTCCCGAAACTGACTCTGTGCCATAAATTTAATTATACTATCTTAAAGGGCTTCAATTTGACATCGTTATATATTTTTTGTATTGTCATTAATTTTTAGTTTTTCGACACAGAACTCCCGAGCCTGACTCTGTGCCAAAAATTGAATTGTACTATCTTAAAGGGCCTCAATTTGGCATCATTACATTTTTACTGTAATGTTATTAATTTTTCATTTTTCGAACTAAAACTCCCGAACCTGTCTCTGTGCCACAAATTTAATCATACTATCTTAAAGGGCTACAATTTTGATTAATTAAATTTATTCTATATTGCCATTAATTTTTAGTTTTTCGACCTAAAACTCCCGAACCTGAATCTGTGCCAAAAATTTAATTATACCAGCTTAAAGGGCAGAAAAGAGGCTACAATTTGGCATCATTCAAATTTGGTTGTATTGTCATTAATTTTTAATTTTTAACCTATAACTCCCGAACCTGACTCTATGCCAAAAATTTAATTATACCATCTTAAAGAGCATGAAAAGGGCTACAATTTGGCATCATTAAATTCATGGTATATTGTTACCCTTTCAAACAATTTTTTAAACAACTTTTTTTTCTTAAAATTAATGTTATCAATTTTTGACCCATAACTCCCAAGCCTGACTTTGTGCCAAAAATTGAATTATGCCATCTTAAAGGGCATAAAAAATATATTGCCATTAATTTTTAGTTTTTCGACCTAAAACTCCCGAACCTGAATCTGTGCCAAAATTTAATTATACCAGCTTAAAGTGCAGAAAAAAGGCTACAATTTGGCATCATTCAAATTTGGCTGTATTGTCATTAATTTTAAATTTTTAACCTATAGCTCCCGAACCTGACTCTGTGCCAAAAATTTAATTATACCATCTTAAAGGGCATAAAAAGGGTTCCAATTTGGCATCATTCAATTTATGCTGTATTGTTACTCTTTCTAACAAATTTTTCAAAAAACTTTTTTTTACTAACATTAATTTTTCGTTTTTCGACATATAACTCCTGAACCTGACTCTGTGCTGAAAATTAAATTATACCATCCTAAAGGGCATAAAAAGGGCTACAATTTGCCATCATTAAATTTTTGTTGTAATATTACTCTTTCAAACAAATTTTTCATAAAACTGTTTTTTACTAAAATTAGTTTTTTCAATTTTCGACCTATAACTCCCGATCCTGACTCTGTGCCATAAATTTAATTATACTATCTTAAAGGGATACAATTTGGCATCATTCAATTTTTTCGGTATGGCCATTAATTTTTAGTTTTTCGACCTAAAACTCCCGAGCCTGACTCTGTGCCGAAAATTGAATTATACTATATTAAAGGGCTACAATTTGGCATCATTCAATTTATGCTGTATTGTTACTCTTTCTAACAAATTTTTGAAAAAACTTTTTTTCTAACATTAATTTTTCGTTTTTCGACATATAACTCCTGAACCTGACTTTTTGCCGAAAATTAAATTATACCCTCTTAAAGGGCATAAAAAGGGCTACAATTTGCCGCCATTAAATTTTTGCTGTATTATTACTCTTTCAAACAAATTTTTCATAAAACTGTTTTTTATTAAATTAATTTTTTCAATTTTCGACCTATAACTCCCGAACCTGACTCAAGGCCAAAAATTTAATTATACTATCTTAAAGGGCATAAAAAGGGCAACAATTTTTCATCATTAAATTTTTGCTGTATTGTTACTCTTTCAAACAAATTTAAAGAAAACTTTTTCTTACTAATATTAATTTTTATATTTTGACCTATAACTCCCGAACCTGACTTTTCGCTGAAAATTGAATTATACCATCTTAAAGGGCACAAAAATGGCTACAATTTGTCATCATAACATTTTTGCTGTATTGTTACTCTTTTAAACAAATTTTTCAAAACACTTTTTCTTAAAATTATTTTTTTAATTTTTAACCTATAACTCCCGACACGGACTCGGTGCCAAAAAATTTAATTATACCATCTTAAAGGCCATGAAAAGCGCTACAATTTGGCATCATTAAAATTTTCGGTATTGGCAGTAATTTTTAATTTATAACCTATAACTCCCGAACCTGACTCCGTGCCAAAAACTTAATTATACTATCTGAAAGGGCATAAAAAGGGCTACAATTTGGCATCATTCAATTTATGCTGTATTGTTACTCTTTCTAACAAATTTTTAAAAAAACTTTTTTTTACTAGCATTAATTTTTCGTTTTTTGACATATAACTTTTGAACCTGACTTTGTACCGAAAATTAAATTATACCATCTTAAAGGGCATAAAAAGGGCTACAATTTGCCGTTATTAAATTTTTGCTGTATTATTACTCTTTCAAAAAAATTTTTCATAAACCTTGTTTTTACTAAAATTAATTTTTTTAATTTTCGACCTATAACTCCCGAAGCTGACTCAGTGCCAAAAATTTAATTATACTATCTTAAAGGGCATAAAAAGGGCAACAATTTGCCGTTATTAAATTTTTGCTGTATTGTTACTCTTCCAAACAAATTTTTCAAAATTTTTTGTTAAAATTATTTTTTAAATTTTTAACCTATAACTCCCGATACTGAATGGGTGCCAAAAAATTTAATTATACCATCTTAAAGGGCATGAAAAGGGCTACAATTTTGCATCATTCAATTTTTACTGCATTGTTATTAATTTTTCATTTTTCGACCTAAAACTCCCGAAACTGACTCTTTGCCATAAATTTAATTATACTATCTTAAAGGGCTTCAATTTGACATCATTATATTTTTTCTGTAATGTTATTAATTTTTCATTTTTCGACCTAAAACTCCCGAAACTGACTCTGTACCAAATATTTTATTATACCATATTAAAAGGCATAAAAAGGCTACAATTTGGCATCATTGGAATTTTGCTGTATTGTCATTAATTTTTAATTTTTAACCTATAACTCCCGAACCTGACTCTTTGCCAAAAATTTAATTATACCATCTTAAAGAGCATAAAAAGGGCTACAATTTGCCATCATTAAATTTTTGCTGTATTGTTACTCTTTTCAAACAAATTTTTAAGACACTTTTTTCTTAAAATTATTTTTTTAATATATAAACTATAACTCCCGAACCTGACTCTGTACCATAAATTTAATTATACTATCTTAAAGGGCTATAATTTGGCATCATTCAATTTTTTCTGTATTGCCATTAATTTTTAGTTTTTCGACCTAAAACTCCCGAGCCTGACTCTGTGCCGAAAATTGAATTATACTATATTAAAGGGCTACAATTTGGCATCATTCAATTTATGCTGTATTGTTACTCTTTCTAACAAATTTTTGAAAAAACTTTTTTTCTAACATTAATTTTTCGTTTTTCGACATATAACTCCTGAACCTGACTTTTTGCCGAAAATTAAATTATACCCTCTTAAAGGGCATAAAAAGGGCTACAATTTGCCGCCATTAAATTTTTGCTGTATTATTACTCTTTCAAACAAATTTTTCATAAAACTGTTTTTTATTAAATTAATTTTTTCAATTTTCGACCTATAACTCCCGAACCTGACTCAAGGCCAAAAATTTAATTATACTATCTTAAAGGGCATAAAAAGGGCAACAATTTTTCATCATTAAATTTTTGCTGTATTGTTACTCTTTCAAACAAATTTAAAGAAAACTTTTTCTTACTAATATTAATTTTTATATTTTGACCTATAACTCCCGAACCTGACTTTTCGCTGAAAATTGAATTATACCATCTTAAAGGGCACAAAAATGGCTACAATTTGTCATCATAACATTTTTGCTGTATTGTTACTCTTTTAAACAAATTTTTCAAAACACTTTTTCTTAAAATTATTTTTTTAATTTTTAACCTATAACTCCCGACACGGACTCGGTGCCAAAAAATTTAATTATACCATCTTAAAGGCCATGAAAAGCGCTACAATTTGGCATCATTAAAATTTTTCTGTATTGGCAGTAATTTTTAATTTATAACCTATAACTCCCGAACCTGACTCCGTGCCAAAAACTTAATTATACTATCTGAAAGGGCATAAAAAGGGCTACAATTTGGCATCATTCAATTTATGCTGTATTGTTACTCTTTCTAACAAATTTTTAAAAAAACTTTTTTTTACTAGCATTAATTTTTCGTTTTTTGACATATAACTTTTGAACCTGACTTTGTACCGAAAATTAAATTATACCATCTTAAAGGGCATAAAAAGGGCTACAATTTGCCGTTATTAAATTTTTGCTGTATTATTACTCTTTCAAAAAAATTTTTCATAAACCTTGTTTTTACTAAAATTAATTTTTTTAATTTTCGACCTATAACTCCCGAAGCTGACTCAGTGCCAAAAATTTAATTATACTATCTTAAAGGGCATAAAAAGGGCAACAATTTGCCGTTATTAAATTTTTGCTGTATTGTTACTCTTCCAAACAAATTTTTCAAAATTTTTTGTTAAAATTATTTTTTAAATTTTTAACCTATAACTCCCGATACTGAATGGGTGCCAAAAAATTTAATTATACCATCTTAAAGGGCATGAAAAGGGCTACAATTTTGCATCATTCAATTTTTACTGCATTGTTATTAATTTTTCATTTTTCGACCTAAAACTCCCGAAACTGACTCTTTGCCATAAATTTAATTATACTATCTTAAAGGGCTTCAATTTGACATCATTATATTTTTTCTGTAATGTTATTAATTTTTCATTTTTCGACCTAAAACTCCCGAAACTGACTCTGTACCAAATATTTTATTATACCATATTAAAAGGCATAAAAAGGCTACAATTTGGCATCATTGGAATTTTGCTGTATTGTCATTAATTTTTAATTTTTAACCTATAACTCCCGAACCTGACTCTTTGCCAAAAATTTAATTATACCATCTTAAAGAGCATAAAAAGGGCTACAATTTGCCATCATTAAATTTTTGCTGTATTGTTACTATTTTCAAACAAATTTTTAAGACACTTTTTTCTTAAAATTATTTTTTTAATATATAAACTATAACTCCCGAACCTGACTCTGTACCATAAATTTAATTATACTATCTTAAAGGGCTATAATTTGGCATCATTCAATTTTTTCTGTATTGCCATTAATTTTTAGTTTTTCGACCTAAAACTCCCGAGCCTGACTCTGTGCCGAAAATTGAATTATACTATATTAAAGGGCTTCAATTTGGCATCATTCAATTTTTACTGGATTGTTATTAATTTTTCATTTTTCGACCTAAAACTCCCGAACCTGACTCCTTGCCATAAATTTAATTATACTATCTTAAAGGGCTACAATTTGGCATCATAAAATTTTTCTGTATTGTCATTAATTTTTAGTTTTTCGACCTATAACTCCCGAGCCTGACTCTGTGCCAAAAATTTAATTATACCATCTTAAAGGGCATAAAAAGGACTACAATTTGGCATCATTAAAATTTTGCTGTATTGTCATTAATTTTTAATTTTTAACCTATAACTCCCGAACCTGACTCTGTGCCAAAAATTTAATTGTACCATCTTAAAGGGCATAAAAAGGGTTCCAATTTGGCATCATTCAATTTATGCTGTATTGTTACTCTTTCTAACAAATTTTTCAAAAAACTTTTTTTTACTAACATTAATTTTTCGTTTTTCGACATATAACTCCTGAACCTGACTTTGTGCTGAAAATGAAATTATACCATCCTAAAGGGCATAAAAAGGGCTACAATTTGCGATCATAAAATTTTTGTTGTAATATTACTCTTTCAAACAAATTTTTCATAAAATTGTTTCTTACTAAAATTAGTTTTTTCAATTTTCGACCTATAACTCCCGAACCTGACTCTGTGCCATAAATTTAATTATACTATCTTAAAGGGCTAAAATTTGGTATCATTAAATTTTTTCTGTATTGTTATTAATTTTTCATTTTTCGACCTAAGACTCCCGAACCTGACTCTGTCCCATAAATTTGATTATACTATCTTAAAAGGCTACAATTTGGCATCATTAAATTTTTTCTGTATTGCCATTAATTTTTAGTTTTTCGACCTAAAACTCCCGAGCCTGACTCTGTGCCAAAAATTTAATTATACCATCTTAAAGGGCATAAAAAGGGCTACAATTTGGCATCATTAAAATTTTGCTGTATTGTCATTAATTTTTAACCTATAACTCCCGAACCTGACTCTGTGCCAAAAATTTAATTATACCATCTTAAAAAGCATAAGAAGGGCTACAATTTGCCATCATTAAATTTTTGCTGTATTGTTACTCTTTTCAAACAAATTTTTAAAACAATTTTTTTCTTAAAATTATTTTTTTAATATATAAACTGTAACTCCCGAACCTGACTCTGTGCCATAAATTTAATTATACTATCTTAAAGGGCTACAATTTGGAATCATTAAATTTATTCTATATTGCCATTAATTTTTAGTTTTTCGACCTAAAACTCCCGAACCTGAATCTGTGCCAAAAATTTAATTATACCAGCTTAAAGGGCAGAAAAAAGGCTACAATTTGGCATCATCCAAATTTGGCTGTATTGAAATTAATTTTTAATTTTTAACCAATAACTCCCGAACCTGACTCTTTGCCAAAAATTTAATTATACCATCTTAAAGAGCATAAAAAGGGCTTAAATTTGGCATCATTCAATTATTGCTGTATTGTTAATCTTTCGAACAAATGTTTCAAAAAACATATTTTTACTAATATTAATTTTTCATTTTTCGATCTATAACTCCTGAACCTGACTTTGTGCCAAAGATTGGATTATACCAGCTTAAAGGCTATAAATGTGCTACAATTTGGCATTATAAAATTATTGCTGTATTGTTACTCTTATTAATAAATTTTTCAAAAAACTTTTTTTTTACTAACATAATTTTTTAATATTTGACCTAAAACTCCCGAACCTGAAGCTGTGGCAAAAATTTAATTATACCATCTTAAAGGGCATTAAAAGGTCTAAAATTTGGCATCATTTAATTTATGCTGTATTGTTACTCTTTCTAACAAATTTTTCAAAAAACTTTTTTTTACTAACATTAATTTTTCGTTTTTCGACATATAACTCCTGAACCGGACTCAGTGCCAAAAATTTTATTATACTATCTTAAAGGGCTACAATTTGTCATCATTAAATTTTTTCTGTATTGTCATTAATTTTTAGTTTTTCGACCTGTAACTCCCGAGCCTGACTCTGCGCCAAAAATTTAATTATACTATCTTAAAGGGCTACAATTTGTCATCATTAAATTTTTTCTGTATTGTCATTAATTTTTAGTTTTTCGACCTATAACTCCCGAGCCTGACTCTGTGCCAAAAATTTAATTATACCATCTTAAAGGGCATAAAAAGGTCTACAATTTGGCATCATTCAAATTTTGCTGTATTGTCATTAATTTTTAATTTTTAACCTATAACTCCCGAACCTGACTCTGTGCCAAAAATTTAATTATACCATCTTAAAGGGCATAAAAAGGGTTCCAATTTGGCATCATTCAATTTATGCTGTATTGTTACTCTTTCTAACAAATTTTTCAAAAAACTTTTTTTTACTAACATTAATTTTTCGTTTTTCGACATATAACTCCTGAACCTGACTTTGTGCTGAAAATGAAATTATACCATCCTAAAGGGCATAAAAAGAGCTACAATTTGCCATCATTAAATTTTTGTTGTAATATTACTCTTTCAAACAAATTTTTCATAAAATTGTTTCTTACTAAAATTAGTTTTTTCAATTTTCGACCTATAACTCCCGAACCTGACTCTGTGCCATAAATTTAATTATACTATCTTAAAGGGCTACAATTTGGCATCATTCAATTTTTTCTGTAAAAAAACTTTTTTTTACTAGTATTAATTTTTCGTTTTTTTACATATAACTTCTGAACCTGACTTTGTACCGAAAATTAAATTAAACCATCTTAAAGGGCATAAAAAGGGCTACAATTTGCCGTTATTAAATTTTTCTGTATTATTACTCTTTCAAACAAACTTTTCATAAACCTTTTTTTTACTAAAATTAATTTTTTTAATTTTCGACCTATAACTCCCGAAGCTGACTCAGTGCCAAAAATTTAATTATACCATCTTAAAGGGCATAAAAAGGGCAACAATTTGCCGTTATTAAATTTTTGCTGTATTGTTACTCTTCCAAACAAATTGTTCAAAACACTTTTAGTTAAAATTATTTTTTAAATTTTTAACCTATAACTCCCGATACTGAATGGGTGCCAAAAAATTTAATTATACCATCTTAAAAGGCATGAAAAGGGCTACAATTTTGCATCATTCAATTTTTACTGCATTGTTATTAATTTTTCATTTTTCGACCTAAAACTCCCGAAACTGACTCTGTGCCATAAATTTAATTATACTATCTTAAAGGGCTTCAATTTGACATCGTTATATATTTTTTGTATTGTCATTAATTTTTAGTTTTTCGACCTAAAACTCCCGAGCCTGACTCTGTGCCGAAAATTGAATTATACTATATTAAAGGGCGTCAATTTGGCATCATTCAATTTTTACTGGATTGTTATTAATTTTTCATTTTTCGACCTAAAACTCCCGAACCTGACTCCTTGCCATAAATTTAATTATACTATTTTAAAGGGCTACAATTTGGCATCATAAAATTTTTCTGTATTGTCATTAATTTTTAGTTTTTCGACCTATAACTCCCGAGCCTGACTCTGTGCCAAAAATTTAATTATACCATCTTAAAGGGCATAAAAAGGACTACAATTTGGCATCATTAAAATTTTGCTGTATTGTCATTAATTTTTAACCTATAACTCCCGAACCTGACTCTGTGCCAAAAATTTAATTGTACCATCTTAAAGGGCATAAAAAGGGTTCCAATTTGGCATCATTCAATTTATGCTGTATTGTTACTCTTTCTAACAAATTTTTCAAAAAACTTTTTTTTACTAACATTAATTTTTCGTTTTTCGACATATAACTCCTGAACCTGACTTTGTGCTGAAAATGAAATTATACCATCCTAAAGGGCATAAAAAGGGCTACAATTTGCGATCATAAAATTTTTGTTGTAATATTACTCTTTCAAACAAATTTTTCATAAAATTGTTTCTTACTAAAATTAGTTTTTTCAATTTTCGACCTATAACTCCCGAACCTGACTCTGTGCCATAAATTTAATTATACTATCTTAAAGGGCTAAAATTTGGTATCATTAAATTTTTTCTGTATTGTTATTAATTTTTCATTTTTCGACCTAAGACTCCCGAACCTGACTCTGTCCCATAAATTTGATTATACTATCTTAAAGGGCTACAATTTGGCATCATTAAATTTTTTCTGTATTGCCATTAATTTTTAGTTTTTCGACCTAAAACTCCCGAGCCTGACTCTGTGCCAAAAATTTAATTATACCATCTTAAAGGGCATAAAAAGGGCTACAATTTGGCATCATTAAAATTTTGCTGTATTGTCATTAATTTTTAACCTATAACTCCCGAACCTGACTCTGTGCCAAAAATTTAATTATACCATCTTAAAAAGCATAAGAAGGGCTACAATTTGCCATCATTAAATTTTTGCTGTATTGTTACTCTTTTCAAACAAATTTTTAAAACAATTTTTTTCTTAAAATTATTTTTTTAATATATAAACTGTAACTCCCGAACCTGACTCTGTGCCATAAATTTAATTATACTATCTTAAAGGGCTACAATTTGGAATCATTAAATTTATTCTATATTGCCATTAATTTTTAGTTTTTCGACCTAAAACTCCCGAACCTGAATCTGTGCCAAAAATTTAATTATACCAGCTTAAAGGGCAGAAAAAAGGCTACAATTTGGCATCATCCAAATTTGGCTGTATTGAAATTAATTTTTAATTTTTAACCAATAACTCCCGAACCTGACTCTTTGCCAAAAATTTAATTATACCATCTTAAAGAGCATAAAAAGGGCTAAAATTTGGCATCATTCAATTATTGCTGTATTGTTAATCTTTCGAACAAATGTTTCAAAAAACATATTTTTACTAATATTAATTTTTCATTTTTCGATCTATAACTCCTGAACCTGACTTTGTGCCAAAGATTGGATTATACCAGCTTAAAGGCTATAAATGTGCTACAATTTGGCATTATAAAATTATTGCTGTATTGTTACTCTTATTAATAAATTTTTCAAAAAACTTTTTTTTTACTAACATAATTTTTTAATATTTGACCTAAAACTCCCGAACCTGAAGCTGTGGCAAAAATTTAATTATACCATCTTAAAGGGCATTAAAAGGTCTAAAATTTGGCATCATTTAATTTATGCTGTATTGTTACTCTTTCTAACAAATTTTTCAAAAAACTTTTTTTTACTAACATTAATTTTTCGTTTTTCGACATATAACTCCTGAACCGGACTCAGTGCCAAAAATTTTATTATACTATCTTAAAGGGCTACAATTTGTCATCATTAAATTTTTTCTGTATTGTCATTAATTTTTAGTTTTTCGACCTGTAACTCCCGAGCCTGACTCTGCGCCAAAAATTTAATTATACTATCTTAAAGGGCTACAATTTGTCATCATTAAATTTTTTCTGTATTGTCATTAATTTTTAGTTTTTCGACCTATAACTCCCGAGCCTGACTCTGTGCCAAAAATTTAATTATACCATCTTAAAGGGCATAAAAAGGTCTACAATTTGGCATCATTCAAATTTTGCTGTATTGTCATTAATTTTTAATTTTTAACCTATAACTCCCGAACCTGACTCTGTGCCAAAAATTTAATTATACCATCTTAAAGGGCATAAAAAGGGTTCCAATTTGGCATCATTCAATTTATGCTGTATTGTTACTCTTTCTAACAAATTTTTCAAAAAACTTTTTTTTACTAACATTAATTTTTCGTTTTTCGACATATAACTCCTGAACCTGACTTTGTGCTGAAAATGAAATTATACCATCCTAAAGGGCATAAAAAGAGCTACAATTTGCCATCATTAAATTTTTGTTGTAATATTACTCTTTCAAACAAATTTTTCATAAAATTGTTTCTACTAAAATTAGTTTTTTCAATTTTCGACCTATAACTCCCGAACCTGACTCTGTGCCATAAATTTAATTATACTATCTTAAAGGGCTACAATTTGGCATCATTCAATTTTTTCTGTAAAAAAACTTTTTTTTACTAGTATTAATTTTTCGTTTTTTTACATATAACTTCTGAACCTGACTTTGTACCGAAAATTAAATTAAACCATCTTAAAGGGCATAAAAAGGGCTACAATTTGCCGTTATTAAATTTTTCTGTATTATTACTCTTTCAAACAAACTTTTCATAAACCTTTTTTTTACTAAAATTAATTTTTTTAATTTTCGACCTATAACTCCCGAAGCTGACTCAGTGCCAAAAATTTAATTATACCATCTTAAAGGGCATAAAAAGGGCAACAATTTGCCGTTATTAAATTTTTGCTGTATTGTTACTCTTCCAAACAAATTGTTCAAAACACTTTTAGTTAAAATTATTTTTTAAATTTTTAACCTATAACTCCCGATACTGAATGGGTGCCAAAAAATTTAATTATACCATCTTAAAGGGCATGAAAAGGGCTACAATTTTGCATCATTCAATTTTTACTGCATTGTTATTAATTTTTCATTTTTCGACCTAAAACTCCCGAAACTGACTCTGTGCCATAAATTTAATTATACTATCTTAAAGGGCTTCAATTTGACATCGTTATATATTTTTTGTATTGTCATTAATTTTTAGTTTTTCGACACAGAACTCCCGAGCCTGACTCTGTGCCAAAAATTGAATTGTACTATCTTAAAGGGCCTCAATTTGGCATCATTACATTTTTACTGTAATGTTATTAATTTTTCATTTTTCGAACTAAAACTCCCGAACCTGTCTCTGTGCCACAAATTTAATCATACTATCTTAAAGGGCTACAATTTTGATTAATTAAATTTATTCTATATTGCCATTAATTTTTAGTTTTTCGACCTAAAACTCCCGAACCTGAATCTGTGCCAAAAATTTAATTATACCAGCTTAAAGGGCAGAAAAGAGGCTACAATTTGGCATCATTCAAATTTGGTTGTATTGTCATTAATTTTTAATTTTTAACCTATAACTCCCGAACCTGACTCTATGCCAAAAATTTAATTATACCATCTTAAAGGGCATAAAAAGGGTTCCAATTTGGCATCATTCAATTTATGCTGTATTGTTACTCTTTCTAACAAATTTTTCAAAAAACTTTTTTTTACTAACATTAATTTTTCGTTTTTCGACATATAACTCCTGAACCTGACTTTGTGCTGAAAATTAAATTATACCATCCTAAAGGGCATAAAAAGGGCTACGATTTGCCATCATTAAATTTTTGTTGTAATATTACTCTTTCAAACAAATTTTTCATAAAACTGTTTTTTACTAAAATTAGTTTTTTCAATTTTCGACCCATAACTCCCGAACCTGACTCTGTGCCATAAATTTAATTATACTATCTTAAAGGGCTACAATTTGGCATCATTCAATTTTTTCGGTATGGCCATTAATTTTTAGTTTTTCGACCTAAAACTCCCGAACCTGACTCCTTGCCATAAATTTAATTATACTATCTTAAAGGGCTACAATTTGGCATTATTAAATTTTTTCTGTATTGCCATTAATTTTTAGTTTTTCGACCTAAAACTCCCGAGCCTGACTCTGTGCCGAAAATTGAATTATACTTTATTAAAGGGCTACAATTTGGCATCATTAAATTTTTACTGTATTGTTATTAATTTTTCATTTTTCGACCTAAAATTCCCGAACCTGACTCTGTCCCATAAATTTGATTATACTATCTTAAAGGGCTACAATTTGGCATCATTAAATTTTTTCTGTATTGCCATTAGTTTTTAGTTTTTCGACCTATAACTCCCGAGCCTGACACTGTGCCAAAAATTTAATTATACCATCTTAAAGGGCATAAAAAGGGCTACAATTTGGCATCATTCAAATTTTGCTGTATTGTCATTAATTTTTAATTTTTAACCTATAAATCCCGAACCTGACTCTGTGCCAAAAATTTAATTATACCATCTTAAAGAGCATAAGAAGGGCTACAACTTGCCATCATTAAATTTTTGCTGTATTGTTACTCTTTTCAAACAAATTTTTAAAACAATTTTTTTCTTAAAATTATTTTTTTAATATATAAACTGTAACTCCCGAACCTGACTCTGTGCCATAAATTTAATTATACTATCTTAAAGGGCTTCAATTTGACATCGTTATATATTTTTTGTATTGTCATTAATTTTTAGTTTTTCGACACAGAACTCCCGAGCCTGACTCTGTGCCAAAAATTGAATTGTACTATCTTAAAGGGCCTCCATTTGGCATCATTACATTTTTACTGTAATGTTATTAATTTTTCATTTTTCGAACTAAAACTCCCGAACCTGTCTCTGTGCCATAAATTTAATCATACTATCTTAAAGGGCTACAATTTGGATTAATTAAATTTATTCTATATTGCCATTAATTTTTAGTTTTTCGACCTAAAACTCCCGAACCTGAATCTGTGCCAAAAATTTAATTATACCAGCTTAAAGGGCAGGAAAAAGGCTACAATTTGGCATCATTCAAATTTGGTTGTATTGTCATTAATTTTTAATTTTTAACCTATAACTCCCAAACCTGACTCTGTGCCAAAAATTTAATTATACCATCTTAAAGGGCATAAAAAGGGTTCCAATTTGGCATCATTCAATTTATGCTGTATTGTTACTCTTTCTAACAAATTTTTCAAAAAACTTTTTTTTACTAACATTAATTTTTCGTTTTTCGACATATAACTCCTGAACCTGACTTTGTGCTGAAAATTAAATTATACCATCCTAAAGGGCATAAAAAGGGCTACAATTTGCCATCATTAAATTTTTGTTGTAATAATACTCTTTCAAACAAATTTTTCATAAAACTGTTTTTTACTAAAATTAGTTTTTTCAATTTTCGACCTATAACTCCCGAACCTGATCTGTGCCATAAATTTAATTGTACTATCTTAAAGGGCTACAATTTGGCATCATTCAATTTTTTCGGTATGGCCATTAATTTTTAGTTTTTCGACCTAAAACTCCCGAGCCTGACTCTGAGCCGAAAATTGAATTATACTATATTAAAGGGCTACAATTTGGCATCATTCAATTTATGCTGTATTGTTACTCTTTCTAACAAATTTTTCAAAAAACTTTTTTTTCTAACATTAATTTTTCGTTTTTCGACATATAACTACTGAACCTGACTTTTTGCCGAAAATTAAATTATACCCTCTTAAAGGGCATAAAAAGGGCTACAATTTGCCGCCATTAAATTTTTGCTGTATTATTACTCTTTCAAACAAATTTTTCATAAAACTGTTTTTTACTAAAATTAATTTTTTCAATTTTCGACCTATAACTCCCGAACCTGACTCAAGGCCAAAAATTTAATTATACTATCTTAAAGGGCATAAAAAGGGCAACAATTTTTCATCATTAAATTTTTGCTGTATTGTTACTCTTTCAAACAAATTAAAAAAAGCTTTTTCTTACTAATATTAATTTTTAGATTTTGACCTATAACTCCCGAACCTGACTTTTCGCTGAAAATTGAATTATACCATCTCAAAGGGCACAAAAAGGGCTACAATTTGTCATCATAACATTTTTGCTGTATTGTTACACTTTCTAACAAATTTTCCAAAAAACTTTTTTTTTCTAACATTAATTTTTCGTTTTTCGACATATAACTCCTGAACCTGACTTTTTGCCGAAAATTAAATTATACCCTCTTAAAGGGCATAAAAAGGGCTACAATTTGCCGCCATTAAATTGTTGCTGTATTATTACTCTTTCAAACAAATTTTTCATAAAATTGTTTCTTACTAAAATTAGTTTTTTCAATTTTCGACCTATAACTCCCGAACCTGACTCTGTGCCATAAATTTAATTATACTATCTTAAAGGGCTACAATTTAAAATCATTCAATTTTGTCTGTATTGTTATTAATTTTTCATTTTTCGACCTAAAACTCCCGAACCTGACTCTGTGCCAAAAATTTAATTATACCATCTTAAAGGGCATAAATAGGACTACAATTTGGCATCATTCAAATTTTTCTGTATTGTTACTCTTTTCAACAAATTTTTCAAAAAACTTTTTTTTACTAACATTAATTTTTCGTTTTTCGACATATAACTCCTGAACCTGACTTTGTGCTGAAAATGAAATTATACCATCCTAAAGGGCATAAAAAGGGCTACAATTTGCCATCATTAAATTTTTGTTGTAATATTACTCTTTCAAACAAATTTTTCATAAAATTGTTTCTTACTAAAATTAGTTTTTTCAATTTTCGACCTATAACTCCCGAACCTGACTCTGTGCCATAAATTTAATTATACTATCTTAAAGGGCTACAATTTGGCATCATTAAATTTTTTCTGTATTGCCATTAATTTTTAGTTTTTCGACCTAAAACTCCCGAGCCTGACTCTGTGCCGAAAATTGAATTATACTATATTAAAGGGCTACAATTTGGCATCATTAAATTTTTACTGTATTGTTATTAATTTTTTATTTTTCGACCTAAAACTCCCGAACCTGACTCTGTCCCATAAATTTGATTATACTATCTTAAAGGGCTACAATTTGGCATCATTAAATTTTTTCTGTATTGCCATTAATTTTTAGTTTTTCGACCTATAACTCCCGAGCCTGACTCTGTGCCAAAAATTTAATTATACCATCTTAAAGGGCATAAAAAGGGCTACAATTTGGCATCATTTAAATTATGCTGTATTGTCATTAATTTTTAATTTTTAACCTATGACTCCCGAACCTGACTCTGTGCCAAAAATTGAATTAGACCATCTTAAAGAGCGTAAGAAGGGCTACAATTTGCCATCATTAAATTTTTGCTGTATTGTTACTCTTTTCAAAAAAACTTTTAAAACACTTTTTTTCTTAAAATTATTTTTTTAATATATAAACTATAACTCCCGAACCTGACTCTGTGCCATAAATTTAATTATACTATCTTAAAGGGCTACAATTTGGATTCATTAAATTTATTCTATATTGCCATTAATTTTTAGTTTTTCGACCTAAAGCTCCCGAACCTGAATCTGTGCCAAAAATTTAATTATACCAGCTTAAAGGGCAGAAAAAAGGCTACAGTTTGGCATCATCCAAATTTGGCTGTATTGACATTAATTTTTAATTTTTAACCAATAACTCCCGAACCTGACTCTTTGCCAAAAATTTAATTAAACCATCTTAAAGAGCATAAAAAGGGCTAAAATTTGGCACCATTCAATTATTGCTGTATTGTTACTCTTTCGAACAAATGTTTCAAAAAACATTTTTTTACTAATATTAATTTTTCATTTTTCGATCTATAACTCCTGAACCTGACTTTGTGCCAAAGATTGGATTATACCAGCTTAAAGGCTATAAATGCGCTACAATTTGGCATTATAAAATTATTGCTGTATTGTTACTCTTATTATTAAATTTTTAAAAAAACTTTTTTTTTACTAACATAATTTTTTAATATTTGACCTAAAACTCCCGAACCTGAATCTGTGGCAAAAATTTAATTATACCATCTTAAAGGGCATTAAAAGCGCTAAAATTTGGCATCATTTAATTTATGCTGTATTGTTACTCTTTCTAACAAATTTTTCAAAAAACTTTTTTTTACTACCATTAATTTTTCGTTTTTCTACATATAACTCCTGAACCGGACTCAGTGCCAAAAATTTAATTATACTATCTTAAAGGGCTACAATTTGTCATCATTAAATTTTTTCTGTATTGTCATTAATTTTTAGTTTTTCGACCTGTAACTCCCGAGCCTGACTCTGCGCCAAAAATTTAATTATACTATCTTAAAGGGCTACAATTTGGCATCGTTCAATTTTTACTGTATGATTATTAATTTTTCATTTTTCAACTTAAAACTCCTGAACCTGACTCTGTGCCAAAAATTTAATTATACCATCTTAAAGAGAAAATAGAAGGGGCAAAAATTTGGCATCATTCAATTATTGCTGTATTGTTACTCTTTCGAACAAATATTTCATAAAACTGTTTTTTACAAAAATTAATTTTTTCAATTTTCGACCTATAACTCACGAACCTGGCGCAGTGCCAAACATTTAATTATACTATCTTAAAGGGCTACAATTTGGCAACATTAAATTTTTTCTGTATTGTCATTAATTTTTAGTTTTTCGACCTATAACTCCCGAGCCTGTCTCTGCGCCAAAAATTTAATTATACTATCTTAAAGGGCTACAATTTGGCATCGTTCAATTTTTACTGTATTGTTATTAATTTTTCATTTTTTGACCTAAAACTCCCGAACCTGTCTCTGTGCCATAAATTTAATCATACTATCTTAAAGGGCTACAGTTTGGATTCATAAAATTTTTTCTATATTACCATTAATTTTTAGTTTTACGATCTAAAAATCCCGAACCTGAATCTGTGCCATAAATTTAATTATACCATCTTAAAGGGCATAAAAAGGGCTACAATTTGCCATCATTCAAATTATGCTGTATTGTTACTCTTTCTAACAAATTTTTCAAAAAACTTTTTTTTAGTAACATTAATATTTCGTTTTTCGACATATAACTCCTGAACCTGACTTTTTGCTGAAAATTAAATTATACCATCCTAAAGGGCATAAAAAGGGCTACAATTTGCCGTCATTAAATTTTTGTTGTATTATTACTCTTTCAAACAAATTTTTCATAAAACTGTTTTTTACTAAAATTATTTTTTTCAATTTTCGACCTATAACTCCCGAACCTGGCTCAGTGCCAAACATTTAATTATACTATCTTAAAGGGCTACAATTTAGCATCATTCAATGTTTTCTGTATTGCCATTAATTTTTAGTTTTTCGACCTAAAACTCCCGGGTCTGACTCTGTGCCAAAAATTGAATTATACTATATTAAAGGGCTACAATTTGGCATCATTCAATTTATGCTGTATTGTTACTCTTTCTAACAAATTTTTCAAAAAACTTTTTTTTACTAACATTAATTTTTCTTTTTTTGACCTTTAACTCCCGAGCCTGACTCTGCGCCAAAAATTTAATTATACCATCTTAAAGAGCTACAATTTCTCATCGTTCAATTTTTCTGTATTGTTATTAATTTTTAATTTTTCGACCTAAAACTCCCGAACCTGACTCTGTGCCATAAATTTGATTATACTATATTAAAGGGCTACAATTTGGCATCATTAAATTTTTACTGTATTGTTATTAATTTTTCATTTTTCGACCTATAACTCCCGAGCCTGACTCTGTGCCAAAAATTTAATTATACCATCTTAAAGGGCATAAAAAGGGCTACAATTTGGCATCATTCAAATTATGCTGTATTGTCATTAATTTTTAATTTTTAACCTATAACTCCCGAACCTGACTCTGTGCCAAAAATTGAATTAGACCATCTTAAAGAGCGTAAGAAGGGCTACAATTTGCCATCATTAAATTTTTGCTGTATTGTTACTCTTTTCAAAAAAATTTTTAAAACACTTTTTTTCTTCAAATTATTTTTTTAATATATAAACTATAACTCCCGAGCCTGAATCTGTGCCAAAAATTTAATTATACCAGCTTAAAGGGCAGAAAAAAGGCTACAGTTTGGCATCATCCAAATTTGGCTGTATTGACATTAATTTTTAATTTTTAACCAATAACTCCCGAACCTGACTCTTTGCCAAAAATTTAATTATACCATCTTAAAGAGCATAAAAAGGGCTAAAATTTGGCACCATTCAATTATTGCTGTATTGTTACTCTTTCGAACAAATGTTTCAAAAAACATTTTTTTACTAATATTAATTTTTCATTTTTCGATCTATAACTCCTGAACCTGACTTTGTGCCAAAGATTGGATTATACCAGCTTAAAGGCTATAAATGCGCTACAATTTGGCATTATAAAATTATTGCTGTATTGTTACTCTTATTTTTAAATTTTTTAAAAAACTTTTTTTTTACTAACATAATTTTTTAATATTTGACCTAAAACTCCCGAACCTGAATCTGTGGCAAAAATTTAATTATACCAGCTTAAAGGGCAGAAAAAAGGCTACAGTTTGGCATCATCCAAATTTGGCTGTATTGACATTAATTTTTAATTTTTAACCAATAACTCCCGAACCTGACTCTTTGCCAAAAATTTAATTATACCATCTTAAAGAGCATAAAAAGGGCTAAAATTTGGCACCATTCAATTATTGCTGTATTGTTACTCTTTCTAACAAATTTTTCAAAAAACTTTTTTTTACTAACATTAATTTTTCGTTTTTCGACATATAACTCCTGAACCGGAGTCAGTGCCAAAAATTTAATTATACTATCTTAAAGGGCTACAATTTGGCATCGTTCAATTTTTACTGTATGATTATTAATTTTTCATTTTTCAACCTATAACTCCTGAACCTGACTCTGTGCCAAAAATTTAATTATACCATCTTAAAGAGAAAATAGAAAGGGCAAAAATTTGGCATCATTCAATTATTGCTGTATTGTTACTCTTTCGAACAAATTTTTCATAAAACTGTTTTTTACAAAAATTAATTTTTTCAATTTTCGACCTATAACTCACGAACCTGGCGCAGTGCCAAACATTTAATTATACTATCTTAAAGGGCTACAATTTGGCAACATTAAATTTTTTCTGTATTGTCATTAATTTTTAGTTTTTCGACCTATAACTCTCGAGCCTGTCTCTGCGCCAAAAATTTAATTATACTATCTTAAAGGGCTACAATTTGGCATCGTTCAATTTTTACTGTATTGTTATTAATTTTTCATTTTTTGACCTAAAACTCCCGAACCTGTCTCTGTGCCATAAATTTAATCATACTATCTTAAAGGGCTACAATTTGGATTCATAAAATTTTTTCTATATTACCATTAATTTTTAGTTTTACGATCTAAAAATCCCGAACCTGAATCTGTGCCATAAATTTAATTATACCATCTTAAAGGGCATAAAAAGGGCTACAATTTGCCATCATTCAAATTATGCTGTATTGTTACTCTTTCTAACAAATTTTTCAAAAAACTTTTTTTTAGTAACATTAATATTTCGTTTTTCGACATATAACTCCTGAACCTGACTTTTTGCTGAAAATTAAATTATACCATCCTAAAGGGCATAAAAAGGGCTACAATTTGCAGTCATTAAATTTTTGTTGTATTATTACTCTTTCAAACAAATTTTTCATAAAACTGTTTTTGACTAAAATTATTTTTTTCAATTTTCGACCTATAACTCCCGAACCTGGCTCAGTGCCAAACATTTAATTATACTATCTTAAAGGGCTACAATTTAACATCATTCAATGTTTTCTGTATTGCCATTAATTTTTAGTTTTTCGACCTAAAACTCCCGAGTCTGACTCTGTGCCAAAAATTGAATTATACTATATTAAAGGGCTACAATTTGGCATCATTCAATTTATGCTGTATTGTTACTCTTTCTAACAAATTTTTCAAAAAACTTTTTTTTACTAACATTAATTTTTCTTTTTTTGACCTTTAATTCCCGAGCCTGACTCTGCGCCAAAAATTTAATTATACCATCTTAAAGAGCTACAATTTCTCATCGTTCAATTTTTCTGTATTGTTATTAATTTTTCATTTTTCGACCTAAGACCCCCGAACCTGACTCAGTACCAAAAATTTAATTATACCATCTTAAAGGGCAGAAAAAAGGCTACAATTTGGCATCATTCAAATTTGGTTGTATTGTCATTAATTTTTAATTTTTAACCTATAACTCCCGAACCTGACTCTGTGCCAAAAATTTAATTATACCATCTTAAAGGGCATAAAAAGGGCTACAATTTGGCATCATTAAATTTATGCTGTATTGTTACTCTTTCTAACAAATTTTTCAAAAAACTTTTTTTTCTAACATTAATTTTTCGTTTTTCGACATATAACTCCTGAACCTGATTTTTTGCCGAAAATTAAATTATACCCTCTTAAAGGGCATAAAAAGGGCTACAATTAGCCGCCATTAAATTTTTGCTGTATTATTACTCTTTCAAACAAATTTTTTATAAAACTGTTTTTTACTAAAATTAATTTTTTCAATTTTCGACCTATAACTCCCGAACCTGACTCAAGGCCAAAAATTTAATTATACTATCTTAAAGGACATAAAAAGGGCAACAATTTTTCATCATTAAATTTTTGCTGTATTGTTACTCTTTCAAACAAATTAAAAAAAACTTTTTCTTACTAATATTAATTTTTATATTTTGACCTATAACTCCCGAACCTGACTTTTCGCTGAAAACTGAATTATACCATCTTAAAGGGCACAAAAAGGGCTACAATTTGTCATCATAACATTTTTGCTGTATTGTTACTCTTTCTAACAAATTTTCCAAAAAACTTTTTTTTTCTAACATTAATTTTTC
Source organism: Linnaemya vulpina (assembly GCA_963675445.1). Taxonomy (NCBI): domain Eukaryota; kingdom Metazoa; phylum Arthropoda; class Insecta; order Diptera; family Tachinidae; genus Linnaemya; species Linnaemya vulpina. The sequence goes on along the minus strand of OY776281.1, from coordinate 43,284,380 downwards.
GTTTTTCGACATATAACTCCTGAACCTGACTTTTTGCCGAAAATTAAATTATACCCTCTTAAAGGGCATAAAAAGGGCTACAATTTGCCGCCATTAAATTTTTGCTGTATTATTACTCTTTCAAACAAATTTTTCATAAAACTGTTTTTTACTAAAATTAATTTTTTCAATTTTCGACCTATAACTCCCGAACCTGACTCAAGGCCAAAAATTTAATTATACTATCTTAAAGGGCATAAAAAGGGCAACAATTTTTCATCATTAAATTTTTGCTGTATTTTTACTCTTTTAAACAAATTAAAAAAAAACTTTTTCTTACTAATATTAATTTTTATATTTTGACCTATAATTCCCGAACCTGACTTTTCGCTGAAAATTGAATTATACCATCTTAAAGGGCATAAAAAGGGCTACAATTTGTCATCATAACATTTTTGCTGTATTGTTACTCTTTTAAACAAATTTTTCAAAACACTTTTTCTTAAAATTATTTTTTTAATTTTTAACCTATAACTCCCGACACGGACTCGGTGCCAAAAATTTAATTATACCATCTTAAAGGGCATGAAAAGCGCTACAATTTGGCATTATTAAAATTTTTCTGTATTGTCAGTAATTTTTAATTTATAACCTATAACTCCCGAACCTGACTCCGTGCCAAAAACTTAATTATACTATCTGAAAGGGCATAAAAAGGGCTACAATTTGGCATCATTCAAATTATGCTGTATTGTTACTCTTTCTAACAAATTTTTCAAAAAACTTTTTTTACTAACATTAATTTTTCGTTTTTCGACATATAACTCCTGAACCGGACTCAGTGCCAAAAATTTAATTATACTATCTTAAAGGGCTACAATTTGTCATCATTAAATTTTTGCTGTATTGTTACTCTTTCTAACAAATTTTCCAAAAAACTTTTTTTTTCTAACATTAATTTTTCGTTTTTCGACATATAACTCCTGAACCTGACTTTTTGCCGAAAATTAAATTATACCCTCTTAAAGGGCATAAAAAGGGCTACAATTTGCCGCCATTAAATTTTTGCTGTATTATTACTCTTTCAAACAAATTTTTCATAAAACTGTTTTTTACTAAAATTAATTTTTTCAATTTTCGACCTATAACTCCCGAACCTGTCTCAAGGCCAAAAATTTAATTATACTATATTAAAGGGCATAAAAAGTGCAACAATTTTTCATCATTAAATTTTTGCTGTATTGTTACTCTTTTAAACAAATTTAAAAAAAACTTTTTCTTACTAATATTAATTTTTATATTTTGATTTATAACTCCCGAACCTGACTTTTCGCTGAAAATTGAATTATACCATCTTAAAGGGCATAAAAAGGGCTACAATTTGTCATCATAACATTTTTGCTGTATTGTTACTCTTTTAAACAAATTTTTCAAAACACTTTTTCTTAAAATTATTTTTTTAATTTTTAACCTATAACTCCCGACACGGACTCGGTGCCAAAAATGTAATTATACCATCTTAAAGAACATGAAAAGCGCTACAATTTGGCATTATTAAAATTTTTCTGTATTGTCAGTAATTTTTAATTTTTCGACCTATAACTCCCGAGCCTGACTCTGTGCCAAAAATTTAATTATACCATCTTAAAGGGCATAAAAAGGGCTACAATTTGGCATCATTCAAATCATGCTGTATTGTTACCCTTTCTAACAAATTTTTCAAAAAACTTTTTTTTACTAACATTAATTTTTCGTTTTTCAACATATAACTCCTGAACCGGACTCAGTGCCAAAAATTTTATTATACTATCTTAAAGGGCTACAATTTGGCAACATTTAATTTTTTCTGTATTGTCATTAATTTTTAGTTTTTCGACCTATAACTCCCGAGCCTGTCTCTGCGCCAAAAATTTAATTATACTATCTTAAAGGGCTACAATTTGGCATCGTTCAATTTTTACTGTATTGTTATTAATTTTTCATTTTTTGACCTAAAACTCCCGAACCTGACTCTGTGCCATAAATTTGATTATACTATATTAAAGGGCTACAATTTGGCATCATTAAATTTTTACTGTATTGTTATTAATTTTTCATTTTTCGATCTATAACTCCCGAGCCTGACTCTGTGCCAAAAATTTAATTATACCATCTTAAAGGGCATAAAAAGGGCTACAATTTGGCATCATTCAAATTATGCTGTATTGTCATTAATTTTTAATTTTTAACCTATAACTCCCGAACCTGACTCTGTGCCAAAAAATGCATTAGACCATCTTAAAGAGCGTAAGAAGGGCTACAATTTGCCATCATTAAATTTTTGCTGTATTGTTACTCTTTTCAAAAAAATTTTTAAAACACTTTTTTTCTTAAAATTATTTTTTTTATATATAAACTATAACTCCCGAACCTGACTCTGTGCCATAAATTTAATTATACTATCTTAAAGGGCTACAATTTGGATTCATTAAATTTATTCTATATTGCCATTAATTTGTAGTTTTTCGACTTAAAACTCCCGAACCTGAATCTGTGCCAAAAATTTAATTATACCAGCTTAAAGGGCAGAAAAAAGGCTACAGTTTGGCATCATCCAAATTTGGCTGTATTGACATTAATTTTTAATTTTTAACCAATAACTCCCGAGCCTGAATCTGTGCCATAAATTTAATTATACCATCTTAAAGGGCATAAAAAGGGCTACAATTTGCCATCATTCAAATTATGCTGTATTGTTACTCTTTCTAACAAATTTTTCAAAAATTTTTTTTTTAGTAACATTAATATTTCGTTTTTCGACATATAACTCCTGAACCTGACTTTTTGCTGAAAATTAAATTATACCATCCTAAAGGGCATAAAAAGGGCTACAATTTGCCGTCATTAAATTTTTGTTGTATTATTACTCTTTCAAACAAATTTTTCATAAAACTGTTTTTTACTAAAATTATTTTTTTTTCAATTTTCGACCTATAACTCCCGAACCTGGCTCAGTGCCAAACATTTAATTATACTATCTTAAAGGGCTACAATTTAGCATCATTTAATGTTTTCTGTATTGCCATTAATTTTTAGTTTTTCGACCTAAAACTCCCGAGTCTGACTCTGTGCCAAAAATTTAATTATACTATATTAAAGGGCTACAATTTGGCATCATTCAATTTATGCTGTATTGTTACTCTTTCTAACAAATTTTTCAAAAAACTTTTTTTTACTAACATTAATTTTTCTTTTTTTGACCTTTAACTCCCGAGCCTGACTCTGCGCCAAAAATTTAATTATACCATCTTAAAGAGCTACAATTTCTCATCGTTCAATTTTTCTGTATTGTTATTAATTTTTCATTTTTCGACCTAAGACTCCCGAACCTGACTCAGTACCAAAAATTTAATTATACCATCTTAAAGGGCAGAAAAAAGGCTACAATTTGGCATCATTCAAATTTGGTTGTATTGTCATTAATTTTTAATTTTTAACCTATAACTCCCGAACTTGACTCGGTGCCAAAAATTTAATTATACCATCTTAAAGGGCATAAAAAGGGTTCCAATTTGGCATCATTCAATTTATGCTGTATTGTTACTCTTTCTAACAAATTTTTCAAAAAACTTTTTTTTACTAACATTAATTTTTCGTTTTTCGACATATAACTCCTGAACCTGACTTTGTGCTGAAAATTAAATTATACCATCCTAAAGGGCATAAAAAGGGCTACAATTTGCCATCATTAAATTTTTGCTGTATTATTCTTTCAAACAAATTTTTCATAAAACTGTTTTTTACTAAAATTAGTTTTTTCAATTTTCGACCTATAACTCCCGAACCTGACTCTGTGCCATAAATTTAATTATACTATCTTAAAGGGCTACAATTTGGCATCATTAAATTTTTTCGGTATGGCCATTAATTTTTAGTTTTTCGACCTAAAACTCCCGAGCCTGACTCTGTGCCGAAAATTGAATTATACTATATTAAAGGGCTACAATTTGGCATCATTCAATTTGTGCTGTATTGTTACTCTTTCTAACAAATTTTTCAAAAAACTTTTTTTTCTAACATTAATTTTTCGTTTTTCGACATATAACTCCTGAACCTGACTTTTTGCCGAAAATTAAATTATACCCTCTTAAAGGGCATAAAAAGGGCTACAATTTGCCGCCATTAAATTTTTGCTGTATTATTACTCTTTCAAACAAATTTTTTATAAAACTGTTTTTTACTAAAATTAATTTTTTCAATTTTCGACCTATAACTCCCGAACCTGACTCAAGGCCAAAAATTTAATTATACTATCTTAAAGGACATAAAAAGGGCAACAATTTTTCATCATTAAATTTTTGCTGTATTGTTACTCTTTCAAACAAATTAAAAAAAACTTTTTCTTACTAATATTAATTTTTATATTTTGACCTATAACTCCCGAACCTGACTTTTCGCTGAAAACTGAATTATACCATCTTAAAGGGCACAAAAAGGGCTACAATTTGTCATCATAACATTTTTGCTGTATTGTTACTCTTTCTAACAAATTTTCCAAAAAACTTTTTTTTTCTAACATTAATTTTTCGTTTTTCGACATATAACTCCTGAACCTGACTTTTTGCCGAAAATTAAATTATACCCTCTTAAAGGGCATAAAAAGGGCTACAATTTGCCGCCATTAAATTTTTGCTGTATTATTACTCTTTCAAACAAATTTTTCATAAAACTGTTTTTTACTAAAATTAATTTTTTCAATTTTCGACCTATAACTCCCGAACCTGACTCAAGGCCAAAAATTTAATTATACTATCTTAAAGGGCATAAAAAGGGCAACAATTTTTCATCATTAACTTTTTGCTGTATTGTTACTCTTTTAAACAAATTTAAAAAAAACTTTTTCTTACTAATATTAATTTTTATATTTTGACCTATAACTCCCGAACCTGACTTTTCGCTGAAAATTGAATTATACCATCTTAAAGGGCATAAAAAGGGCTACAATTTGTCATCATAACATTTTTGCTGTATTGTTACTCTTTTAAACAAATTTTTCAAAACACTTTTTCTTAAAATTATTTTTTTAATTTTTAACCTATAACTCCCGACACGGACTCGGTGCCAAAAATTTAATTATACCATCTTAAAGAACATGAAAAGCGCTACAATTTGGCATTATTAAAATTTTTCTGTATTGTCAGTAATTTTTAATTTATAACCTATAACTCCCGAACCTGACTCCGTGCCAAAAACTTAATTATACTATCTGAAAGGGCATAAAAAGGGCTACAATTTGGCATCATTCAAATTATGCTGTATTGTTACTCTTTCTAACAAATTTTTCAAAAAACTTTTTTTTACTAACATTAATTTTTCGTTTTTCAACATATAACTCCTGAACCGGACTCAGTGCCAAAAATTTTATTATACTATCTTAAAGGGCTACAATTTGGCAACATTAAATTTTTTCTGTATTGTCATTAATTTTTAGTTTTTCGACCTATAACTCCCGAGCCTGTCTCTGCGCCAAAAATTTAATTATACTATCTTAAAGGGCTACAATTTGGCATCGTTCAATTTTTACTGTATTGTTATTAATTTTTAATTTTTTTACCTAAAACTCCCGAACCTGACTCTGTGCCATAAATTTGATTATACTATATTAAAGGGCTACAATTTGGCATCATTAAATTTTTACTGAATTGTTATTAATTTTTAATTTTTAACCTATAACTCCCGAACCTGACTCTGTGCCAAAAATTGAATTAGACCATCTTAAAGAGCGTAAGAAGGGCTACAATTTGCCATCATTAAATTTTTGCTGTATTGTTACTCTTTTCAAAAAAATTTTTAAAACACTTTTTTTCTTAAAATTATTTTTTTAATACATAAACTATAACTCCCGAACCTGACTCTGTGCCATAAATTTAATTATACTATCTTAAAGGGCTACAATTTGGATTCATTAAATTTATTCTATATTGCCATTAATTTGTAGTTTTTCGACTTAAAACTCCCGAACCTGAATCTGTGCCAAAAATTTAATTATACCAGCTTAAAGGGCAGAAAAAAGGCTACAGTTTGGCATCATCCAAATTTGGCTGTATTGACATTAATTTTTAATTTTTAACCAATAACTCCCGAGCCTGACTCTTTGCCAAAAATTTAATTATACCATCTTAAAGAGCATAAAAAGGGCTAAAATTTGGCATCATTCAATTATTGCTGTATTGTTACTCTTTCGAACAAATGTTTCAAAAAACATTTTTTTACTAATATTAATTTTTCATTTTTCGATCTATAACTCCTGAACCTGACTTTGTGCCAAAGATTGGATTATACCAGCTTAAAGGCTATAAATGCGCTACAATTTGGCATTATAAAATTATTGCTGTATTGTTACTCTTATTATTAAATTTTTTAAAAAACTTTTTTTTACTAACATAATTTTTTAATATTTGACCTAAAACTCCCGAACCTGAATCTGTGGCAAAAAATTAATTATACCATCTTAAAGGGCATTAAAAGCGCTAAAATTTGGCATCATTTAATTTATGCTGTATTGTTACTCTTTCTAACAAATTTTTCAAAAAACTTTTTTTACTAACATTAATTTTTCGTTTTTCGACATATAACTCCTGAACCGGACTCAGTGCCAAAAATTTAATTATACTATCTTAAAGGGCTACAATTTGTCATCATTAAATTTTTTCTGTATTGTCATTAATTTTTAGTTTTTCGACCTGTAACTCCCGAGCCTGACTCTGCGCCAAAAATTTAATTATACTATCTTAAAGGGCTACAATTTGGCATCGTTCAATTTTTACTGTATGATTATTAATTTTTCATTTTTCAACCTAAGACTCCTGAACCTGAATCTGTGCCATAAATTTAATTATACCAGCTTAAAGGGCAGAAAAAGGGCTACAATTTGGCATCATTCAGATTTTGCTGTATTGACATTAATTTTTAATTTTTAACCTATAACTCCTGAACCTGACTCTGTGCCAAAAATTTACTTATACCATCTTAAAGAGAAAATAGAAAGGGCAAAAATTTGGCATCATTCAATTATTGCTGTATTGTTGCTCTTTCGAACAAATTTTTCATAAAACTGTTTTTTACTAAAATAAATTTTTTCAATTTTCGACCTATAACTCACGAACCTGGCGCAGTGCCAAACATTTAATTATACTATCTTAAAGGGCTACAATTTGGCAACATTAAATTTTTTCTGTATTGTCATTAATTTTTAGTTTTTCGACCTATAACTCCCGAGCCTGTCTCTGCGCCAAAAATTTAATTATACTATCTTAAAGGGCTACAATTTAGCATCATTTAATGTTTTCTGTATTGCCATTAATTTTTAGTTTTTCGACCTAAAACTCCCGAGTCTGACTCTGTGCCAAAAATTGAATTATACTATATTAAAGGGCTACAATTTGGCATCATTCAATTTATGCTGTATTGTTACTCTTTCTAACAAATTTTTCAAAAAACTTTTTTTTTACTAACATTAATTTTTCTTTTTTTGACCTTTAACTCCCGAGCCTGACTCTGCGCCAAAAATTTAATTATACCATCTTAAAGAGCTACAATTTCTCATCGTTCAATTTTTCTGTATTGTTATTAATTTTTCATTTTTCGACCTAAGACTCCCGAACCTGACTCAGTACCAAAAATTTAATTATACCATCTTAAAGGGCAGAAAAAAGGCTACAATTTGGCATCATTCAAATTTGGTTGTATTGTCATTAATTTTTAATTTTTTTAACCTATAACTCCCGAACTTGACTCTGTGCCAAAAATTTAATTATACCATCTTAAAGGGCATAAAAAGGGTTCCAATTTGGCATCATTCAATTTATGCTGTATTGTTACTCTTTCTAACAAATTTTTCAAAAAACTTTTTTTTACTAACATTAATTTTTCGTTTTTCGACATATAACTCCTGAACCTGACTTTGTGCTGAAAATTAAATTATACCATCCTAAAGGGCATAAAAAGGGCTACAATTTGCCATCATTAAATTTTTGCTGTATTATTACTCTTTCAAACAATTTTTTCATAAAACTGTTTTTTACTAAAATTAGTTTTTTCAATTTTCGACCTATAACTCCCGAACCTGACTCTGTGCCATAAATTTAATTATACTATCTTAAAGGGCTACAATTTGGCATCATTCAATTTTTTCGGTATGGCCATTAATTTTTAGTTTTTCGACCTAAAACTCCCGAGCCTGACTCTGTGCCGAAAATTGAATTATACTATATTAAAGGGCTACAATTTGGCATCATTCAATTTATGCTGTATTGTTACTCTTTCTAACAAATTTTTCAAAAAACTTTTTTTTCTAACATTAATTTTTCGTTTTTCGACCTATAACTCCCGAACCTGACTCAAGGCCAAAAATTAAATTATACCCTCTTAAAGGACATAAAAAGGGCAACAATTTTTCATCATTAAATTTTTGCTGTATTGTTACTCTTTCAAACAAATTAAAAAAAACTTTTTCTTACTAATATTAATTTTTATATTTTGACCTATAACTCCCGAACCTGACTTTTCGCTGAAAATTTAATTATACCATCTTAAAGGGCATGAAAAGGGCTACAATTTTGCATCATTCAATTTTTACGGCATTGTTATTAATTCGGCTTCAATTTGACATCATTATATTTTTTCTGTAATGTTATTAATTTTTCATTTTTCGACCTAAAACTCCCGAACCTGACTCTGTACCAAATATTTTATTATACCATATTAAAAGGCATAAAAAGGCTACAATTTGGCACCATTGGAATTTTGCTGTATTGTCATTAATTTTTAACTTTTAACCTATAACTCCCGAACCTGACTCTGTGCCAAAAATTTAATTATACCATCTTAAAGGGCATAAAAAGGGTTCCAATTTGGCATCATTCAATTTATGCTGTATTGTTACTCTTTCTAACAAATTTTTCAAAAAACTTTTTTTTACTAACATTAATTTTTCGTTTTTCCACATATAACTCCTGAACCTGACTTTGTGCTGAAAATTAAATTATACCATATTAAAGGGCATAAAAAGGGCTACAATTTGCCATCATTAAATTTTTGCTGTATTATTACTCTTTCAAACAAATTTTTCATAAAACTGTTTTTTACTAAAATTATTTTTTTCAATTTTCGACCTATAACTCCCGAACCTGACTCTGTGCCATAAATTTAATTATACTATCTTAAAGGGCTACAATTTGGCATCATTCAATTTTTTCGGTATGGCCATTAATTTTTAGTTTTTCGACCTAAAACTCCCGAGCCTGACTCTGTGCCGAAAATTGAATTATACTATATTAAAGGGCTACAATTTGGCATCATTCAATTTATGCTGTATTGTTACTCTTTCTAACAAATTTTTCAAAAAACTTTTTTTTACTAACATTAATTTTTCTTTTTTTGACCTTTAACTCCCGAGCCTGACTCTGCGCCAAAAATTTAATTATACCATCTTAAAGAGCTACAATTTCTCATCGTTCAATTTTTCTGTATTGTTATTAATTTTTCATTTTTCGACCTAAGACTCCCGAACCTAACTCAGTACCAAAAATTTAATTATACCATCTTAAAGGGCAGAAAAAAGGCTACAATTTGGCATCATTCAAATTTGGTTGTATTGTCATTAATTTTTAATTTTTAACCTATAACTCCCGAACCTGACTCTGTGCCAAAAATTTAATTATACCATCTTAAAGGGCATAAAAAGGGTTCCAATTTGGCATCATTCAATTTATGCTGTATTGTTACTCTTTCTAACAAATTTTTAAAAAAACTTTTTTTTACTAACATTAATTTTTCGTTTTTCGACATATAACTCCTGAACCTGACTTTGTGCTGAAAATTAAATTATACCATCCTAAAGGGCATAAAAAGGGCTACAATTTGCCATCATTAAATTTTTGCTGTATTATTACTCTTTCAAACAAATTTTTCATAAAACTGTTTTTTACTAAAATTAGTTTTTTCAATTTTCGACCTATAACTCCCGAACCTGACTCTGTGCCATAAATTTAATTATACTATCTTAAAGGGCTACAATTTGGCATCATTCAATTTTTTCGGTATGGCCATTAATTTTTAGTTTTTCGACCTAAAACTCCCGAGCCTGACTCTGTGCCGAAAATTGAATTATACTATATTAAAGGGCTACAATTTGGCATCATTCAATTTATGCTGTATTGTTACTCTTTCTAACAAATTTTTCAAAAAACTTTTTTTTCTAACATTAATTTTTCGTTTTTCGACATATAACTCCTGAACCTGATTTTTTGCCGAAAATTAAATTATACCCTCTTAAAGGGCATAAAAAGGGCTACAATTTGCCGCCATTAAATTTTTGCTGTATTATTACTCTTTCAAACAAATTTTTTATAAAACTGTTTTTTACTAAAATTAATTTTTTCAATTTTCGACCTATAACTCCCGAACCTGACTCTGTGCCAAAAATTTAATTATACCATCTTAAAGGGCATAAAAAGGGTTCCAATTTGGCATCATTCAATTTATGCTGTATTGTTACTCTTTCTAACAAATTTTTCAAAAAACTTTTTTTTACTAACATTAATTTTTCGTTTTTCGACATATAACTCCTGAACCTGACTTTGTGCTGAAAATTAAATTATACCATATTAAAGGGCATAAAAAGGGCAACAATTTTTCATCATTAAATTTTTGCTGTATTGTTACTCTTTCAAACAAATTAAAAAAAACTTTTTCTTACTAATATTAATTTTTATATTTTGACCTATAACTCCCGAACCTGACTTTTCGCTGAAAATTGAATTATACCATCTTAAAGGGCACAAAAAGGGCTACAATTTGTCATCATAACATTTTTGCTGTATTGTTACTCTTTCTAACAAATTTTCCAAAAAACTTTTTTTTTCTAACATTAATTTTTCGTTTTTCGACATATAACTCCTGAGCCTGACTTTTTGCCGAAAATTAAATTATATCCTCTTAAAGGGCATAAAAAGGGCTACAATTTGCCGCCATTAAATTTTTGCTGTATTATTACTCTTTCAAACAAATTTTTCATAAAACTGTTTTTTACTAAAATTAATTTTTTCAATTTTCGACCTATAACTCCCGAACCCGAAATTTAATGATACCATCTTAAAGGGCAAGAAAAGGGCTACAATTTTGCATCATTCAATTTTTACGGCATTGTTATTAATTCGGCTTCAATTTGACATCATTATATTTTTTCTGTAATGTTATTAATTTTTCATTTTTCGACCTAAAACTCCCGAACCTGACTCTGTACCAAATATTTTATTATACCATATTAAAAGGCATAAAAAGGCTACAATTTGGCATCATTGGAATTTTGCTGTATTGTCATTAATTTTTAACTTTTAACCTATAACTCCCGAACCTGACTCTGTGCCAAAAATTTAATTATACCATCTTAAAGGGCATAAAAAGGGTTCCAATTTGGCATCATTCAATTTATGCTGTATTGTTACTCTTTCTAACAAATTTTTCAAAAAACTTATTTTTACTAACATTAATTTTTCGTTTTTCGACATATAACTCCTGAACCTGACTTTGTGCTGAAAATTAAATTATACCATATTAAAGGGCATAAAAAGGGCTACAATTTGCCATCATTAAATTTTTGCTGTATTATTACTCTTTCAAACAAATTTTTCATAAAACTGTTTTTTACTAAAATTAGTTTTTTCAATTTTCGACCTATAACTCCCGAACCTGACTCTGTGCCATAAATTTAATTATACTATCTTAAAGGGCTACAATTTGGCATCATTCAATTTTTTCGGTATGGCCATTAATTTTTAGTTTTTCGACCTAAAACTCCCGAGCCTGACTCTGTGCCGAAAATTGAATTATACTATATTAAAGGGCTACAATTTGGCATCATTCAATTTATGCTGTATTGTTACTCTTTCTAACAAATTTTTCAAAAAACTTTTTTTTACTAACATTAATTTTTCTTTTTTTGACCTTTAACTCCCGAGCCTGACTCTGCGCCAAAAATTTAATTATACCATCTTAAAGAGCTACAATTTCTCATCGTTCAATTTTTCTGTATTGTTATTAATTTTTCATTTTTCGACCTAAGACTCCCGAACCTGGCTCAGTACCAAAAATTTAATTATACCATCTTAAAGGGCAGAAAAAAGGCTACAATTTGGCATCATTCAAATTTGGTTGTATTGTCATTAATTTTTAATTTTTAACCTATAACTCCCGAACCTGGCTCAGTACCAAAAATTTAATTATACCATCTTAAAGGGCAGAAAAAAGGCTACAATTTGGCATCATTCAAATTTGGTTGTATTGTCATTAATTTTTAATTTTTAACCTATAACTCCCGAACCTGACTCTGTGCCAAAAATATAATTATACCATCTTAAAGGGCATAAAAAGGGTTCCAATTTGGCATCATTCAATTTATGCTGTATTGTTACTCTTTCTAACAAATTTTTCAAAAAACTTTTTTTTACTAACATTAATTTTTCGTTTTTCGACATATAACTCCTGAACCTGACTTTTTGCCGAAAATTAAATTATACCCTCTTAAAGGGCATAAAAAGGGCTACAATTTGCCGCCATTAAATTTTTGCTGTATTATTACTCTTTCAAACAAATTTTTCATAAAACTGTTTTTTACTAAAATTAATTTTTTCAATTTTCGACCTATAACTCCCGAACCTGACTCTGTACCAAACATTTAATTATACCATCTTAAAGGGCATGAAAAGGGCTACAATTTTGCATCATTCAATTTTTACGGCATTGTTATTAATTCGGCTTCAATTTGATATCATTATATTTTTTCTGTAATGTTATTAATTTTTCATTTTTCGACCTAAAACTCCCGAACCTGACTCTGTACCAAATATTTTATTATACCATATTAAAAGGCATAAAAAGGCTACAATTTGGCATCATTGGAATTTTGCTGTATTGTCATTAATTTTTAACTTTTAACCTATAACTCCCGAACCTGACTCTTTGCCAAAAATTCAATTATACCATCTTAAAGAGCATAAAAAGGGCTACAATTTGCCATCATTAAATTTTTGCTGTATTATTACTCTTTCAAACAAATTTTTTATAAAACTGTTTTTTACTAAAATTAATTTTTTCAATTTTCGACCTATAACTCCCGAACCTGACTCTGTGCCAAAAATTTAATTATACCATCTAAAAGGGCATAAAAAGGGTTCCAATTTGGCATCATTCAATTTATGCTGTATTGTTACTCTTTCTAACAAATTTTTCAAAAAACTTTTTTTTACTAACATTAATTTTTCGTTTTTCGACATATAACTCCTGAACCTGACTTTGTGCTGAAAATTAAATTATACCATATTAAAGGGCATAAAAAGGGCAACAATTTTTCATCATTAAATTTTTGCTGTATTGTTACTCTTTCAAACAAATTAAAAAAAACTTTTTCTTACTAATATTAATTTTTATATTTTGACCTATAACTCCCGAACCTGACTTTTCGCTGAAAATTGAATTATACCATCTTAAAGGGCACAAAAAGGGCTACAATTTGTCATCATAACATTTTTGCTGTATTGTTACTCTTTCTAACAAATTTTCCAAAAAACTTTTTTTTTCTAACATTAATTTTTCGTTTTTCGACATATAACTCCTGAGCCTGACTTTTTGCCGAAAATTAAATTATATCCTCTTAAAGGGCATAAAAAGGGCTACAATTTGCCGCCATTAAATTTTTGCTGTATTATTACTCTTTCAAACAAATTTTTCATAAAACTGTTTTTTACTAAAATTAATTTTTTCAATTTTCGACCTATAACTCCCGAACCCGAAATTTAATGATACCATCTTAAAGGGCATGAAAAGGGCTACAATTTTGCATCATTCAATTTTTACGGCATTGTTATTAATTCGGCTTCAATTTGACATCATTATATTTTTTCTGTAATGTTATTAATTTTTCATTTTTCGACCTAAAACTCCCGAACCTGACTCTGTACCAAATATTTTATTATACCATATTAAAAGGCATAAAAAGGCTACAATTTGGCATCATTGGAATTTTGCTGTATTGTCATTAATTTTTAACTTTTAACCTATAACTCCCGAACCTGACTCTGTGCCAAAAATTTAATTATACCATCTTAAAGGGCATAAAAAGGGTTCCAATTTGGCATCATTCAATTTATGCTGTATTGTTACTCTTTCTAACAAATTTTTCAAAAAACTTATTTTTACTAACATTAATTTTTCGTTTTTCGACATATAACTCCTGAACCTGACTTTGTGCTGAAAATTAAATTATACCATATTAAAGGGCATAAAAAGGGCTACAATTTGCCATCATTAAATTTTTGCTGTATTATTACTCTTTCAAACAAATTTTTCATAAAACTGTTTTTTACTAAAATTAGTTTTTTCAATTTTCGACCTATAACTCCCGAACCTGACTCTGTGCCATAAATTTAATTATACTATCTTAAAGGGCTACAATTTGGCATCATTCAATTTTTTCGGTATGGCCATTAATTTTTAGTTTTTCGACCTAAAACTCCCGAGCCTGACTCTGTGCCGAAAATTGAATTATACTATATTAAAGGGCTACAATTTGGCATCATTCAATTTATGCTGTATTGTTACTCTTTCTAACAAATTTTTCAAAAAACTTTTTTTTACTAACATTAATTTTTCTTTTTTTGACCTTTAACTCCCGAGCCTGACTCTGCGCCAAAAATTTAATTATACCATCTTAAAGAGCTACAATTTCTCATCGTTCAATTTTTCTGTATTGTTATTAATTTTTCATTTTTCGACCTAAGACTCCCGAACCTGGCTCAGTACCAAAAATTTAATTATACCATCTTAAAGGGCAGAAAAAAGGCTACAATTTGGCATCATTCAAATTTGGTTGTATTGTCATTAATTTTTAATTTTTAACCTATAACTCCCGAACCTGACTCTGTGCCAAAAATATAATTATACCATCTTAAAGGGCATAAAAAGGGTTCCAATTTGGCATCATTCAATTTATGCTGTATTGTTACTCTTTCTAACAAATTTTTCAAAAAACTTTTTTTTACTAACATTAATTTTTCGTTTTTCGACATATAACTCCTGAACCTGACTTTGTGCTGAAAATTAAATTATACCATCCTAAAGGGCATAAAAAGGGCTACAATTTGCCATCATTAAATTTTTGCTGTATTATTACTCTTTCAAACAAATTTTTCATAAAACTGTTTTTTACTAAAATTAGTTTTTTCAATTTTCGACCTATAACTCCCGAACCTGACTCTGTGCCATAAATTTAATTATACTATCTTAAAGGGCTACAATTTGGCATCATTCAATTTTTTCGGTATGGCCATTAATTTTTAGTTTTTCGACCTAAAACTCCCGAGCCTGACTCTGTGCCGAAAATTGAATTATACTATATTAAAGGGCTACAATTTGGCATCATTCAATTTATGCTGTATTGTTACTCTTTCTAACAAATTTTTCAAAAAACTTTTTTTTCTAACATTAATTTTTCGTTTTTCGACATATAACTCCTGAACCTGACTTTGTGCTGAAAATTAAATTATACCCTCTTAAAGGGCATAAAAAGGGCTACAATTTGCCATCATTAAATTTTTGCTGTATTATTACTCTTTCAAACAAATTTTTCATAAAACTGTTTTTTACTAAAATTAGTTTTTTCAATTTTCGACCTATAACTCCCGAACCTGACTCTGTGCCATAAATTTAATTATACTATCTTAAAGGGCTACAATTTGGCATCATTCAATTTTTTCGGTATGGCCATTAATTTTTAGTTTTTCGACCTAAAACTCCCGAGCCTGACTCTGTGCCGAAAATTGAATTATACTATATTAAAGGGCTACAATTTGGCATCATTAAATTTATGCTGTATTGTTACTCTTTCTAACAAATTTTTCAAAAAACTTTTTTTTCTAACATTAATTTTTCGTTTTTCGACATATAACTCCTGAACCTGATTTTTTGCCGAAAATTAAATTATACCCTCTTAAAGGGCATAAAAAGGGCTACAATTTGCCGCCATTAAATTTTTGCTGTATTATTACTCTTTCAAACAAATTTTTTATAAAACTGTTTTTTACTAAAATTAATTTTTTCAATTTTCGACCTATAACTCCCGAACCTGACTCAAGGCCAAAAATTTAATTATACTATCTTAAAGGACATAAAAAGGGCAACAATTTTTCATCATTAAATTTTTGCTGTATTGTTACTCTTTCAAACAAATTAAAAAAAACTTTTTCTTACTAATATTAATTTTTATATTTTGACCTATTACTCCCGAACCTGACTTTTCGCTGAAAATTGAATTATACCATCTTAAAGGGCACAAAAAGGGCTACAATTTGTCATCATAACATTTTTGCTGTATTGTTACTCTTTCTAACAAATTTTCCAAAAAACTTTTTTTTTTCTAACATTAATTTTTCGTTTTTCGACATATAACTCCTGAACCTGACTTTTTGCCGAAAATTAAATTATACCCTCTTAAAGGGCATAAAAAGGGCTACAATTTGCCGCCATTAAATTTTTGCTGTATTATTACTCTTTCAAACAAATTTTTCATAAAACTGTTTTTTACTAAAATTAATTTTTTCAATTTTCGACCTATAACTCCCGAACCTGACTCTGTACCAAACATTTAATTATACCATCTTAAAGGGCATGAAAAGGGCTACAATTTTGCATCATTCAATTTTTACGGCATTGTTATTAATTCGGCTTCAATTTGACATCATTATATTTTTTCTGTAATGTTATTAATTTTTCATTTTTCGACCTAAAACTCCCGAACCTGACTCTGTACCAAATATTTTATTATACCATATTAAAAGGCATAAAAAGGCTACAATTTGGCATCATTGGAATTTTGCTGTATTGTCATTAATTTTTAACTTTTAACCTATAACTCCCGAACCTGACTCTTTGCCAAAAATTCAATTATACCATCTTAAAGAGCATAAAAAGGGCTACAATTTGCCATCATTCAATTTTTGCTGTTTTGTTACTCTTTTCAAACAAATTTTTGAGACACTTTTTTCTTAAAATTATTTTTTTAATATATAAACTATAACTCCCGAACCTGACTCTGTACCATAAATTTAATTATACTATCTTAAAGGGCTATAATTTGGCATCATTAAATTTTTTCTGTATTGCCATTAATATTTAGTTTTTCGACCTAAAACTCCCGAGCCTGACTCTGTGCCGAAAATTGAATTATACTATATTAAAAGGCTTCAATTTGGCACCATTCAATTTTTACTGGATTGTTATTAATTTTTAATTTTTCGACCTAAAACTCCCGAACCTGACTCCTTGCCATAAATTTAATTATACTATCTTAAAGGGCTACAATTTGGCATCATTCAATTTTTTCTGTATTGTCATTAATTTTTAGTTTTTCGACCTATAACTCCCGAGCCTGACTCTGTGCCAAAAATTTAATTATACCATCTTAAAGGGCATAAAAAGGACTACAATTTAGCATCATTCAAATTTTGCTGTATTGTCATTAATTTTTAATTTTTAACCTATAACTCCCGAACCTGACTCTGTGCCAAAAATTTAATTTTACCATCTTAAAGGGCATAAAAAGGGTTTCAATTTGGCATCATTCAATTTATGCTGTATTGTTACTCTTTCTAACAAATTTTTCAAAAAACTTTTTTTTACTACATTAATTTTTCGTTTTTCGACATATAACTCCTGAACCTGACTTTATGCTGAAAATGAAATTATACCATCCTAAAGGGCATAAAAAGGGCTACAATTTGCCATCATTAAATTTTTGTTGTAATATTACTCTTTCAAACAAATTTTTCATAAAATTGTTTCTTACTAAAGTTAGTTTTTTCAATTTTCGACCTATAACTCCCGAACCTGACTCTGTGCCATAAATTTAATTATACTATCTTAAAGGGCTACAATTTGGCATCATTCAATTTTTTCTGTATTGTTATTAATTTTTCATTTTTCGACCTAAAACTCCCGAACCTGACTCTGTGCCATAAATTTAATTATACTATCTTAAAAGGCTACAATTTGGCTTCATTAAATTTTTTCTGTATTGCCATTAATTTTTAGTTTTTCGACCTTCAATTCCCGAGCCTGACTCTGTGCCGAAAATTGAATTATACTATATTAAAGGGCTACAATTTGGCATCATTAAATTTTTACTGTATTGTTATTAATTTTTCATTTTTCGACCTAAAACTCCCGAACCTGACTCTGTCCCATAAATTTGATTATACTATCTTAAAGGGCTACAATTTGGCATCATTAAATTTTTTTGTGCCGAAAATTGAATTATACTATATTAAAGGGCTACAATTTGGCATCATTAAATTTTTACTGTATTGTTATTAATTTTTCATTTTTCGACCTAAAACTCCCGAACCTGACTCTGTCCCATAAATTTGATTATACTATCTTAAAGGGCTACAATTTGGCATCATTAAATTTTTTCTGTATTGCCATTAATTTTTAATTTTTCGACCTAAAACTCCCGAAACTGACTCTGTGCCATAAATTTAATTATACTATCTTAAAGGGCTTCAATTTGACATCATTATATTTTTTCTGTAATGTTATTAATTTTTCATTTTTCGACCTAAAACTCCCGAACCTGACTCTGTACCAAATATTTTATTATACCATCTTAAAGGGCATAAAAAGGACTACAATTTGGCATCATTCAAATTTTGCTGTATTGTCATTAATTTTTAATTTTTAACCTATAACTCCCGAACCTGACTCTGTGCCGAAAATTGAATTATACTATATTAAAGGGCTTCAATTTGGCATCATTCAATTTTTACTGGATTGTTATTAATTTTTCATTTTTCGACCTAAAACTCCCGAACCTGATTCCTTGCCATTAATTTAATTATACTATCTTAAAGGCCTACAATTTGGCATCATTAAATTTTTTCTGTATTGTCATTAATTTTTAGTTTTTCGACCTATAACTCCCGAGCCTGACTCTGTGCCAAAAATTTAATTATACCATCTTAAAGGGCATAAAAAGGACTACAATTTGGCATCATTCAAATTTTGCTGTATTGTCATTAATTTTTAATTTTTAACCTATAACTCCCGAACCTGACTCTGTGCCATAAATTTAATTATACTATTTTAAAGGGCTACAATTTGGCATCATCCAATTTTTTCTGTATTGTTATTAATTTTTCATTTTTCGACCTAAAACTCCCGAACCTGACTCTGTGCCATAAATTTAATTATACTATCTTAAAGAGCTACAATTTGGCATCATTAAATTTTTTCTGTATTGCAATTAATTTTTAGTTTTTCGACCTAAAACTCCCGAGCCTGACACTGTGCCGAAAATTGAATTATACTATATTAAAGGGCTACAATTTGGCATCATTAAATTTTTACTGTATTGTTATTAATTTTTCATTTTTCGACCTAAAACTCCCGAACCTGACTCTGTCCCATAAATTTGATTATACTATCTTAAAGGGCTACAATTGTGCATCATTAAATTTTTTCTGTATTGCCATTAATTTTTAGTTTTTCGACCTATAACTCCCGAGCCTGACTCTGTGCCAAAAATTTAATTATACCATCTTAAAGGGCATAAAAAGGGCTACAATTTGGCATCATTCAAATTTTGCTGTATTGTCATTAATTTTTAATTTTTAACCTATAACTCCCGAACCTGACTCTGTGCCAAAAATTTAATTACACCATCTTAAAGAGCATAAGAAGGGCTACAATTTGCCATCATTAAATATTTGCTGTATTGTTACTCTTTTCAAACAAATTTTTAAAACAATTTTTTTTTAAATTATTTTTTTAATATATAAACTGTAACTCCCGAACCTGACTCTGTGCCATAAATTTAATTATACTATCTTAAAGGGCTACAATTTGGAATCATTAAATTTATTCTATATTGCCATTAATTTTTAGTTTTTCGACCTAAAACTCCCGAAACTGAATCTGTGCGAAAAATTTAATTATACCAGCTTAAAGGACAGAAAAAAGGCTACAATTTGGCATCATCCAAATTTGGCTGTATTGTCATTAATTTTTAATTTTTAACCTATAACTCCCGAACCTGACTCTGTGCCATAAATTTAATTATACTATCTTAAAGGGCTACAATTTGGCATCATCCAATTTTTTCTGTATTGTTATTAATTTTTCATTTTTCGACCTAAAACTCCCGAACCTGACTCTGTGCCATAAATTTAATTATACTATCTTAAAGGGCTACAATTTGGCATCATTAAATTTTTTCTGTATTGCAATTAATTTTTAGTTTTTCGACCTAAAACTCCCGAGCCTGACTCTGTGCCGAAAATTGAATTATACTATATTAAAGGGCTACAATTTGGCATCATTAAATTTTTACTGTATTGTTATTAATTTTTCATTTTTCTACCTAAAACTCCCGAACCTGACTCTGTCCCATAAATTTGATTATACTATCTTAAAGGGCTACAATTGTGCATCATTAAATTTTTTCTGTATTGCCATTAATTTTTAGTTTTTCGACCTATAACTCCCGAGCCTGACTCTGTGCCAAAAATTTAATTATACCATCTTAAAGGGCATAAAAAGGGCTACAATTTGGCATCATTCAAATTTTGCTGTATTGTCATTAATTTTTAATTTTTAACCTATAACTCCCGAACCTGACTCTGTGCCAAAAATTTAATTACACCATCTTAAAGAGCATAAGAAGGGCTACAATTTGCCATCATTAAATATTTGCTGTATTGTTACTCTTTTCAAACAAATTTTTAAAACAATTTTTTTTTAAATTATTTTTTTAATATATAAACTGTAACTCCCGAACCTGACTCTGTGCCATAAATTTAATTATACTATCTTAAAGGGCTACAATTTGGAATCATTAAATTTATTCTATATTGCCATTAATTTTTAGTTTTTCGACCTAAAACTCCCGAACCTGAATCTGTGCCAAAAATTTAATTATACCAGCTTAAAGGGCAGAAAAAAGGCTACAATTTGGCATCATCCAAATTTGGCTGTATGGACATTAATTTTTAATTTTTAACCAATAACTCCCGAACCTGACTCTTTGCCAAAAATTTAATTATACCATCTTAAAAAGCATAAAAAGGACTAAAATTTGGCATCATTCAATTATTGCTGTATTGTTACTCTTTCGAAAAAATGTTTCAAAAAACATTTTTTTACTAATATTAATTTTTCATTCTTCGATCTATAACTCCTGAACCTGACTTTGTGCCAAAGATTGGATTATACCAGCTTAAAGGTTATAAATGCGCTACAATTTGGCATTATAAAATTATTGCTGTATTGTTACTCTTATTAATAAATTTTTCAAAAAACTTTTTTTTTACTAACATAATTTTTTAATATTTGACCTAAAACTCCCGAACCTGAATCTGTGGCAAAAATTTAATTATACCATCTTAAAGGGCATTAAAAGGGCTAAAATTTGGCATCATTTAATTTATGCTGTATTGTTACTCTTTCTAACAAATTTTTCAAAAAACTTATTTTTACTAACATTAATTTTTCGTTTTTCGACATATAACTCCTGAACCGGACTCAGTGCCAAAAATTTTATTATACTATCTTAAAGGGCTACAATTTGTCATCATAAAATTTTTTCTGTATTGTCATTAATTTTTAGTTTTTCGACCTGTAACTCCCGATCCTGACTCTGCGCCAAAAATTTAATTATACTATCTTAAAGGGCTACAATTTGTCATCATTAAATTTTTTCTGTATTGTCATTAATTTTTAGTTTTTCGACCTATAACTCCCGAGCCTGACTCTGTGCCAAAAATTTAATTATACCATCTTAAAGGGCATAAAAAGGTCTACAATTTGGCATCATTCAAATTTTGCTGTATTGTCATTAATTTTAAATTTTTAACCTATAACTCCCGAACCTGACTCTGTGCTGAAAATGAAATTATACCATCCTAAAGGGCATAAAAAGGGCTACAATTTGCCATCATTAAATTTTTGTTGTAATATTACTCTTTCAAACAAATTTTTCATAAAATTGTTTCTTACTAAAATTAGTTTTTTTTAATTTTCGACCTATAACTCCCGAACCTGACTCTGTGCCATAAATTTAATTATACTATCTTAAAGGGCTACAATTTGGCATCATTTAATTTTTTCTGTATTGCCATTAATTTTTAGTTTTTCGACCTAAAACTCCCGAGACTGACTCTGTGCCGAAATTTGAATTATACTATATTAAAGGGCTACAATTTGGCATCATTCAATTTTTACTGTATTGTTATTAATTTTTCATTTTTCGACCTAAAACTCCCGAACCTGACTCTGTGCCATAAATTTAATTATACTATCTTAAAGGGCTACAATTTGGCATCATTAAATTTTTTCTGTATTGCCATTAATTTTTAGTTTTTCGACCTAAAACTCCCGAGCCTGACTCTGTGCCGAAAATTGAATTATACTATATTAAAGGGCTACAATTTGGCATCATTAAATTTTTACTGTATTGTTATTAATTTTTCAATTTTCGACCTAAAACTCCCGAACCTGACTCTGTGCCATAAATTTGATTATACTATCTTAAAGGGGTACAATTTGGCATCATTAAATTTTTTCTGTATTGCCATTAATTTTTAGTTTTTCGACCTAAAACTCCTGAACCGGACTTTGTGTCATAAATTTAATTATGCTAGCTTAATGGGAATAAATGCGCTACATTTTGGCATTATAAAATTATTGGTGTATTGTTACTCTCTTTAACATATTTTTCAAAAAACTTTTTTTTACCACTAGTAATTTTTCACTTTTCGATCTATATCTCCTGAACCTGACTTTGTGCCAAAAATTGGATTATACCAGCTTAAAAGCCATAAAAAGCGCTTCAATTTGGCATTATAAAATTTTTGCTGTATTGTTACTCTTTTCAAAGAAATTTTTAAAACACTTTTTTTCTTAAAATAATTTTTTTAATATATAACCTATAACTCCCGAACTTGACTCTGTGCCATATACTTAATTATACCAGCTTAATGGGAATAAATGCGCTACAATTTGGCATTATAAAATTATTGGTGTGTTGTTACTCTTTTTACCATATTTTTCAAAAAACTTTTTTTTACTAATATTAATTTTTCACTTTTCGATCTATATCTCCTGAACCTGACTTTGTGCCAAAAATTTAATTATACTATCTTAAAGGGCTACAATTTGGAATCATTAAATTTATTCTATATTGCCATTAATTTTTAGTTTTTCGACCTAAAACTCCCGAACCTGAATCTGTGACAAAAATTTAATTATACCAGTTAAAGGGCAGAAAAAAGGCTACAATTTGGCATCATCCAAATTTGGCTGCATGGACATTAATTTTTAATTTTTAACCAATAACTCCCGAACCTGACTCTTTGCCAAAAATTTAATTATACCATCTTAAAAAGCATAAAAAGGGCTAAAGTTTGGCATCATTCAATTATTGCTGTATTGTTACTCTTTCGAACAAATGTTTCAAAAAACATTTTTTTACTAATATTAATTTTTCATTTTTCGATCTATAACTCCTGAACCTGACTTTGTGCCAAAGATTGGATTATACCAGGTTAAAGGCTATAAATGCGCTACAATTTGGCATTATAAAATTATTGCTGTATTGTTACTCTTATTAATAAATTTTTCAAAAAACTTTTTTTTTACTAACATAATTTTTTAATATTTGACCTAAAACTCCCGAACCTGAATCTGTGGCAAAAAAAAGGGCTAAAATTTGGCATCATTTAATTTATGTTGTATTGTTACTCTTTCTAACAAATTTTTCAAAAAACTTTTTTTACTAACATTAATTTTTGGTTTTTCGACATATAACTCCTGAACCGGACTCAGTGCCAAAAATTTTATTATACTATCTTAAAGGGCTACAATTTGTCATCATAAAATTTTTTCTGTATTGTCATTAATTTTTAGTTTTTCGACCTGTAACTCCCGAGCCTGACTCTGCGCCAAAAATTTAATTATACTATCTTAAAGGGCTACAATTTGTCATCATTAAATTTTTTCTGTATTGTCATTAATTTTTAGTTTTTCGACCTATAACTCCCGAGCCTGACTCTGTGCCAAAAATTTAATTATACCATCTTAAAGGGCATAAAAAGGTCTACAATTTGGAATCATTCAAATTTTGCTGTATTGTCATTAATTTTTAATTTTTAACCTATAACTCCCGAACCTGACTCTGTGCCAAAAATTTAATTATACCATCTTAAAGGGCATAAAAAGGGTTCCAATTTGGCATCATTCAATTTATGCTGTATTGTTACTCTTTCTAACAAATTTTTCAAAAAACTTTTATTTACTAACATTAATTTTTCGTTTTTCGACATATAACTCCTGAACCTGACTTTGTGCTGAAAATGAAATTATACCATCCTAAAGGGCATAAAAAGGGCTACAATTTGCCATCATTAAATTTTTGTTGTAATATTACTCTTTCAAACAAATTTTTCATAAAATTGTTTCTTACTAAAATTAGTTTTTTTTAATTTTCGACCTATAACTCCCGAACCTGACTCTGTGCCATAAATTTAATTATACTATCTTAAAGGGCTACAATTTGGCATCATTCAATTTTTTCTGTATTGCCATTAATTTTTAGTTTTTCGACCTAAAACTCCCGAGACTGACTCTGTGCCGAAATTTGAATTATATATATTAAAGGGCTACAATTTGGCATCATTCAATTTTTACCAATGTGCCAATTTTTGGCACAAAGTCAGGTTCAGGAGATATAGATCGAAAAGTGAAAAATTAATATTGGTAAAAAAAAGTTTTTTGAAAAATATGTTAAAGAGAGTAACAATACACCAATAATTTTATAATGCCAAATTGTAGCGCATTTATTCCCATTAAGCTAACATAATTAAATTTATGGCACAGAGTCCGGTTCAGGAGTTTTAGGTCGAAAAACTAAAAATTAATGACAATACAGAAAAAATTTAATGATGACAAATTGTAGCCCTTTAAGATAGTATAATCAAATGTATGGCACAGAGTCAGGTTCGGGAGTTTTAGGTCGAAAAATGAAAAATTAATAACATAATATTAATTTTTCATTTTTCGACCTAAAACTCCCGAACCTGACTCTGTGCCATAAATTTAATTATACTATCTTAAAGGGCTACAATTTGGCATCATTAAATTTTTTCTGTATTGCCATTAATTTTTAGTTTTTCGACCTAAAACTCCCGAGCCTGACTCTGTGCCGAAAATTGAATTATACTATATTAAAGGGCTACAATTTGGCATCATTAAATTTTTACTGTATTGTTATTAATTTTTCATTTTTCGACCTAAAACTCCCGAACCTGACTCTGTGTCATAAATTTGATTATACTATCTTAAAGGGCTACAATTTGTCATCATTAAATTTTTTCTGTATTGTCATTAATTTTTAGTTTTTCGACCTGTAACTCCCGAGCCTGACTCTGCGCCAAAAATTTAATTATACTATCTTAAAGGGCTACAATTTGTCATCATTAAATTTTTTCTGTATTGTCATTAATTTTTAGTTTTTCGACCTATAACTCCCGAGCCTGACTCTGTGCCAAAAATTTAATTATACCATCTTAAAGGGCATAAAAAGGTCTACAATATGGCATCATTCAAATTTTGCTGTATTGTCATTAATTTTTAATTTTTAACCTATAACTCCCGAACCTGACTCTGTGCCAAAAATTTAATTATACCATCTTAAAGGGCATAAAAAGGGTTCCAATTTGGCATCATTCAATTTATGCTGTATTGTTACTCTTTCTAACAAATTTTTCAAAAAACTTTTTTTTACTAACATTAATTTTTCGTTTTTCGACATATAACTCCTGAACCTGACTTTGTGCTGAAAATGAAATTATACCATCCTAAAGGGCATAAAAAGGGCTACAATTTGCCGTCATTAAATTTTTGTTGTAATATTACTCTTTCAAACAAATTTTTCATAAAATTGTTTCTTACTAAAATTAGTTTTTTTTAATTTTCGACCTATAACTCCCGAACCTGACTCTGTGCCATAAATTTAAATATACTATCTTAAAGGGCTACAATTTGGCATCATTCAATTTTTTCTGTATTGCCATTAATTTTTAGTTTTTCGACCTAAAACTCCCGAGACTGACTCTGTGCCGAAATTTGAATTATACTATATTAAAGGGCTACAATTTGGCATCATTCAATTTTTACTGTATTGTTATTAATTTTTCATTTTTCGACCAAAAACTCCCGAACCTGACTCTGTGCCATAAATTTAATTATACTATCTTAAAGGGCTACAATTTGGCATCATTAAATTTTTTCTGTATTGCCATTAATTTTTAGTTTTTCGACCTAAAACTCCCGAGCCTGACTCTGTGCCGAAAATTGAATTATACTATATTAAAGGGCTACAATTTGGCATCATTAAATTTTTACTGTATTGTTATTAATTTTTCATTTTTCGACCTAAAACTCCCGAACCTGACTCTGTGCCATAAATTTGATTATACTATCTTAAAGGGCTACAATTTGGCATCATTAAATTTTTTCTGTATTGCCATTAATTTTTAGTTTTTCGACCTAAAACTCCTGAACCGGACTCTGTGCCATAAATTTAATTATGTTAGCTTAATGGGAATAAATGCGCTACAATTTGGCATTATAAAATTATTGGTGTATTGTTACTCTCTTTAACATATTTTTCAAAAAACTTTTTTTTACCAATATTAATTTTTCACTTTTCGATCTATATCTCCTGAACCTGACTTTGTGCCAAAAATTGGATTATACCAGCTTAAAAGCCATAAAAAGCGCTTCAATTTGGCATTATAAAATTTTTGCTGTATTGTTACTCTTTTCAAAGAAATTTTTAAAACACTTTTTTTCTTAAAATAATTTTTTTAATATATAACCTATAACTCCCGAACTTGACTCTGTGCCATATACTTAAT
Source organism: Linnaemya vulpina (assembly GCA_963675445.1). Classification (NCBI taxonomy): domain Eukaryota; kingdom Metazoa; phylum Arthropoda; class Insecta; order Diptera; family Tachinidae; genus Linnaemya; species Linnaemya vulpina. The sequence continues at coordinate 43,257,399 of OY776281.1, read as the reverse complement.
TATACCAGCTTAATGGGAATAAATGCGCTACAATTTGGCATTATAAAATTATTGGTGTGTTGTTACTCTTTTTACCATATTTTTCAAAAAACTTTTTTTTACTAATATTAATTTTTCACTTTTCGATCTATATCTCCTGAACCTGACTTTGTGCCAAAAATTGGATTATACCAGCTTAAAGGCCATAAAAAGCGCTACAATTTGGCATTATAAAATTATTGCTGTATTGTTACTCTTTTCAAACAAATTTTTAAAACCCTTTTTTTCTTAAAATTATTTTTCTAATATATAACCTATAACTCCCGAACTTAACTCTGTGCCATAAATTTAATTATACCAGCTTAATGGGAATAAATGCGCTACAATTTGGCATTATAAAATTATTGGTGAATTGTTACTCTTTTTAACATATTTTTCAAACAACTTTTTTTTACTAATATTAATTTTTCACTTTTCGATCTATATCTCCTGAACCTGACTTTGCGCCAAAAATTGGATTATACCAGCTTAAAGGCCATAAAAAGCGCTACAATTTGGCATTATAAAATTATTGCTGCATTGTTACTCTTTTCAAAGAAATTTTTAAAACACTTTTTTTCTTAAAATTATTTTTTTAATATATAAACTATAACTACCGAACCTGACTCTGTGTAATAAATTTAATTATACTATCTTAAAGGGCTACAATTTGGAATCATTAAATTTATTCTATATTGCCATTAATTTTTAGTTTTTCGACCTAAAACTCCCGAACCTGAATCTGTGCCAAAAATTTAATTGTACCAGCTTAAAGGGCAGAAAAAAGGCTACAATTTGGCATCATCCAAATTTGGCTGTATGGACATTAATTTTTAATTTTTAACCAATAACTCCCGAACCTGACTCTTTGCCAAAAATTTAATTATACCATCTTAAAAAGCATAAAAAGGGCTAAAATTTGGCATCATTCAATTATTGCTGTATTGTTACTCTATCGAACAAATGTTTCAAAAAACATTTTTATACTAATATTAATTTTTCATTTTTCGATCTATAACTCCTGAACCTGACTTTGTGCCAAAGATTGGATTATACCAGGTTAAAGGCTATAAATGCGCTACAATTTGGCATTATAAAATTATTGCTGTATTGTTACTCTTATTAATAAATTTTTCAAAAAACTTTTTTCTTACTAACATAATTTTTTAATATTTGACCTAAAACTCCCGAACCTGAATCTGTTGCAAAAATTTAATTATACCATCTTAAAGGGCATTAAAAGGGCTAAAATTTGGCATCATTTAATTTATGCTGTATTGTTACTCTTTCTAACAAATTTTTCAAAAAACTTTTTTTTACTAACATTAATTTTTCGTTTTTCGACATATAACTCCTGAACCGGACTCAGTGCCAAAAATTTTATTATACTATCTTAAAGGGCTACAATTTGTCATCATAAAATTTTTTCTGTATTGTCATTAATTTTTACTTTTTCGACCTGTAACTCCCGAGCCTGACTCTGCGCCAAAAATTTAATTATACTATCTTAAAGGGCTACAATTTGTCATCATTAAATTTTTTCTGTATTGTCATTAATTTTTAGTTTTTCGACCTATAACTCCCGAGCCTGACTCTGTGCCAAAAATTTAATTATACCATCTTAAAGGGCATAAAAAGGTCTACAATTTGGCATCATTCAAATTTTGCTGTATTGTCATTAATTTTTAATTTTTAACCTATAACTCCCGAACCTGACTCTGTGCCAAAAATTTAATTATACCATCTTAAAGGGCATAAAAAGGGTTCCAATTTGGCATCATTCAAATTTTTCTGTATTGTTACTCTTTCTAAAAATTTTTCAAAAAACTTTTTTTTACTAACATTAATTTTTCGTTTTTCGACATATAACTCCTGAACCTGACTTTGTGCTGAAAATCAAATTATACCATCCTAAAGGGCATAAAAAGGGCTACAATTTGCCATCATTAAATTTTTGTTGTAATATTACTCTTTCAAACAAATTTTTCATAAAATTGTTTCTTACTAAAATTAGTTTTTTTTAATTTTCGACCTATAACTCCCGAACCTGACTCTGTGCCATAAATTTAAATATACTATCTTAAAGGGCTACAATTTGGCATCATTCAATTTTTTCTGTATTGCCATTAATTTTTAGTTCTTCGACCTAAAACTCCCGAGACTGACTCTGTGCCGAAATTTGAATTATACTATATTAAAGGGCTACAATTTGGCATCATTCAATTTTTACTGTATTGTTATTAATTTTTCATTTTTCGACCAAAAACTCCCGAACCTGACTCTGTGCCATAAATTTAATTATACTATCTTAAAGGGCTACAATTTGGCATCATTAAATTTTTTCTGTATTGCCATTAATTTTTAGTTTTTCGACCTAAAACTCCCGAGCCTGACTCTGTGCCGAAAATTGAATTATACTATATTAAAGGGCTACAATTTGGCATCATTAAATTTTTACTGTATTGTTATTAATTTTTCATTTTTCGACCTAAAACTCCCGAACCTGACTCTGTGCCATAAATTTGATTATACTATCTTAAAGGGCTACAATTTGGCATCATTAAATTTTTTCTGTATTGCCATTAATTTTTAGTTTTTCGACCTAAAACTCCTGAACCGGACTCTGTGCCATAAATTTAATTATGTTAGCTTAATGGGAATAAATGCGCTACAATTTGGCATTATAAAATTATTGGTGTATTGTTACTCTCTTTAACATATTTTTCAAAAAACTTTTTTTTACCAATATTAATTTTTCACTTTTCGATCTATATCTCCTGAACCTGACTTTGTGCCAAAAATTGGATTATACCAGCTTAAAAGCCATAAAAAGCGCTTCAATTTGGCATTATAAAATTTTTGCTGTATTGTTACTCTTTTCAAAGAAATTTTTAAAACACTTTTTTTCTTAAAATAATTTTTTTAATATATAACCTATAACTCCCGAACTTGACTCTGTGCCATATACTTAATTATACCAGCTTAATGGGAATAAATGCGCTACAATTTGGCATTATAAAATTATTGGTGTGTTGTTACTCTTTTTACCATATTTTTCAAAAAACTTTTTTTTACTAATATTAATTTTTCACTTTTCGATCTATATCTCCTGAACCTGACTTTGTGCCAAAAATTGGATTATACCAGCTTAAAGGCCATAAAAAGCGCTACAATTTGGCATTATAAAATTATTGCTGTATTGTTACTCTTTTCAAACAAATTTTTAAAACCCTTTTTTTCTTAAAATTATTTTTCTAATATATAACCTATAACTCCCGAACTTAACTCTGTGCCATAAATTTAATTATACCAGCTTAATGGGAATAAATGCGCTACAATTTGGCATTATAAAATTATTGGTGAATTGTTACTCTTTTTAACATATTTTTCAAACAACTTTTTTTTACTAATATTAATTTTTCACTTTTCGATCTATATCTCCTGAACCTGACTTTGCGCCAAAAATTGGATTATACCAGCTTAAAGGCCATAAAAAGCGCTACAATTTGGCATTATAAAATTATTGCTGCATTGTTACTCTTTTCAAAGAAATTTTTAAAACACTTTTTTTCTTAAAATTATTTTTTTAATATATAAACTATAACTACCGAACCTGACTCTGTGTAATAAATTTAATTATACTATCTTAAAGGGCTACAATTTGGAATCATTAAATTTATTCTATATTGCCATTAATTTTTAGTTTTTCGACCTAAAACTCCCGAACCTGAATCTGTGCCAAAAATTTAATTGTACCAGCTTAAAGGGCAGAAAAAAGGCTACAATTTGGCATCATCCAAATTTGGCTGTATGGACATTAATTTTTAATTTTTAACCAATAACTCCCGAACCTGACTCTTTGCCAAAAATTTAATTATACCATCTTAAAAAGCATAAAAAGGGCTAAAATTTGGCATCATTCAATTATTGCTGTATTGTTACTCTATCGAACAAATGTTTCAAAAAACATTTTTATACTAATATTAATTTTTCATTTTTCGATCTATAACTCCTGAACCTGACTTTGTGCCAAAGATTGGATTATACCAGGTTAAAGGCTATAAATGCGCTACAATTTGGCATTATAAAATTATTGCTGTATTGTTACTCTTATTAATAAATTTTTCAAAAAACTTTTTTCTTACTAACATAATTTTTTAATATTTGACCTAAAACTCCCGAACCTGAATCTGTTGCAAAAATTTAATTATACCATCTTAAAGGGCATTAAAAGGGCTAAAATTTGGCATCATTTAATTTATGCTGTATTGTTACTCTTTCTAACAAATTTTTCAAAAAACTTTTTTTTACTAACATTAATTTTTCGTTTTTCGACATATAACTCCTGAACCGGACTCAGTGCCAAAAATTTTATTATACTATCTTAAAGGGCTACAATTTGTCATCATAAAATTTTTTCTGTATTGTCATTAATTTTTAGTTTTTCGACCTGTAACTCCCGAGCCTGACTCTGCGCCAAAAATTTAATTATACTATCTTAAAGGGCTACAATTTGTCATCATTAAATTTTTTCTGTATTGTCATTAATTTTTAGTTTTTCGACCTATAACTCCCGAGCCTGACTCTGTGCCAAAAATTTAATTATACCATCTTAAAGGGCATAAAAAGGTCTACAATTTGGCATCATTCAAATTTTGCTGTATTGTCATTAATTTTTAATTTTTAACCTATAACTCCCGAACCTGACTCTGTGCCAAAAATTTAATTATACCATCTTAAAGGGCATAAAAAGGGTTCCAATTTGGCATCATTCAAATTTTTCTGTATTGTTACTCTTTCTAAAAATTTTTCAAAAAACTTTTTTTTACTAACATTAATTTTTCGTTTTTCGACATATAACTCCTGAACCTGACTTTGTGCTGAAAATCAAATTATACCATCCTAAAGGGCATAAAAAGGGCTACAATTTGCCATCATTAAATTTTTGTTGTAATATTACTCTTTCAAACAAATTTTTCATAAAATTGTTTCTTACTAAAATTAGTTTTTTCAATTTTCGACCTATAACTCCCGAACCTGACTCTGTGCCATAAATTTAATTATACTATCTTAAAGGGCTACAATTTGGCATCATTCAATTTTGTCTGTATTGTTATTAATTTTTCATTTTTCGACCTAAAACTCCCGAACCTGACTCTGTGCCATAAATTTAATTATACTATCTTAAAGGGCTAAAATTTGGCATCATTTATCCCGAACCTGACTCTGTTCCAAATATTTTATTATACCATCTTAAAAGGCATAAAAAAAGGCTACAATTTGGCATCATTGGAATTTTGCTGTATTGTCATTAATTCTTAACTTTTAACCTATAACTCCCGAACCTGACTCTGTGCCAAAAATTTAATTATACCATCTTAAAGAGCATAAAAAGGGCTACAATTTTTCATCATTAAATTTTTGCTGTATTGTAACTCTTTTCAAACAAATTTTTTTTACTAATATTAAATTTTCACTTTTCGATCTACATCTCCTGAACCTGACTTTGCGCCAAAAATTGGATTATACCAGCTTAAAGGCCATAAAAAGCGCTACAATTTGGCATTATAAAATTATTGCTGCATTGTTACTCTTTTCAAAGCAATTTTTAAAACACTTTTTTTCTTAAAATTATTTTTTTAGTATATAAACTATAACTCCAGAACCTGACTCTGTGCCATAAATTTAATTATACTATCTTAAAGGGCTACAATTTGGCATCATTTATCCCGAACCTGACTATGTTCCAAATATTTTATTATACCATCTTAAAAGGCATAAAAAAAGGCTACAATTTGGCATCATTGGAATTTTGCTGTATTGTCATTAATTCTTAACTTTTAACCTATAACTCCCGAACCTGACTCTGTGCCAAAAATTTAATTATACCATCTTAAAGAGCATAAAAAGGGCTACAATTTTTCATCATTAAATTTTTGCTGTATTGTAACTCTTTTCAAACAAATTTTTTTTACTAATATTAAATTTTCACTTTTCGATCTACATCTCCTGAACCTGACTTTGCGCCAAAAATTGGATTATACCAGCTTAAAGGCCATAAAAAGCGCTACAATTTGGCATTATAAAATTATTGCTGCATTGTTACTCTTTTCAAAGAAATTTTTAAAACACTTTTTTTCTTAAAACTATTTTTTTAATTTATAAACTATAACTCCCGAACCTGACTCTGTGCCATAAATTTAATTATACTATCTTAAAGGGCTACAATTTGGCATCATTCAATTTTTTCTGTATTGCCATTAATTTTTTGTTTTTCGACCTAAAACTCCCGAGCCTGACTCTGTGCCAAAAATTGAATTATACTATATTAAAGGGCTACAATTTGGCATCATTTAATTTTTACTGTACTGTTATTAATTTTTCGTTTTTCGACCTAAAACTCCCGAACCTGACTCTGTGCCATAAATTTAATTATGCTAGCTTAATGGGAATAAATGCGCTACAATTTGGCATTATAAAATTATTGGTGTATTGTTACTCTCTTTAACATATTTTTCAAAAAACTTTTTTTTAACAATATTAATTTTTCACTTTTCGATCTATATCTCCTGAACCTGACTTTGTGCCAAAAATTGGATTATACCAGCTTAAAAGCCATAAAAAGCGCTTCAATTTGGCATTATAAAATTTTTCCTGTATTGTTACTCTTTTCAAAGAAATTTTTAAAACACTTTTTTTCTTAAAATTATTTTTTTAATATATAACCTATAACTCCCGAACTTGACTCTGTGCCATATACATAATTATACCAGCTTAATGGGAATAAATGCGCTACAATTTGGCATTATAAAATTATTGGTGTGTTGTTACTCTTTTTACCATATTTTTCAAAAAACTTTTTTTTACTAATATTAATCTTTCACTTTTCGATCTATATCTCCTGAACCTGACTTTGTGCCAAAAATTGGATTATACCAGCTTAAAGGCCATAAAAAGCGCAACAATTTGGCATTATAAAATTATTGCTGTATTGTTACTCTTTTCAAACAAATTTTTAAAACACTTTTTTTCTTAAAATTATTTTTCTAATATATAACCTATAATTCCCGATTTTAACTCTGTGCCATAAATTTAATTATACCAGCTTAATGGGAATAAATGCGCTACAATTTGGCATTATAAAATTATTGGTGAATTGTTAATCTTGTTAACAAATTTTTCAAAAAACTTTTTTTTACTAACATAATCTTTTAATATTTGACCTAAAACTCCCGAACCTGACTCTGCGCCAAAAATTTAATTATACTATCTTAAGGGCTACAATTTGGCATCATTCAATTTTTTCTGTATTGTCATTAATTTTTAGTTTTTCGACCTAAAACTCCCGAACCTGACTCTGTGCCATAAATTTAATCATACTATCTTAAAGGGCTACAATTTGGCATCATTCGAATTTTGCTGTATTGTCATTAATTTTTAACCTATAACTCCCGAACCTGACTCTGTACCAAAAATTTAATTATACTATCTTAAAGGGCTACAATTTGGCATCGTTAAATTTTTACTGTATTGTTATTATTTTTTTCATTTTTCGACCTAAAACTCCCGAACCTGACTCTGTGCCATAAATTTCATCATACTATCTTAAAGGGCTACAATTTGGCATCATTCGAATTTTGCTGTATTGTCATTGATTTTTAATTTTTAACCTATAACTCCCGAACCTGACTCTGTACCAAAAATTTAATTATACTATCTTAAAGGGCTACAATTTGTCATCGTTCAATTTTTACTGTATTGTTATTAATTTTTTATTTTTCGACCTAAAACTCCCGAACCTGACTCTGTACCAAATATTTTATTATACCATCTTAAAAGGCATAAAAAAGGCTACAATTTGGCATCATTGGAATTTTGCTGTATTGTCATTAATTCTTAACTTTTAACCTATAACTCCCGAACCTGACTCTGTGCCAAAAATTTATTTCTACCATCTTAAAGGGCTACAATTTGGCATCATTCAATTTTTTCTGTATTGCCATTAATTTTTTGTGTTTCAAGCTAAAACTCCCGAGCCTGACTCTGTGCCAAAAATTGAATTATACTATATTAAAGGGCTACAATTTGGCATCATTTAATTTTTACTGTACTGTTATTAATTTTTCTTTTTTCGACCTGAAACTCCCGAAACTGACTCTGTGCCATGAATTTAATTATACTATCTTAAAGGCCTACAATTTGGCATCATTAAATTTTTTCTATATTGTCATTAATTTTTAGTTTTTCGACCTAAAACTCCTGAACCGGACTCTGTGCCATAAATTTAATTATGCTAGCTTAATGGGAATAAATGCGCTACAATTTGGCATTATAAAATTATTGGTGTATTGTTACTCTCTTTAACATATTTTTCAAAAAACTTTTTTTTACCAATATTAATTTTCCACTTTTCGATCTATGTCTCCTGAACCTGACTTTGTGCCAAAAATTGGATTATACCAGCTTAAAAGCCATAAAAAGCGCTTCAATTTGGCATTATAAATTTTTTGCTGTATTGTTACTCTTTTCAAAGAAATTTTTAAAACACTTTTTTTCTTAAAAAAATTTTTTTAATATATAACCTATAACTCCCGAACTTGACTCTGTGCCATATACTTAATTATACCAGCTTAATAGGAATAAATGCGCTACAATTTAGCATTATAAAATTATTGGTGTGTTGTTACTCTTTTTACCATATTTTTCAAAAAACTTTTTTTTACTAATATTAATTTTTCACTTTTCGATCTATATCTCCTGAACCTGACTTTGTGCCAAAAATTGGATTATACCAGCTTAAAAGCCATAAAAAGCGCTTCAATTTGGCATTATGAAATTATTGCTGCATAGTTACTCTTTTCAAACAAATTTTTAAAACACTTTTTCTCTTAAAATTATTTTTTTAATATATAAACTATAACTCCCGAACCTGACTCTGTGCCATAAATTTAATTATACTATCTTAAAGGGCTACAATTTGGCATCATTCATCCCGAACCTGACTCTGTACCAAATATTTTATTATACCATCTTAAAAGGCATAAAAAAAGGCTACAATTTGGCATCATTGGAATTTTGCTGTATTGTCATTAATTCTTAACTTTTAACCTATAACTCCCGAACCTGACTCTGTGCCAAAAATTTAATTATACCATCTTAAAGAGCATAAAAAGGGATACAATTTTTCATCATTCAATTTTTGCTGTATTGTAACTCTTTTCAAACAAATTTTTTTTACTAATATTAAATTTTTACTTTTCGATCTATATCTCCTGAACCTGACTTTGCGCCAAAAATTGGATTATACCAGCTTAAAGGCCATAAAAAGTGCTACAATTTGGCATTATAAAATTATTGCTGTATTGTTACTCTTTTCAAAAAAAATTTTAAACACTTTTTTTCTTAAAATTATTTTTTTAATATATAAACTATAACTCCCGAACCTGACTCTGTGCCATAAATTTAATTATACTATCTTAAAGGGCTACAATTTGGCATCATTCAATTTTTTCTGTATTGCCATTAATTTTTTGTTTTTCGACCTAAAACTCTTGAGCCTGACTCTGTGCCAAAAATTTAATTATACTATATTAAAGGGCTACAATTTGGCATCATTAATTTTCACTGTACTGTTATTAATTTTTCGTTTTTCGACCTAAAACTCCCGAACCTGACTCTGTGCCATAAATTTAATTATACTATCTTAAAGGGCTACAATTTGGCATTATTAAATTTTTTCTGTATTGTCCTTAATTTTTAGTTTTTCGACCTATAACTCCCGAGCCTGACTCTGCGGCAAAAATTTAATTATACTATCTTAAAGGGCTACAATTTGGCATCGTTAAATTTTTACTGTATTGTTATTAATTTTACGACCTAAAACTCCCGAAACTGACTCTGTGCCATGAATTCAATTATACTATCCTAAAGGGCTACAATTTGGCATCATTAAATTTTTTCTATATTGTCATTAATTTTTAGTTTTTCGACCTAAAACTCCTGAACCTGACTCTGTGCCATAAATTTAATTATTCCAGCTTAATGGGAATAAATGCGCTACAATTTGGCATTATAAAATTATTGGTGTATTGTTACTCTTTTTAACATATTTTTCAAAAAACTTTTTTTTTACCAATATTAATTTTTCACTTTTCGATCTATATCTCCTGAACCTGACTTTGTGCCAAAAATTGGATTATACCAGCTTAAAAGCCATAAAAAGCGCTTCAATTTGGCATTATAAAATTTTTGCTGTATTGTTACTCTTTTCAAAGAAATTTTTAAAACACTTTTTTTTCTTAAAATAATTTTTTTAATATATAACCTATAACTCCCGAACTTGACTCTGTGCCATATACTTAATTATACCAGCTTAATGGGAATAAATGCGCTACAATTTGGCATTATATAATTATTGGTGTGTTGTTACTCTTTTTACCATATTTTTCAAAAAACTTTTTTTTACTAATATAAATTTGTCACTTTTCGATCTATATCTCCTGAACCTGACTTTGTGCCAAAAATTGGATTATACCAGCTTAAAGGCCATAAAAAGCGCTAAAATTTGGCATTATAAAATTATTGCTGTATTGTTACTCTTTTCAAACAAATTTTTAAAACACTTTTTTTCTTAAAATTATTTTTCTAATATATAACCTATAACTCCCGAACTTAACTCTGTGCCATAAATTTAATTATACCAGCTTAATGGGAATAAATGCGCTACAATTTGGCATTATAAAATTATTGGTGAATTGTTACTCTTTTTAACATATTTTTCAAACAACTTTTTTTTACTAATATTAATTTTACACTTTTCGATCTATATCTCCTGAACTTGACTTTGCTCCAAAAATTGGATTATACCAGCTTAAAGGCCATAAAAAGCGCTACAATTTGGCATTATAAAATTATTGCTGTATTGTTACTCTTTTCAAAGAAATTTTCAAAACACTTTTTTTCTTAAAATTATTTTTTTAATATATAAACTATAACTCCCGAACCTGACTCTGTGCCATAAATTTAATTATACTATCTTAAAGAGCTACAATTTGGCATCATTAAATTTTTTCTAGATTGTCATTAATTTTTAGTTTTTCGACCTAAAACTCCTGAACCTGACTCTGTGCCATAAATTTAATTATGCTAGCTTAATGGGAATAAATGCGCTACAATTTGGCATTATAAAATTATTGGTGTATTGTTACTCTCTTTAACATATTTTTCAAAAAACTTTTTTTTTACCAATATTAATTTTTCACTTTTCGATCTATATCTCCTGAACCTGACTTTGTGCCAAAAATTGGATTATACCAGCTTAAAAACCATAAAAAGCGCTTCAATTTGGCATTATAAAATTTTTGCTGTATTGTTACTCTTTTCAAAGAAATTTTTAAAACACTTTTTTTCTTAAAATTATTTATTTAATATATAACCTATAACTCCCGAACTTGACTCTGTGCCATATACTTAATTATACCAGCTTAATGGGAATAAATGCGCTACAATTTGGCATTATAAAATTATTGGTGTGTTGTAACTCTTTTTACCATATTTTTCAAAAATCTTTTTTTTACTAATATTAATCTTTCACTTTTCGATCTATATCTCCTGAACCTGACTTTGTGCCAAAAATTGGATTATACCAGCTTAAAGGCCATAAAAAGCGCAACAATTTGGCATTATAAAATTATTGCTGTATTGTTACTCTTTTCAAACAAATTTTTAAAACACTTTTTTTCTTAAAATTATTTTTCTAATATATAACCTATAACTTCCGATTTTAACTCTGTGCCATCAATTTAATTATACCAGCTTAATGGGAATAAATGCGCTACAATTTGGCATTATAAAATTATTGGTGAATTGTTAATCTTGTTAACAAATTTTTCAAAAAACTTTTTTTTACTAACATAATCTTTTAATATTTGACCTAAAACTCCCGAACCTGACTCTGCGCCAAAAGTTTAATTATACTATCTTAAGGGCTACAATTTGGCATCATTCAATTTTTTCTGTATTGTCATTAATTTTTAGTTTTTCGACCTAAAACTCCCGAACCTGACTCTGTGCCATAAATTTAATCATACTATCTTAAAGGGCTACAATTTGGCATCATTCGAATTTTGCTGTATTGTCATTAATTTTTAACCTATAACTCCCGAACCTGACTCTGTACCAAAAATTTAATTATACTATCTTAAAGGGCTACAATTTGGCATCGTTAAATTTTTACTGTATTGTTATTAATTTTTCTTTTTTCGACCTAAAACTCCCGAAACTGACTCTGTGCCATGAATTTAATTATACTATCTTAAAGGGCTACAATTTGGCATCATTAAATTTTTTCTATATTGTCGTTAATTTTTAGTTTTTCGACCTAAAACTCCTGAACCGGACTCTGTGCCATAAATTTAATTATGCTAGCTTAATGGGAATAAATGCGCTACAATTTGGCATTATAAAATTATTGCTGCATTGTTACTCTTTTCAAAGAAATTTTTAAAACACTTTTTTTCTTAAAATTATTTTTTTAATATATAAACTATAACTCCCGAACCTGACTCTGTGCCATAAATTTAATTATACTATCTTAAAGGGCTACAATTTGGCATCATTTATCCCGAACCTGACTCTGTTCCAAATATTTTATTATACCATCTTAAAAGGCATAAAAAAAGGCTACAATTTGGCATCATTGGAATTTTGCTGTATTGTCATTAATTCTTAACTTTTAACCTATAACTCCCGAACCTGACTCTGTGCCAAAAATTTAATTATATCATCTTAAAGAGCATAAAAAGGGCTACAATTTTTCATCATTAAATTTTTGCTGTATTGTAACTCTTTTCAAACAAATTTTTTTTACTAATATTAAATTTTCACTTTTCGATCTACATCTCCTTAACCTGACTTTGCGCCAAAAATTGAATTATACCAGCTTAAAGGCCATAAAAAGCGCTACAATTTGGCATTATAAAATTATTGCTGTATTGTTACTCTTTTCAAAGAAATTTTTAAAACACTTTTTTTCTTAAAATTATTTTTTTAATATATAAACTATAACTCCCGAACCTGACTCTGTGCCATAAATTTAATTATACTATCTTAAAGAGCTACAATTTGGCATCATTAAATTTTTTCTATATTGTCATTAATTTTTAGTTTTTCGACCTAAAACTCCTGAACCTGACTCTGTGCCATAAATTTAATTATGCTAGCTTAATGGGAATAAATGCGCTACAATTTGGCATTATAAAATTATTGGTGTATTGTTACTCTCTTTAACATATTTTTCAAAAAACTTTTTTTAACAATATTAATTTTTCACTTTTCGATCTATATCTCCTGAACCTGACTTTGTGCCAAAAATTGGATTATACCAGCTTAAAAGCCATAAAAAGCGCTTCAATTTGGCATTATAAAATTTTTGCTGTATTGCTACTCTTTTCAAAGAAATTTTTAAAACACTTTTTTTCTTAAAATTATTTATTTAATATATAACCTATAACTCCCGAACTTGACTCTGTGCCATATACTTAATTACACCAGCTTAATGGGAATAAATGCGCTACAATTTGGCATTATAAAATTTTTGGTGTATTGTTACTCTTTTTACCATATTTTTCAAAAACCTTTTTTTTTACTAATATTAATCTTTCACTTTTCGATCTATATTTCCTGAACCTGACTTTGTGGCAAAAATTGGATTATACCAGCTTAAAGGCCATAAAAAGCGCAACAATTTGGCATTATAAAATTATTGCTGTATTGTTACTCTTTTCAAACAAATTTTTAAAACACTTTTTTTCTTAAAATTATTTTTCTAATATATAACCTATAACTTCCGATTTTAACTCTGTGCCATAAATTTAATTATACCAGCTTAATAAGAATAAATGCGCTACAATTTGGCATTATAAAATTATTGGTGAATTGTTAATCTTGTTAACAAATTTTTCAAAAAACTTTTTTTTACTAACATAATCTTTTAATTTTTAACCTATAACTCCCGAACCTGACTCTGTACCAAAAATTTAATTATACTATCTTAAAGGGCTACAATTTGGCATCGTTAAATTTTTACTGTATTGTTATTAATTTTTCATTTTTCGACCTAGAACTCCCGAACCTGACTCTGTGCCATAAATTTAATCATACTATCTTAAAGGGCTACAATTTGGCATCATTCGAATTTTGCTGTATTGTCATTGATTTTTAATTTTTAACCTATAACTCCCGAACCTGACTCTGTACCAAAAATTTAATTATACTATCTTAAAGGGCTACAATTTGTCATCGTTCAATTTTTACTGAATTGTTATTAATTTTTTATTTTTCGACCTAAAACTCCCGAACCTGACTCTGTACCAAATATTTTATTATACCATCTTAAAAGGCATAAAAAAAGGCTACAATTTGGCATCATTGGAATTTTGCTGTATTGTCATTAATTCTTAACTTTTAACCTATAACTCCCGAACCTGACTCTGTGCCAAAAATTTAATTATACCATCTTAAAGGGCTATAATTTGGCATCATTCAATTTTTTCTGTATTGCCATTAATTTTTAGTTTTTCGACCTTAAACTCCCGAGCCTGAATCTGTGCCAAAAATTTAGTTATACTATGTTAAAGGGCTACAATTTGGCATCATTCAATTTTGACTGTATTGTTATTAATTTTTCGTTTTTCGACCTAAAACTCCCAAACCTGACTCTGTGCCATAAATTTAATTATACTATCTTAAAGGGCTACAATTTGGCATCGGTAAATTTATACTGTATTGTTATTAATTTTTCATTTTTCGACCTAAAACTCCCGAACCTGACACTGTGCCATAAATTTAATTATACTATCTTAAAGGGCTACAATTTGGCATCATTCAATTATTTCTGTATTGCCATTAATTTTTAGTTTTTCGACCTAAAACTCCCGAGCCTAACTCTGTCCCAAAAATTGAATTATACTATATTAAAGGGCTACAATTTGGCATCATTCAATTTTTACTGTAATGTTATTAATTTTTCATTTTTCGACCTAAAACTCCCGAACCTGACTCTGTGCCATAAATTTAATTATACTATCTTAAAAGGCTACAATTTGGCATTATTCAATTTTTTCTGTATTGTCATTAATTTTTAGTTTTTCAACCTATAACTCCCGAGCCTGACACTGCGCCAAAAATTTAATTATACTATCTTAATGAGCTACAATTTGTCATCGTTAAATTTTTACTGTATTGTTATTAATTTTTCATTTTTCGACCTAAAACTCCCGAACCTGACACTGTGCCATAAATTTAATTATACTATCTTAAAGGGCTACAATTTGGCATCATTCAATTTTTTCTGTATTTCCATTAATTTTTAGTTTTTCGACCTAAAACTCCCGAACCTGACTCTGTGCCATAAATTTAATTATACTATCTTAAAGGGCTACAATTTGGCATTATTCAATTTTTTCTGTATTGTCATTAATTTTTAGTTTTTCAACCTATAACTCCCGAGCCTGACACTGCGCCAAAAATTTAATTATACTATCTTAAAGAGCTACAATTTGTCATCGTTAAATTTTTACTGTATTGTCATTAATTTTTAGTTTTTCGACCTAAAACTTCTGAACCTGACTATGTGCCATAAAATTAATTATACTATCTCTAAGGGATACAATTTGGCATCATTCAATTTTTTCTGTATTGTTATTAATTTTTCATTTTTCGACCTAAAACTCCCGAACCTGACACTGTGCCATAAATTTAATTATACTATCTTAAAGGGCTACAATTTGGCATCATTCAATTTTTTCTGTATTGCCATTAATTTTTAGTTTTTCGACCTAAAACTCCCGACCCTGACTCTGTGCCATAAATTTAATTATACTATCTTAAAGGGCTACATTTTGGCATTATTCAATTTTTTCTGTATTGTCATTAATTTTTAGTTTTTCAACCTATAACTCCCGATCCTGACACTGCGCCAAAAATTTAATTATACTATCTTAATGAGCTACAATTTGTCATCGTTAAATTTTTACTGTATTGTTATTAATTTTTCATTTTTCGACCTAAAACTGTGCCATAAATTTAATTATACTATCTTAAAGGGCTACAATTTGGCATCATTCAAATTTTTCTGTATTGCCATTAATTTTTAGTTTTTCGACCTAAAACTCCCGATCCTAACTCTGTCCCAAAAATTTAATTATACTATATTAAAGGGCTAAAATTTGGCATCATTCAATTTTTACTGTAATGTTATTAATTTTTAATTTTTCGACCTAAAACTCCCGAACCTGACTCTGTGCCATAAATTTAATTATACTATCTTAAAGGGCTACAATTTGGCATTATTCAATCTTTTCTGTATTGTCATTAATTTTTAGTTTTTCAACCTATAACTCCCGAGCCTGACACTGCGCCAAAAATTTAATTATACTATCTTAAAGACCTACAATTTTTCATCGTTAAATTTTTACTGTATTGTTATTAATTTTTCATTTTTCGACCTAAAACTCCCGAACCTGACTCTGTGCCATAAATTTAATTATACTATCTTAAAGGGCTACAATTTGGCATCATTAAATTTTTTCTATATTGTCATTAATTTTTAGTTTTTCGACCTAAAACTCCTGAACCTGACTCTGTGCCATAAATTTAATTATTCCAGCTTAATGGGAATAAATGCGCTACAATTTGGCATTATAAAATTATTGGTGTATTGTTACTCTTTTTAACATTTTTCAAAAAACTTTTTTTTACTAATATTACTTTTTCACTTTTCGATCTATATCTCCTGAACCTGACTTTGTGTCATAAATTTAATTATACCAGCTTAATGGGAATAAATGCGCTACAATTTGGCATTATAAAATTATTGCTGTATTGTTACTCTTTTTCACATATTTAAAAAAAAACTTTTTTTTTACTAATTAATAGATTTGTTTAAGCTTTGAAGTTATTTTATATTAGTATATATTTCGATATTTCGCTAGCCTTCGGTTAGCTTCTTCAGGAAATTATATCGAAATATGTACCAATATAAAATAACCTTAAAACTTAAACAAATCTATTAATTACTAAAAGAAAAAATGTTAAAAAATTAGATACAACAATTTTTTTTACTAATATTAATTTTACATTTTTCAATCTATAACTCCTGAACCTGACTTTGTGCCAAAAATTGGATTATACCAGCTTAAAGGCCATAAAAAGCGTTACAATTTGGCATTATAAAATTATTGCTGTATTGTTACAATTGTTAAGAAATTTTTCAAAAAAATTTTTTTTACTAATATTAATTTTTAATATTTTACCTTAAACCCCCGAACCTGACTCTGTGCCAAAAATTTAATTATACTATCTTAAAGAGCATAAAAAGGGCAACAATTTGGCATCATTCAATTATTGCTGTATTGTTACTCTTTCTAACAAATGTTTCAAAAAACTTTTTTTTACTAATATTAATTTTTTATTTTTCGATTTATAACTCCTGAACCTGACTTTATGCTAAAAATTGGATTATACCAGCTTAAAGGCCAAAAAAAGCGCTAAAATTTGGCATTATAAAATTATTGCTGTATTGTTACAATTGTTAACAAATTTTTCAAAAAACTTTTTTTTACTAAGATAATTTTTTAATATTTGACCTAAAACTCCCGAACCTGACTCTATGGCAAAAATTTAATTATACCATCTTAAAGGACATTAAAAGGTCTAAAATTTGGCATCATTCAATTTATGCTGTATTGTTACTCTTTCTAAAAAATTTTTCAAAAAACTTTTATTTACTAACACTAATTTTTCGTTTTTCAACATACAACTCCAGTGCCAAAAATTTAATTATACTATCTTAAAGGGCTACAATTTGGCATCATTCAATTTTTTCGGTATTGTCATTAATTTTTAGTTTTTCGACCTATAACTCCCGAACCCGACTCTGCGCCAAAAATTTAATTATACTATATTAAAGGGCTACAATTTGGCATCGTTCAATTTTTACTGTATTGTTATTAATTTTTCATTTTTCGACCTAAAACTCCCGAACCTGACACTGTGCCATAAATTTAATTATACTATCTTAAAGGGCTACAATTTGGCATCATTCAATTTTTTCTGTATTGCCATTAATTTTTAGTTTTGCGACCTAAAACTCCCGAGCCTAACTCTGTCCCAAAAATTGAATTATACTATATTAAAGGGCTACAATTTGGCATCATTCAATTTTTACTGTAATGTTATTAATTTTTCATTTTTCGACCTAAGACTCCCGAACCTGACTCTGTGCCATAAATTTAATTATACTATCTTAAAGGGCTACAATTTGGCATTATTCAATCTTTTCTGTATTGTCATTAATTTTTAGTTTTTCAACCTATAACTCCCGAGCCTGACAATGCGCCAAAAATTTAATTATACTATCTTAAAGAGCTACAATTTGTCATCGTTAAATTTTTACTGTATTGTTATTGATTTTTCATTTTTCGACCTAAAACTCCCGAACATGACTCTGTGCCATAAATTTAATTATACTATCTTAAAGGGCTACAATTTGGCATCATTAAATTTTTTCTATATTGTAATTAATTTTTAGTTTTTCGACCTAAAACTCCTGAACCTGACTCTGTGCCATAAATTTAATTATTCCAGCTTAATGGGAATAAATGCGCTACAATTTGGCATTATAAAATTATTGGTGTATTGTTACTCTTTTTAACATATTTTTCAAAAAACTTTTTTTTACTAATATTACTTTTTCACTTTTCGATCTATATCTCCTGAACCTGACTTTGTGTCATAAATTTAATTATACCAGCTTAATGGGAATAAATGCGCTACAATTTGGCATTATAAAATTATTGCTGTATTGTTACTCTTTTTAACATATTTTTTTAAAAACTTTTTTTACTAATTAATAGATTTGTTTAAGTTTTGAAGTTATTTTATATTAGTATATATTTCGATATTTCGCTAGCCTTCGGTTAGCTTCTTCAGGAAATTATATCGAAATATGTACCAATATAAAATAACCTTAAAACTTAAACAAATCTATTAATTACTAAAAGAAAAAATGTTAAAAAATTAGATACAACAATTTTTTTTTACTAATATTAATTTTACATTTTTCAATCTATAACTCCTGAACCTGACTTTGTGCCAAAAATTGGATTATACCAGCTTAAAGGCCATAAAAAGCGTTACAATTTGGCATTATAAAATTATTCTGTATTGTTACAATTGTTAAGAAATTATTAAAAAAAATTTTTTTTACTAATATTAATTTTTAATATTTTACCTTAAACTCCCGAACCTGACTCTATGGCAAAAATTTAATTATACCATCTTAAAGGACATTAAAAGGGCTAAAATTTGGCATCATTCAATTTATGCTGTATTGTTACTCTTTCTAACAAATTTTTCAAAAAACTTTTATTTACTAACACTAATTTTTCGTTTTTCAACATATAACTCCTGAACCTGACTCGGTGCCAAAAATTTAATTATACTATCTTAAAGGGCTACAATTTGGCATCAATCAATTTTTTCTGTATTGTCATTAATTTTTAGTTTTTCGACCTATAACTCCCGAACCTGACTCTGCGCCAAAAATTTAAGTATACTATATTAAAGGGCTACAATTTGGCATCGTTCAATTTTTACTGTATTGTTATTAATTTTTAATTTTTCGACCTAAAACTCCCCAACCTGACTCTGTACCAAAAATTTAATTATACCATCTTAAAGGGCATAAAAAGGGATACAATTTGGCATCATAAAATTTTTACTGTATTGTCATTAATTTTTAGTTTTTCGACCTATAACTCCCGAGCCTGACTCTGCGCCAAAAATTTAATTATACTATCTTAAAGGGCTACAATTTGGCATCATAGGAATTTTGCTGTATTGTCATTAAATGTTAATTTTTAACCTATAACGCCATAAATTTAAATACACTATCTTAAAAGGCTACAATTTGGCATTATTCAGTTTTTTCTGTATTGTCATTAATTTTTAGTTTTTCAACCTATAACTCCCGAGCCTCACTCTGCGCCAAAAATTTAATTATACTATCTTAAGGGCTACAATTTGTCATCGTTAAATTTTTACTGTATTGTTATTATTTTTTCATTTTTCGACCTAAAACTCCCAAACCTGACTCTGTGCCATAAATTTAATTATACTATCTTAAAGGGCTACAATTTGGCATTATTCAATTTTTTCTGTATTGTCATTAATTTTTAGTTTTTCGACCTATAACTCCCGAGCCTGACTCTGCGCCAAAAATTTAATTATACTATCTTAAAGGGCTACAATTTGGCATCATTCAATTTTTTCTGTATTGCCATTAATTTTTCGACTCCAGAGACTAACTCTGTCCCAAAAATTGAATTATGCTATATTAAAGGGCTACAATTTGGCGTCATTAAATTTTTACTGTATTGTTATTAATTTTTCATTTTTCGACCTAAAACTACCGAACCTGACTTTGTGCCATAAATTTAATTATACCATCTTAAAGGGCTACAATTTGGCATTATTCAATTTTTTCTGTATTGTCATTAATTTTTAGTTTTTCAACCTATAACTCCCGAGCCTGACACTGCGCCAAAAATTTAATTATACTATATTAATGAGCTACAATTTGTCATCGTTAAATTTTTACTGTATTGTTATTAATTTTTCATTTTTGGACCTAAAACTCCCGAATCTGACTCTGTGCCATAAATTTAAATATACTATCTTAAAGGACTACAATTTGGCATTATTAAATTTTTTCTGTATTGTCATTAATTTTTAGTTTTTCGACCTAAAACTCCTGAGCCTGACTCTGCGCCAAAAATTTAATTATACTATATTAATGAGCTACAATTTGGCATCGTTAAATTTTTACTGTATTGTTATTAATTTTTCATTTTAAGACCTAAAACTCCCGAACCTGACTCTGTACCAAAAATTTAATTATACCATCTTAAAGGGCATAAAAAGGGCTACAATATGGCAGTATTCAATTTTTACTGTATTGTCATTAATTTTTAGTTTTACGACCTATTACTTCCAAGCCTGACTCTGCGCCAAAAATTTAATTATACTATCTTAGAGGGCTACAATTTGTCATCGTTCAATTTTTACTGTATTGTTATTAATTTTTCATTTTTCGACCTAAAACTCCAGAACCTGACTCTGTACCAAAAATTAAATATACCATCTTAAAGGGCATAAAAAGGGCTACAATTTGGCATCATTCAATTTTTACTGTATTGTCATTAATTTTTAGTTTTTCGACCTATAACTCCCGAGCCTGACTCTGCGCCAAAAATTTAAATATACTACCTTAAAGGGCTACAATTTGGCATCGTTAAGTTTTTACTGTATTGTTATTAATTTTTAATTTTTCGACCTAAAACTCCCGAACTTGACTTTGTGCCAAAAATTGGATTATACCCGCTTAAAGGCCATAAAAAGCGCTACAATTTGGTATTATGAAATTATTGCTGTATTGTTACTCTTGTTAACAAATTTTTCAAAAAACTTTTTTTTACTAACATAATTTTTTAATATTTGACCTAAAACTCCCGAACATTATTCAATTTTTACTGTATTGTCATTAATTTTTAGTTTTACGACCTATAACTTCCAAGCCTGACTTTGCGCCAAAAATTTAATTATACTATCTTAGAGGGCTACAATTTGTCATAGTTCAATTTTTACTGTATTGTTATTAATTTTTCATTTTTCGACCTAAAACTCCAGAACCTGACTCTGTACCAAAAATTAGATATACCATCTTAAAGGGCAGAAAAAGGGCTACAATTTAGCATCTTTCAAATTTTGCTGTATTGACATTAATTTTTAATTTTTAACCTATAACTCCCGAACCTGACTCTGTGCCAAAAATTCAATTATACCATCTTAAAGGACATTAAAAGGGCTAAAATTTGGCATCATTCAATTTTTTCTGTATTGTCATTAATTTTTAGGTTTTCGACCTATAACTACCGAACCTAACACTGCGCCATAAATTTAATTATACTATCTTAAAGAGCTACAATTTGGCATCATTAAATTTTTTCTGTATTGTCATTAATTTTTAACCTATAACTCTCTAAAAACGGCTACAATTTGTCATCATTCAATTTTTACTGTATTGTTATTAATTTTTCATTTTTCGACCTAAAACTACCGAACCTGACTCTGTGCCATAAATTTAATTATACTATCTAAGGGCTACAATTTGGCATTATTCAATTTTTTCTGTATTGTCATTAATTTTTAGTTTTTCAACCTATAACTCCCGAGCCTGACACTGCGCCAAAAATTTAATTATACTATCTTAATGAGCTACAATTTGTCATCGTTAAATCTTTACTGTATTGTTATTAATTTTTCATTTTTCGACCTAAAACTCCCGAACCTGACACTGTGCCATAAATTTAATTATACTATATTAAAGGGCTACAATTTGGCATCATTCAATTTTTTCTGTATTACCATTAATTTTTAGTTTTTCGACCTATAACTCCCGAGCCTGACACTGCGCCAAAAATTTAATTATACTATCTTAAAGGGCTACAATTTGGCATTATTCAATCTTTTCTGCATTGTCATTAATTTTTAGTTTTTCAACCTATAACTCCCGAGCCTGACACTGCGCCAAAAATTTAATTATACTATCTTAATGAGCTACAATTTGTCATCGTTAAATCTTTACTGTATTGTTATTAATTTTTCATTTTTCGACCTAAAACTCCCGAACCTGACACTGTGCCATAAATTTAATTATACTATCTTAAAGGGCTACAATTTGGCATCATTCAATTTTTTCTGTATTACCATTAATTTTTAGTTTTTCGACCTAAAACTCCCGAGCCTAACTCTGTCCTAAAAATTGAATTATACTATATTAAAGGGCTACAATTTGGCATCATTCAATTTATACTGTAATGTTATTAATTTTTCATTTTTCGACCTAAAACTCCCGAACCTGACTCTGTGCCATAAATTTAATTATACTATCTTAAAGGGCTACAATTTGGCATTATTCAATCTTTTCTGCATTGTCATTAATTTTTAGTTTTTCAACCTATAACTCCCGAGCCTGACACTGCGCCAAAAATTTAATTATACTATCTTAATGAGCTACAATTTGTCATCGTTAAATCTTTACTGTATTGTTATTAATTTTTCATTTTTCGACCTAAAACTCCCGAACCTGACACTGTGCCATAAATTTAATTATACTATCTTAAAGGGCTACAATTTGGCATCATTCAATTTTTTCTGTATTACCATTAATTTTTAGTTTTTCGACCTAAAACTCCCGAGCCTAACTCTGTCCTAAAAATTGAATTATACTATATTAAAGGGCTACAATTTGGCATCATTCAATTTATACTGTAATGTTATTAATTTTTTATTTTTCGACCTAAAACTCCCAAACCTGACTCTGTGCCATAAATTTAATTATACTATCTTAAAGGGCTACAATTTGGCATCATAAAATTTTTTCTATATTGTCATTAATTTTTAGTTTTTCGACCTAAAACTCCTGAACCTGACTCTGTGCCGTAAATTTAATTATACTATCTTTAAGGGATACAATTTGGCATCATTAAATTTTTTCTGTATTTTCATTAATTTTTCTTTTTTCGACCTAAAACTCCCGAACCCGACTCTGTGCCATAAATTTAATTATACTATCTTAAAGGGCTACAATTTCGCATCATTAAATTTTTTCTATATTGTAACTAATTTTTAGTTTTTCGACCTAAAACTCCTGAACCTGACTCTGTGCCATAAATTTAATTATTCCAGCTTAATGGGAATAAATGCGCTACAATTTGGCATTATAAAATTATTGGTGTATTGTTACTCTTTTTAACATATTTTTCAAAAAACTTTTTTTTACTAATATTACTTTTTCACTTTTCGATCTATATCTCCTGAACCTGACTTTGTGTCATAAATTTAATTATACCAGCTTAATGGGAATAAATGCGCTACAATTTGGCATTATTAAATTATTGCTGTATTGTTACTCTTTTTAACATATTTTTTTAAAAACTTTTTTTACTAATTAATAGATTTGTTTAAGTTTTGAAGTTATTT
Organism: Linnaemya vulpina; assembly: GCA_963675445.1. Taxonomy (NCBI): domain Eukaryota; kingdom Metazoa; phylum Arthropoda; class Insecta; order Diptera; family Tachinidae; genus Linnaemya; species Linnaemya vulpina. The sequence continues at coordinate 43,233,279 of OY776281.1, read as the reverse complement.
TATATTAGTATATATTTCGATATTTCGCTAGCCTTCGGTTAGCTTCTTCAGGAAATTATATCGAAATATGTACCAATATAAAATAACCTTAAAACTTAAACAAATCTATTAATTACTAAAAGAAAAAATGTTAAAAAATTAGATACAACAATTTTTTTTACTAATATTAATTTTACATTTTTCAATCTATAACTCCTGAACATGACTTTGTGCCAAAAATTGGATTATACCAGCTTAAAGGCCATAAAAAGCGTTACAATTTGGCATTATAAAATTATTGCTGTATTGTTACAATTGTTAAGAAATTATTAAAAAAAATTTTTTTTACTAATATTAATTTTTAATATTTTACCTTAAACCCCCGAACCTGACTCTGTGCCAAAAATTTAATTATACTATCTTAAAGAGCATAAAAAGGGCAACAATTTGGCATCATTCAATTATTGCTGTATTGTTACTCTTTCTAACAAATGTTTCAAAAAACTTTTTTTTACTAACACTAATTTTTCGTTTTTCAACATATAACTCCTGAACCTGACTCGGTGCCAAAAATTTAATTATACTATCTTAAAGGGCTACAATTTGGCATCAATCAATTTTTTCTGTATTGTCATTAATTTTTAGTTTTTCGACCTATAACTCCCGAACCTGACTCTGCGCCAAAAATTTAATTATACTATATTAAAGGGCTACAATTTGGCATCGTTCAATTTTTACTGTATTGTTATTAATTTTTATTTTTCGACCTAAAACTCCCGAACCTGACTCTGTACCAAAAATTTAATTATACCATCTTAAAGGGCATAAAAAGGGATACAATTTGGCATCATAAAATTTTTACTGTATTGTCATTAATTTTTAGTTTTTCGACCTATAACTCCCGAGCCTGACTCTGCGCCAAAAATTTAATTATACCATCTTAAAGGGCTACAATTTGGCATCATAGGAATTTTGCTGTATTGTCATTAAATGTTAATTTTTAACCTATAACGCCATAAATTTAAATACACTATCTTAAAAGGCTACAATTTGGCATTATTCAGTTTTTTCTGTATTGTCATTAATTTTTAGTTTTTCAACCTATAACTCCCGAGCCTCAATCTGCGCCAAAAATTTAATTATACTATCTTAAGGGCTACAATTTGTCATCGTTAAATTTTTACTGTATTGTTATTATTTTTTCATTTTTCGACCTAAAACTCCCAAACCTGACTCTGTGCCATAAATTTAATTATACTATCTTAAAGGGCTACAATTTGGCATTATTCAATTTTTTCTGTATTGTCATTAATTTTTAGTTTTTCGACCTATAACTCCCGAGCCTGACTCTGCGCCAAAAATTTAATTATACTATCTTAAAGGGCTACAATTTGGCATCATTAAATTTTTTCTGTATTGCCATTAATTTTTCGACCTAAAACTCCAGAGACTAACTCTGTCCCAAAAATTGAATTATGCTATATTAAAGGGCTACAATTTGGCGTCATTAAATTTTTACTGTATTGTTATTAATTTTTCATTTTTCGACCTAAAACTACCGAACCTGACTCTGTGCCATAAATTTAATTATACCATCTTAAAGGGCTACAATTTGGCATTATTCAATTTTTTCTGTATTGTCATTAATTTTTAGTTTTTCAACCTATAACTCCCGAGCCTGACACTGCGCCAAAAATTTAATTATACTATATAAATAAGCTACAATTTGTCATCGTTAAATTTTTACTGTATTATTATTAATTTTTCATTTTTGGACCTAAAACTCCCGAATCTGACTCTGTGCCATAAATTTAAATATACTATCTTAAAGGACTACAATTTGGCATTATTAAATTTTTTCTGTATTGTCATTAATTTTTAGTTTTTCGACCTAAAACTCCTGAGCCTGACTCTGCGCCAAAAATTAAATTATACTATCTTAAAGGGCTACAATTTGGCATCGTTAAATTTTTACTGTATTGTTATTAATTTTTCATTTTAAGACCTAAAACTCCCGAACCTGACTCTGTACCAAAAATTTAATTATACCATCTTAAAGGGCATAAAAAGGGCTACAATATGGCAGTATTCAATTTTTACTGTATTGTCATTAATTTTTAGTTTTACGACCTATAACTTCCAAGCCTGACTCTGCGCCAAAAATTTAATTATACTATCTTAGAGGGCTACAATTTGTCATCGTTCAATTTTTACTGTATTGTTATTAATTTTTCATTTTTCGACCTAAAACTCCAGAACCTGACTCTGTACCAAAAATTAAATATACCATCTTAAAGGGCAGAAAAAGGGCTACAATTTAGCATCTTTCAAATTTTGCTGTATTGACATTAATTTTTAATTTTTAACCTATAACTCCCGAACCTGACTCTGTGCCAAATATTCAATTATACCATCTTAAAGGACATTAAAAGGGCTAAAATTTGGCATCATTCAATTTATGAGGTATTGTTACTCTTTCTAACAAATTTTTCAAACAACTTTTTTTTACTAACATTTATTTTTCGTTTTTCGACATATAACTCCTGAACTTGACTCAGTGCCAAAAATTTTATTATACTATCTTAAAGGGCTACAATTTGGCATCATTCAATTTTTTCTGTATTGTCATTAATTTTTAGGTTTTCGACCTATAACTACCGAACCTGACACTGCGCCATAAATTTAATTATACTATCTTAAAGAGCTACAATTTGGCATCATTAAATTTTTTCTGTATTGTCATTAATTTTTAATTTTTAACCTATAACTCCCTAAAAACGGCTACAATTTGTCATCATTCAATTTTTACTGTATTGTTATTAATTTTTCATTTTTCGACCTAAAACTACCGAACCTGACTCTGTGCCATAAATTTAATTATACTATCTAAGGGCTACAATTTGGCATTATTCAATTTTTTCTGTATTGTCATTAATTTTTAGTTTTTAAACCTATAACTCCCGAGCCTGACACTGCGCCAAAAATTTGATTATACTATCTTAATGAGCTACAATTTGTCATCGTTAAATCTTTACTGTATTGTTATTAATTTTTCATTTTTCGACCTAAAACTCCCGAACCTGACACTGTGCCATAAATTTAATTATACTATCTTAAAGGGCTACAATTTGGCATCATTCAATTTTTTCTGTATTACCATTAATTTTTAGTTTTTCGACCTATAACTCCCGAGCCTGACACTGCGCCAAAAATTTAATTATACTATCTTAAAGGGCTACAATTTGGCATTATTCAATCTTTTCTGCATTGTCATTAATTTTTAGTTTTTCAACCTATAACTCCCGAGCCTGACACTGCGCCAAAAATTTAATTATACTATCTTAATGAGCTACAATTTGTCATCGTTAAATCTTTACTGTATTGTTATTAATTTTTCATTTTTCGACCTAAAACTCCCGAACCTGACACTGTGCCATAAATTTAATCATACTATCTTAAAGGGCTACAATTTGGCATCATTAAATTTTTTCTGTATTACCATTAATTTTTAGTTTTTCGACCTAAAACTCCCGAGCCTAACTCTGTCCTAAAAATTGAATTATACTATATTAAAGGGCTACAATTTGGCATCATACAATTTATACTGTAATGTTATTAATTTTTCATTTTTCGACCTAAAACTCCCGAACCTGACTCTGTGCCATAAATTTAATTATACTATCTTAAAGGGCTACAATTTGGCATTATTAAATCTTTTCTGTATTGTCATTAATTTTTAGTTTTTCAACCTATAACTCCCGAGCCTGACACTGCGCCAAAAATTTAATTATACTATCTTAATGAGCTACAATTTGTCATCGTTAAATCTTTACTGTATTGTTATTAATTTTTCATTTTTCGACCTAAAACTCCCGAACCTGACTCTGTGCCATAAATTTAATTATACTATCTTAAAGGGCTACAATTTGGCATCATAAAATTTTTTCTATATTGTCATTAATTTTTAGTTTTTCGACCTAAAACTCCTGAACCTGACTCTGTGCCGTAAATTTAATTATACTATCTTTAAGGGATACAATTTGGCATCATTAAATTTTTTCTGTATTTTCATTAATTTTTCTTTTTTCGACCTATAACTCCCGAACCTGACTGCGCCAAAAATTTAATTATACTATCTTAAAGGGCTACAATTTGGCATCGTTCAATTTTTACTGTATTGTTATTAATTTTTCATTTTTCGACCTAAAACTCCCGAACCTGACTCTGTACCAAAAATTTAATTATACCATCTTAAAGGGCATAAAAAGGGCTACAATTTAACATCATTGTAATTTTGCTGTATTGTCATTATTTTTTAATTTTTAACCTACAACTCCCTAAAAACGGCTACAATTTGTCATCATTCAATTTTTACTGTATTGTTATTAATTTTTCATTTTTCGACTTAAGACTACCGAAACTGACTCTGTGCCATAAATTTAATTATACTATCTTAAAGGGTTACAATTTGGCATTATTCAATTTTTTCTGTATTGTCATTAATTTTTAGTTTTTCAACCTATAACTCCCGAGCCTGACACTGCGCCAAAAATTTAATTATACTATCTTAATGAGCTACAATTTGTCATCGTTAAGTTTTTTCTGTACTGTCGTTAATTTTTAGTTTTTCGACCTATAACTCCCGAGCCTGACTCTGCACCAAAAATTTAATTATACTATCTTAAAGGGCTACAATTTGTCATCGTTCAATTTTTACTGTAATGTTATTAATTTTTCATTTTTCGACCTAAAACTCCCGAACCTGACTCTGTGCCATAAATTTAATTATACTATCCTAAAGGGCTACAATTTGGCATTATTCAATTTTTTCTGTATTGTCATTAATTTTTAGTTTTTCAACCTATAACTCCCGAGCCTGACACTGCGCCAAAAATTTAATTATACTATCTTAATGAGCTACAATTTGTCATCGTTAAATCTTTACTGTATTGTTATTAATTTTTCATTTTTCGACCTAAAACTCCCGAACCTGACACTGTGCCATAAATTTAATTATACCATCTTAAAGGGCTACAATTTGGCATCATTCAATTTTTTCTGTATTACCATTAATTTTTAGTTTTTCGACCTAAAACTCCCGAGCTTAACTCTGTCCTAAAAATTGAATTATACTATATTAAAGGGCTACAATTTGGCATCATTCAATTTATACTGTAATGTTATTAATTTTTCATTTTTCGACCAAAAACTCCCGAACCTGACTCTGTGCCATAAATTTAATTATACTATCTTAAAGGGCTACAATTTGGCATTATTCAATCTTTTCTGCATTGTCATTAATTTTTAGTTTTTCAACCTATAACTCCCGAGCCTGACACTGCGCCAAAAATTTAATTATACTATCTTAAAGAGCTACAATTTGTCATCGTTAAATTTTTACTGTATTGTTATTAATTTTTCATTTTTCGACCTAAAACTCCCGAACCTGACTCTGTGCCATAAATTTAATTATACTATCTTAAAGGGCTACAATTTGGCATCATTAAATTTTTTCTATATTGTCATTAATTTTTAGTTTTTCGACCTAAAACTCCTGAACCTGACTCTGTGCCATAAATTTAATTATACTATCTATAAGGGATACAATTTGTCATCATTAAATTTTTTCTGTATTTTCATTAATTTTTCTTTTTTCGACCTATAACTCCCGAACCTGACTCTGCGCCAAAAATTTAATTATACTATCTTAAAAGGCTGCAATTTGGCATCGTTCAATTTTTACTGTATTGTTATTAAGTTTTCATTTTTCGACCTAAAACTACCGAACCTGACTCTGTGCCATAAATTTAATTATACTAACTTAAAGGGCTACAATTTGGCATCATTCAATTTTTACTGTATTGTTATTAATTTTTCATTTTTCGACCTAAAACTACCGAAACTGACTCTTTGCCATAAATTTAATTATACTATCTTAAAGGGCTACAATTTGGCATTATTCAATTTTTTCTGTATTGTCATTAATTTTTAGTTTTTCAACCTATAACTCCCGAGCCTGACACTGCGCCAAAAATTTAATTATACTATCTTAAAGAGCTACAATTTGCCATCGTTAAATTTTTACTGTATTGTTATTAATTTTTCATTTTTCGACGTAAAACTCCCGAACCTGACTCTGTGCCATAAATTTAATTATACTATCTTAAAGGGCTACAATTTGGCATTATTCAATTTTTTCTGTACTGTCGTTAATTTTTAGTTTTTCGACCTATAACTCCCGAGCCTGACTCTGCACCAAAAATTTAATTATACTATCTTAAAGGGCTACAATTTGTCATCGTTCAATTTTTACTGTAATGTTATTAATTTTTCATTTTTCGACCTAAAACTCCCGAACCTGACTCTGTGCCATAAATTTAATTATACTATCTTAAAGGGCTACAATTTGGCATTATTAAATTTCTTCTGTATTGTCATTAATTTTTAGTTTTTCAACCTATAACTCCCGAGCCTGACACTGCGCCAAAAATTTAATTATACTATCTTAATGAGCTACAATTTGGCATCGTTAAATTTTTACTGTATTGTTATTAATTTTTCATTTTTCGACCTAAAACTCCCGAACCTGACTCTGTGCCATATTTTTAATTATACTATCTTAAAGGGCTACAATTTGGCATTATTCAAATTTTTCTGTATTGTCATTAATTTTTAGTTTTTCAACCTATAACTCCCGAGCCTGACACTGCGCCAAAAATTTAATTATACTACCTTAAAGGGCTACAATTTGGCATCGTTAAGTTTTTACTGTATTGTTATTAATTTTTCATTTTTCGACCTAAAACTCCCGAACCTGACTCTGTGCCATAAATTTAATTATACTATCTTAAAGGGCTACAATTTGGCATTATTCAATCTTTTCTGCATTGTCATTAATTTTTAGTTTTTCAACCTATAACTCCCGAGCCTGACACTGCGCCAAAAATTTAATTATACTATCTTAAAGAGCTACAATTTGTCATCGTTAAATTTTTACTGTATTGTTATTAAATTTTCATTTTTCGACCTAAAACTCCCGAACCTGACTCTGTGCCATAAATTTAATTATACTCTCTTAAAGGGCTACAAATTGGCATTATTCAATCTTTTCTGCATTGTCATTAATTTTTAGTTTTTCAACCTATAACTCCCGAGCCTGACACTGCGCCAAAAATTGAATTATACTATATTAAAGGGCTACAATTTGGCATCATTCAATTTATACTGTAATGTTATTAATTTTTCATTTTTCGACCTAAAACTCCCGAACCTGACTCTGTGCCATAAATTTAATTATACTATCTTAAAGGGCTACAATTTGGCATTATTCAATCTTTTCTGCATTGTCATTAATTTTTAGTTTTTCAACCTATAACTCCCGAGCCTGACACTGCGCCAAAAATTTAATTATACTATCTTAAAGAGCTACAATTTGTCATCGTTAAATTTTTACTGTATTGTTATTAATTTTTCATTTTTCGACCTAAAACTCCCGAACCTGACTCTGTGCCAGAAATTTAATTATACTATCTTAAAGGGCTACAATTTGGCATCATTAAATTTTTTCTATATTGTCATTAATTTTTAGTTTTTCGACCTAAAACTCCTGAACCTGAATCTGTGCCATAAATTTAATTATACTATATTTAAGGGATACAATTTGGCATCATTAAATTTTTTCTGTATTTTCATTAATTTTTCTTTTTTCGACCTATAACTCCCGAACCTGACTCTGCGCCAAAAATTTAATTATACTATCTTAAAGGGCTACAATTTGGCATCGTTAAATTTTTACTGTATTGTTATTAATTTTTCATTTTTCGACCTAAAACTCCCGAACCTGATTCTGTACCAAAAATTTAATTATACCATCTTAAAGGGCATAAAAAGGGCTACAATTTCATTGGAATTTTGCTGTATTGTCATTAATTTTTAATTTTTAACCTAGAACTCCCTAAAAACGGCTACAATTTGTCATCATTCAATTTTTACTGTATTGTTATTAATTTTTCATTTTTCGACCTAAAACTACCGAAACTGACTCTGTGCCATAAATTTAATTATACTATCTTAAAGGGCTACAATTTGGCATTATTCAATTTTTTCTGTATTGTCATTAATTTTTAGTTTTTCAACCTATAACTCCCGAGCCTGACACTGCGCCAAAAATTTAATTATACTATCTTAATGAGCTAAAATTTGTCATCGTTAAATTTTTACTGTATTGTTATTAATTTTTCATTTTTCGACCTAAAACTACCGAACCTGACTCTGTGCCATAAATTTAATTATACTAACTTAAAGGGCTACAATTTGGCATCATTCAATTTTTCCTGTATTGCCATTAATTTTTAGTTTTTCGACCTAAAACTCCCGAACCTGACTTTGTGCCAAAAATTTAATTATACTATCTTAAAGGGCTACAATTTGGCATCATTCAATTTTTTCTGTATTGCCATTAATTTTTAGTTTTTCAACCTATAACTCCCGAGCCTGACACTGCGCCAAAAACTTAATTATACTATCTTAATGAGCTACAATTTGTCATCGTTAAATTTTTACTGTATTGTTATTAATTTTTCATTTTTCGACCTAAAACTACCGAACCTGACTCTGTGCCATAAATTTAATTATACTAACTTAAAGGGCTACAATTTGGCATCATTCAATTTTTTCTGTATTGCCATTAATTTTTAGTTTTTCGACCTAAAACTCCCGAACCTGACTCTGTGCCATAAATTTAATTATACCATCTTAAAGGGCATAAAAAGGGCTACAATTTAACATCATTGGAATTTTGCTGTATTGTCATTAATTTTTAATTATACTATCTTAAAGGGCTACAATTTGGCATTATTCAAATTTTTCTGTATTGTCATTAATTTTTAGTTTTTCAACCTATAACTCCCGAGACTGACACTGCGCCAAAAATTTAATTATACTACCTTAAAAGGCTACAATTTGGCATCGTTAAGTTTTTACTGTATTGTTATTAATTTTTCGACCTAAAACTCCCGAACCTGACTCTGTGCCATAAATTTAATTATACTATCTTAAAGGGCTACAATTTGGCATTATTCAATCTTTTCTGCATTGTCATTAATTTTTAGTTTTTCAACCTATAACTCCCGAGCCTGATACTGCGCCAAAAATTTAATTATACTATCTTAAAAAGCTACAATTTGTCATCGTTAAATTTTTACTGTATTGTTATTAATTTTTCATTTTTCGACCTAAAACTCTCGAACCTGACTCTGTGCCATAAATTTAATTATACTATCTTAAAGGGCTACAATTTGGCATTATTCAATCTTTTCTGCATTGTCATTAATTTTTAGTTTTTCGACCTAAAACTCCCGAACCTGACTCTGTGCAATAAATTTAATTATACCATCTTAAAGGGCATAAAAAGGGCTACAATTTAACATCATTGGAATTTTGCTGTATTGTCATTAATTTTTAATTATACTATCTTAAAGGGCTACAATTTGGCATTATTCAAATTTTTCTGTATTGTCATTAATTTTTAGTTTTTCAACCTATAACTCCCGAGCCTGACACTGTGCCAAAAACTTAATTATACTACCTTAAAGGGCTACAATTTGGCATCGTTAAGTTTTTACTGTATTGTTATTAATTTTTCAATTTTCGACCTAAAACTCCCGAACCTGACTCTGTGCCATAAATTTAATTATACTATCTTAAAGGGCTACAATTTGGCATTATTCAATCTTTTCTGCATTGTCATTAATTTTTAGTTTTTCAACCTATAACTCCCGAGCCTGACACTGCGCCAAAAATTGAATTATACTATATTAAAGGGCTACAATTTGGCATCATTCAATTTATACTGTAATGTTATTAATTTTTCATTTTTCGACCTAAAACTCCCGAACCTGACTCTGTGCCATAAATTTAATTATACTATCTTAAAGGGCTACAATTTGGCATTATTCAATCTTTTCTGCATTGTCATTAATTTTTAGTTTTTCAACCTATAACTCCCGAGCCTGACACTGCGCCAAAAATTTAATTATACTATCTTAAAGAGCTACAATTTGTCATCGTTAAATTTTTACTGTATTGTTATTAATTTTTCATTTTTCGACCTAAAACTCCCGAACCTGACTCTGTGCCATAAATTTAATTATACTATCTTAAAGGGCTACAATTTGGCATCATTAAATTTTTTCTATATTGTCATTAATTTTTAGTTTTTCGACCTAAAACTCCTGAACCTGAATCTGTGCCATAAATTTAATTATACTATATTTAAGGGATACAATTTGGCATCATTAAATTTTTTCTGTATTTTCATTAATTTTTCTTTTTTCGACCTATAACTCCCGAGCCTGACACTGCGCCAAAAATTGAATTATACTATATTAAAGGGCTACAATTTGGCATCATTCAATTTATACTGTAATGTTATTAATTTTTCATTTTTCGACCTAAAACTCCCGAACCTGACTCTGTGCCATAAATTTAATTATACTATCTTAAAGGGCTACAATTTGGCATTATTCAATTTTTTCTGTATTGTCATTAATTTTTAGTTTTTCAACCTATAACTCCCGAGCCTGACACTGCGCCAGAAATTTAATTATACTATCTTAATGAGCTACAATTTGTCATCGTTAAATTTTTACTGTATTGTTATTAATTTTTCATTTTTCGACCTAAAACTACCGAGCCTGACACTGCGCCAAAAATTTAATTATACCATCTTAAAGAGCTACAATTTGCCATCGTTAAATTTTTACTGTATTGTTATTAATTTTTCATTTTTCGACCTAAAACTCCCGAACCTGACTCTGTGCCATAAATTTAATTATACTATCTTAAAGGGCTACAATTTGGCATTATTCAATTTTTTCTGTACTGTCGTTAATTTTTAGTTTTTCGACCTATAACTCCCGAGCCTGACTTTGCACCAAAAATGTAATTATACTATCTTAAAGGGCTACAATTTGTCATCGTTCAATTTTTACTGTAATGTTATTAATTTTTCATTGTTCGACCTAAAACTCCCGAACCTGACTCTGTGCCATAAATTTAATTATACTATCTTAAAAGGCTACAATTTGGCGTTATTAAATTTTTTCTGTATTGTCATTAATTTTTAGTTTTTCAACCTATAACTCCCGAGCCTGACACTGCGCCAAAAATTTAATTATACTATCTTAATGAGCTACAATTTGGCATCGTTAAATTTTTACTGTATTGTTATTAATTTTTCATTTTTGGACCTAAAACTCCCGAACCAGACTCTGTGCCATATTTTTAATTATACTATCTTAAAGGGCTACAATTTGGCATTATTCAAATTTTTCTGTATTGTCATTAATTTTTAGTTTTTCAACCATCTATCTCCCGAGCCTGACACTGCGCCAAAAATTTAATTATACTATCTTAAAGGGCTACAATTTGGCATCATTCAATTTTTTCTGTATTGCCATTAATTTTTAGTTTTTCAACCTATAACTCCCGAGCCTGACACTGCGCCAAAAATTTAATTATACTATCTTAATGAGCTACAATTTGTCATCGTTAAATTTTTACTGTATTGTTATTAATTTTTCATTTTTCGACCTAAAACTACCGAACCTGACTCTGTGCCATAAATTTAATTATACTAACTTAAAGGGCTACAATTTGGCATCATTCAATTTTTTCTGTATTGCCATTAATTTTTAGTTTTTCGACCTAAAACTCCCGAACCTGACTCTGTGCCATAAATTTAATTATACCATCTTAAAGGGCATAAAAAGGGCTAAAATTTAACATCATTGGAATTTTGCTGTATTGTCATTAATTTTTAATTTTTAACCTATAACTCCCTAAAAACGGCTACAATTTGTCATCATTCAATTTTTACTGTATTGTTATTAATTTTTCATTTTTCGACCTAAAACTACCGAAACTGACTCTGTGCCATAAATTTAATTATACTCTCTTAAAGGGCTACAATTTGGCATTATTCAATTTTTTCTGTATTGTCATTAATTTTTAGTTTTTCAACCTATAACTCCCGAGCCTGACACTGCGCCAAAAATTTAATTATACTATCTTAATGAGCTACAATTTGTCATCGTTAAATTTTTACTGTATTGTTATTAATTTTTCATTTTTCGACCTAAAACTACCGAACCTGACTCTGTGCCATAAATTTAATTATACTAACTTAAATGGCTACAATTTGGCATCATTCAATTTTTTCTGTATTGCCATTAATTTTTAGTTTTTCGACCTAAAACTCCCGAACCTGACTCTGTGCCATAAATTTAATTATACTATCTTAAAGGGCTACAATTTGGCATTATTCAATTTTTTCTGTATTGTCATTAATTTTTAGTTTTTCAACCTATAACTCCCGAGCCTGACACTGCGCCAAAAATTTAATTATACTATCTTAAAGAGCTACAATTTGCCATCGTTAAATTTTTACTGTATTGTTATTAATTTTTCATTTTTCGACCTAAAACTCCCGAACCTGACTCTGTGCCATAAATTTAATTATACTATCTTAAAGGGCTACAATTTGGCATTATTCAATTTTTTCTGTACTGTCATTAATTTTTAGTTTTTCGACCTATAACTCCCGAGCCTGACTCTGCACCAAAAATGTAATTATACTATCTTAAAGGGCTACAATTTGGCATCATTAAATTTTTTCTATATTGTCATTAATTTTTAGTTTTTCGACCTAAAACTCCTGAACCTGACTCTGTGCCATAAATTTAATTATACTATCTTTAAGGGATACAATTTGTCATCATTAAATTTTTTCTGTATTTTCATTAATTTTTCTTTTTTCGACCTATAACTCCCGAACCTGACTCTTTGCCATAAATTTAATTATACTATCTTAAAAGGCTACAATTTGGCATCGTTCAATTTTTCTGCATTGTTATTAATTTTTCATTTTTCGACCTAAAACTACCGAACCTGAATCTGTGCCATAAATTTAATTATACTAACTTAAAGGGCTACAATTTGGCATCATTCAATTTTTACTGTATTGTTATTAATTTTTCATTTTTTGACCTAAAACTACCGAAACTGACTCTTTGCCATAAATTTAATTATACTATCTTAAAGGGCTACAATTTGGAATTATTCAATTTTTTCTGTATTGTCATTAATTTTTAGTTTTTCAACCTATAACTCCCGAGCCTGACACTGCGCCAAAAATTTAATTATACTATCTTAAAGAGCTACAATTTGCCATCGTTAAATTTTTACTGTATTGTTATTAATTTTTCATTTTTCGACCTAAAACTCCCGAACCTGACTCTGTGCCATAAATTTAATTATACTATCTTAAAGGGCTACAATTTGGCATTATTCAATTTTTTCTGTACTGTCGTTAATTTTTAGTTTTTCGACCTATAACTCCCGAGCCTGACTCTGCACCAAAAATTTAATTATACTATCTTAAAGGGCTACAATTTGTCATCGTTCAATTTTTACTGTAATGTTATTAATTTTTCATTTTTCGACCTAAAACTCCCGAACCTGACTCTGTGCCATAAATTTAATTATACTACCTTAAAGGGCTACAATTTGGCATTATTCAATTTTTTCTGTCATTAATTTTTAGTTTTTCAACCTATAACTCCCGAGCCTGACACTGCGCCAAAAATTTAATTATACTATCTTAATGAGCTACAATTTGGCATCGTTAAATTTTTACTGTATTGTTATTAATTTTTCATTTTTCGACCTAAAACTCCCGAACCTGACTCTGTGCCATATTTTTAATTATACTATCTTAAAGGGCTACAATTTGGCATTATTCAAATTTTTCTGTATTGTCATTAATTTTTAGTTTTTCAACCTATAACTCCCGAGCCTGACACTGCGCCCAAAATTTAATTATACTACCTTAAAGGGCTACAATTTGGCATCGTTAAGTTTTTACTGTATTGTTATTAATTTTTCATTTTTCGACCTAAAACTCCCGAACCTGACTCTGTGCCATAAATTTAATTATACCATCTTAAAGGGCATAAAAAGGGCTACAATTTAACATCATTGGAATTTTGCTGTATTGTCATTAATTTTTAATTTTTAACCTATAACTCCCTAAAAACGGCTACAATTTGTCATCATTCAATTTTTACTGTATTGTTACTAATTTTTCATTTTTCGACCTAAAACTACCGAAACTGACTCTGTGCCATAAATTTAATTATACTATCTTAAAGGGCTACAATTTGGCATTATTCAATTTTTTCTGTATTGTCATTAATTTTTAGTTTTTCAACCTATAACTCCCGAGCCTGACACTGCGCCAAAAATTTAATTATACTATCTTAATGAGCTACAATTTGTCATCGTTAAATTTTTACTGTATTGTTATTAATTTTTCATTTTTCGACCTAAAACTACCAAACCTGACTCTGTGCCATAAATTTAATTATACTAACTTAAAGGGCTACAATTTGGCATCATTCAATTTTTTCTGTATTGCCATTAATTTTTAGTTTTTCGACCTAAAACTCCCGAACCTGACTCTGTGCCATAAATTTAATTATACTATCTTAAAGGGCTACAATTTGGCATTATTCAATTTTTTCTGTATTGTCATTAATTTTTAGTTCTTCAACCTATAACTCCCGAGCCTGACACTGCGCCAAAAATTTAATTATACTATCTTAAAGAGCTACAATTCGCCATCGTTAAATTTTTACTGTATTGTTATTAATTTTTCATTTTTCGACCTAAAACTCCCGAACCTGACTCTGTGCCATAAATTTAATTATACTATCTTAAAGGGCTACAATTTGGCTTTATTCAATTTTTTCTGTACTGTTATTAATTTTTAGTTTTTCGACCTATAACTCCCGAGCCTGACTCTGCACCAAAAATGTAATTATACTATCTTAAAGGGCTACAATTTGGCATCATTAAATTTTTTCTATATTGTCATTAATTTTTAGTTTTTCGACCTAAAACTCCTGAACCTGACTCTGTGCCATAAATTTAATTATAATATCTTTAAGGGATACAATTTGTCATCATTAAATTTTTTCTGTATTTTCATTAATTTTTAGTTTTTCAACCTATAACTCCCGAGCCTGACACTGCGCCAAAAATTTAATTATACTATCTTAATGAGCTACAATTTGTCATCGTTAAATTTTTACTGTATTGTTATTAATTTTTCATTTTTCGACCTAAAACTACCGAACCTGACTCTGTGCCATAAATTTAATTATACTAACTTAAAGGGCTACAATTTGGCATCATTCAATTTTTTCTGTATTGCCATTAATTTTTAGTTTTTCGACCTACAACTCCCGAACCTGACTCTGTGCCATAAATTTAATTATACTATCTTAAAGGGCTACAATTTGGCATTATTCAATTTTTTCTGTATTGTCATTAATTTTTAGTTTTTCAACCTATAACTCCCGAGCCTGACACTGCGCCAAAAATTTAATTATACTATCTTAAAGAGCTACAATTTGCCATCGTTAAATTTTTACTGTATTGTTATTAATTTTTCATTTTTCGACCTAAAACTCCCGAACCTGACTCTGTGCCATAAATTTAATTATACTATCTTAAAGGGCTACAATTTGGCATTATTCAATTTTTTCTGTACTGTCATTAATTTTTAGTTTTTCGACCTATAACTCCCGAGCCTGACTCTGCACCAAAAATGTAATTATACTATCTTAAAGGGCTACAATTTGGCATCATTAAATTTTTTCTATATTGTCATTAATTTTTAGTTTTTCGACCTAAAACTCCTGAACCTGACTCTGTGCCATAAATTTAATTATACCATCTTAAAGGGCATAAAAAGGGCTAAAATTTAACATCATTGGAATTTTGCTGTATTGTCATTAATTTTTAACCTATAACTCCCTAAAAACTGCTACAATTTGTCATCATTCAATTTTTACTGTATTGTTATTAATTTTTCATTTTTCGACCTAAAACTACCGAAACTGACTCTGTGCCATAAATTTAATTATACTATCTAAATGGGCTACAATTTGGCATTATTCAATTTTTTCTGTATTGTCATTAATTTTTAGTTTTTCAACCTATAACTCCCGAGCCTGACACTGCGCCAAAAATTTAATTATACTATCTTAATGAGCTACAATTTGTCATCGTTAAATTTTTACTGTATTGTTATTAATTTTTCATTTTTCGACCTAAAACTACCGAACCTGACTCTGTGCCATAAATTTAATTATACTAACTTAAATGGCTACAATTTGGCATCATTCAATTTTTTCTGTATTGCCATTAATTTTTAGTTTTTCGACCTAAAACTCCCGAACCTGACTCTGTGCCATAAATTTAATTATATTATCTTAAAGGGCTACAATTTGGCATTATTCAATTTTTTCTGTATTGTCATTAATTTTTAGTTTTTCAACCTATAACTCCCGAGCCTGACACTGCGCCAAAAATTTAATTATACTATCTTAAAGAGCTACAATTTGCCATCGTTAAATTTTTACTGTATTGTTATTAATTTTTCATTTTTCGACCTAAAACTCCCGAACCTGACTCTGTGCCATAAATTTAATTATACTATCTTAAAGGGCTACAATTTGGCTTTATTCAATTTTTTCTGTACTGTCATTAATTTTTAGTTTTTCGACCTATAACTCCCGAGCCTGACTCTGCACCAAAAATGTAATTATACTATCTTAAAGGGCTACAATTTGGCATCATTAAATTTTTTCTATATTGTCATTAATTTTTAGTTTTTCGACCTAAAACTCCTGAACCTGACTCTGTGCCATAAATTTAATTATAATATCTTTAAGGGATACAATTTGTCATCATTAAATTTTTTCTGTATTTTCATTAATTTTTAGTTTTTCAACCTATAACTCCCGAGCCTGACACTGCGCCAAAAATTTAATTATACTATCTTAATGAGCTACAATTTGTCATCGTTAAATTTTTACTGTATTGTTATTAATTTTTCATTTTTCGACCTAAAACTACCGAACCTGACTCTGTGCCATAAATTTAATTATACTAACTTAAAGGGCTACAATTTGGCATCATTCAATTTTTTCTGCATTGTCATTAATTTTTAGTTTTTCGACCTAAAACTCCCGAACCTGACTCTGTGCCATAAATTTAATTATACTATCTTAAAGGGCTACAATTTGGCATTATTCAATTTTTTCTGTATTGTCATTAATTTTTAGTTTTTCAACCTATAACTCCCGAGCCTGACACTGCGCCAAAAATTTAATTATACTATCTTAAAGAGCTACAATTTGCCATCGTTAAATTTTTACTGTATTGTTATTAATTTTTCATTTTTCGACCTAAAACTCCCGAACCTGACTCTGTGCCATAAATTTAATTATACTATCTTAAAGGGCTACAATTTGGCATTATTCAATTTTTTCTGTACTGTCATTAATTTTTAGTTTTTCGACCTATAACTCCCGAGCCTGACTCTGCACCAAAAATGTAATTATACTATCTTAAAGGGCTACAATTTGGCATCATTAAATTTTTTCTATATTGTCATTAATTTTTAGTTTTTCGACCTAAAACTCCTGAACCTGACTCTGTGCCATAAATTTAATTATACCATCTTAAAGGGCATAAAAAGGGCTAAAATTTAACATCATTGGAATTTTGCTGTATTGTCATTAATTTTTAATTTTTAACCTATAACTCCCTAAAAACGGCTACAATTTGTCATCATTCAATTTTTACTGTATTGTTATTAATTTTTCATTTTTCGACCTAAAACTACCGAAACTGACTCTGTGCCATAAATTTAATTATACTATCTAAAAGGGCTACAATTTGGCATTATTCAATTTTTTCTGTATTGTCATTAATTTTTAGTTTTTCAACCTATAACTCCCGAGCCTGACACTGCGCCAAAAATTTAATTATACTATCTTAATGAGCTACAATTTGTCATCGTTAAATTTTTACTGTATTGTTATTAATTTTTCATTTTTCGACCTAAAACTACCGAACCTGACTCTGTGCCATAAATTTAATTATACTAACTTAAATGGCTACAATTTGGCATCATTCAATTTTTTCTGTATTGCCATTAATTTTTAGTTTTTCGACCTAAAACTCCCGAACCTGACTCTGTGCCATAAATTTAATTATACTATCTTAAAGGGCTACAATTTGGCATTATTCAATTTTTTCTGTATTGTCATTAATTTTTAGTTTTTCAACCTATAACTCCCGAGCCTGACACTGCGCCAAAAATTTAATTATACTATCTTAAAGAGCTACAATTTGCCATCGTTAAATTTTTACTGTATTGTTATTAATTTTTCATTTTTCGACCTAAAACTCCCGAACCTGACTCTGTGCCATAAATTTAATTATACTATCTTAAAGGGCTACAATTTGGCATTATTCAATTTTTTCTGTACTGTCATTAATTTTTAGTTTTTCGACCTATAACTCCCGAGCCTGACTCTGCACCAAAAATGTAATTATACTATCTTAAAGGGCTACAATTTGGCATCATTAAATTTTTTCTATATTGTCATTAATTTTTAGTTTTTCGACCTAAAACTCCTGAA
The DNA here is from genome assembly GCA_963675445.1 of Linnaemya vulpina. Classification (NCBI taxonomy): domain Eukaryota; kingdom Metazoa; phylum Arthropoda; class Insecta; order Diptera; family Tachinidae; genus Linnaemya; species Linnaemya vulpina. The sequence goes on along the minus strand of OY776281.1, from coordinate 43,214,743 downwards.
CCTGACTCTGTGCCATAAATTTAATTATACTATCTTTAAGGGATACAATTTGTCATCATTAAATTTTTTCTGTATTTTCATTAATTTTTCTTTTTTCGACCTATAACTCCCGAAACTGACTCTGCGCCAAAAATTTAATTATACTATCTTAAAAGGCTACAATTTGGCATCGTTCAATTTGTACTGTATTGTTATTAATTTTTCATTTTTCGACCTAAAACTACCGAACCTGACTCTGTGCCATAAATTTAATTATACTAACTTAAAGGGCTACAATTTGGCATCATTCAATTTTTACTGTATTGTTATTAATTTTTCATTTTTCGACCTAAAACTACCGAAACTGACTCTTTGCCATAAATTTAATTATACTATCTTAAAGGGCTACAATTTGGCATTATTCAATTTTTTCTGTATTGTCATTAATTTTTAGTTTTTCAACCTATAACTCCCGAGCCTGACATTGCGCCAAAAATTTAATTATACTATCTTAAAGAGCTACAATTTGCCATCGTTAAATTTTTACTGTATTGTTATTAATTTTCCATTTTTCGACCTAAAACTCCCGAACCTGACTCTGTGCCATAAATTTAATTATACTATCTTAAAGGGCTACAATTTGGCATTATTCAATTTTTTCTGTACTGTCGTTAATTTTTAGTTTTTCGACCTATAACTCCCGAGCCTGACTCTGCACCAAAAATTTAATTATACTATCTTAAAGGGCTACAATTTGTCATCGTTCAATTTTTACTGTAATGTTATTAATTTTTCATTTTTCGACCTAAAACTCCCGAACCTGACTCTGTGCCATAAATTTAATTATACTATCTTAAAGGGCTACAATTTGGCATTATTCAATCTTTTCTGCATTGTCATTAATTTTTAGTTTTTCAACCTATAACTCCCGAGCCTGACACTGCGCCAAAAATTGAATTATACTATATTAAAGGGCTACAATTTGGCATCATTCAATTTATACTGTAATGTTATTAATTTTTCATTTTTCGACCTAAAACTCCCGAACCTGACTCTGTGCCATAAATTTAATTATACTATCTTAAAGGGCTACAATTTGGCATTATTCAATCTTTTCTGCATTGTCATTAATTTTTAGTTTTTCAACCTTTAACTCCCGAGCCTGACACTGCGCCAAAAATTTAATTATACTATCTTAAAGAGCTACAATTTGTCATCGTTCAATTTTTACTGTATTGTTATTAATTTTTCATTTTTCGACCTAAAACTCTTTAACCTGAATCTGTGCCATAAATTTAATTATACTATATTTAAGGGATACAATTTGGCATCATTAAATTTTTTCTGTATTTTCATTCATTTTTCTTTTTTCGACCTATAACTCCCGAACCTGACTCTGCGCCAAAAATTTTATTATACTATCTTAAAGGGCTACAATTTGGCATCGTTCAATTTTTACTGTATTGTTATTAATTTTTCATTTTTCGACCTAAAACTCCCGAACCTGACTCTGTGCCATAAATTTAATTATACTACCTTAAAGGGCTACAATTTGGCATTATTCAATTTTTTCTGTCATTAATTTTTAGTTTTTCAACCTATAACTCCCGAGCCTGACACTGCGCCAAAAATTTAATTATACTATCTTAATGAGCTACAATTTGGCATCGTTAAATTTTTACTGTATTGTTATTAATTTTTCATTTTTCGACCTAAAACTCCCGAACCTGACTCTGTGCCATATTTTTAATTATACTATCTTAAAGGGCTACAATTTGGCATTATTCAAATTTTTCTGTATTGTCATTAATTTTTAGTTTTTCAACCTATAACTCCCGAGCCTGACACTGCGCCAAAAATTTAATTATACTATCTTAATGAGCTACAATTTGGCATCGTTAAATTTTTACTGTATTGTTATTAATTTTTCATTTTTCGACCTAAAACTCCCGAACCTGACTCTGTGCCATATTTTTAATTATACTATCTTAAAGGGCTACAATTTGGCATTATTCAAATTTTTCTGTATTGTCATTAATTTTTAGTTTTTCAACCTATAACTCCCGAGCCTGACACTGCGCCAAAAATTTAATTATACTATCTTAATGAGCTACAATTTGGCATCGTTAAATTTTTACTGTATTGTTATTAATTTTTCATTTTTCGACCTAAAACTCCCGAACCTGACTCTGTGCCATAAATTTAATTATACCATCTTAAAGGGCATAAAAAGGGCTACAATTTAACATCATTGGAATTTTGCTGTATTGTCATTAATTTTTAATTTTTAACCTATAACTCCCTAAAAACGGCTACAATTTGTCATCATTCAATTTTTACTGTATTGTTACTAATTTTTCATTTTTCGACCTAAAACTACCGAAACTGACTCTGTGCCATAAATTTAATTATACTATCTTAAAGGCCTACAATTTGGCATTATTCAATTTTTTCTGTATTGTCATTAATTTTTAGTTTTTCAACCTATAACTCCCGAGCCTGACACTGCGCCAAAAATTTAATTATACTATCTTAATGAGCTACAATTTGTCATCGTTAAATTTTTACTGTATTGTTATTAATTTTTCATTTTTCGACCTAAAACTACCGAACCTGACTCTGTGCCATAAATTTAATTATACTAACTTAAAGGGCTACAATTTGGCATCATTCAATTTTTTCTGTATTGCCATTAATTTTTAGTTTTTCGACCTAAAACTCCCGAACCTGACTCTGTGCCATAAATTTAATTATACTATCTTAAAGGGCTACAATTTGGCATTATTCAATTTTTTCTGTATTGTCATTAATTTTTAGTTCTTCAACCTATAACTCCCTAGCCTGACACTGCGCCAAAAATTTAATTATACTATCTTAAAGAGCTACAATTTGCCATCGTTAAATTTTTACTGTATTGTTATTAATTTTTCATTTTTCGACCTAAAACTCCCGAACCTGACTCTGTGCCATAAATTTAATTATACTATCTTAAAGGGCTACAATTTGGCTTTATTCAATTTTTTCTGTACTGTCATTAATTTTTAGTTTTTCGACCTAAAACTCCTGAACCTGACTCTGTGCCATAAATTTAATTATACTATCTTTAAGGGATACAATTTGTCATCATTAAATTTTTTCTGTATTTTCATTAATTTTTCTTTTTTCGACCTATAACTCCCGAACCTGACTCTGCGCCAAAAATTTAATTATACTATCTTAAAAGGCTACAATTTGGCATCGTTCAATTTTTACTGTATTGTTATTAATTTTTCATTTTTCGACCTAAAACTACCGAACCTGACCCTGTGCCATAAATTTAATTATACTAACTTAAAGGGCTACAATTTTGCATCATTCAATTTTTACTGTATTGTTATTAATTTTTCATTTTTCGACCTAAAACTACCGAAACTGACTCTTTGCCATAAATTTAATTATACCATCTTAAAGGGCTACAATTTGGCATTATTCAATTTTTTCTGTATTGTCATTAATTTTTAGTTTTTCAACCTATAACTCCCGAGCCTGACACTGCGCCAAAAATTTAATTATACTATCTTAAAGAGCTACAATTTGCCATCGTTAAATTTTTACTGTATTGTTATTAATTTTTCATTTTTCGACCTAAAACTCCCGAACCTGACTCTGTGCCATAAATTTAATTATACTATCTTAAAGGGCTACAATTTGGCATTATTCAATTTTTTCTGTGCTGTCGTTAATTTTTAGTTTTTCGACCTATAACTCCCGAGCCTGACTCTGCACCAAAAATTTAATTATACTATCTTAAAGGGCTACAATTTGTCATCGTTCAATTTTTACTGTAATGTTATTAATTTTTCATTTTTCGACCTAAAACTCCCGAACCTGACTCTGTGCCATAAATTTAATTATACTATCTTAAAGGGCTACAATTTGGCATTATTCAATTTTTTCTGTAATTAATTTTTAGTTTTTCAACCTATAACTCCCGAGCCTGACACTGCGCCAAAAATTTAATTACACTATCTTAATGAGCTACAATTTGGCATCGTTAAATTTTTACTGTATTGTTATTAATTTTTCATTTTTCGACCTAAAACTCCCGAACCTGACTCTGTGCCATATTTTTAATTATACTATCTTAAAGGGCTACAATTTGGCATTATTCAAATTTTTCTGTATTGTCATTAATTTTTAGTTTTTCAACCTATAACTCCCGAGCCTGACACTGCGCCAAAAATTTAATTATACTACCTTAAAGGGCTACAATTTGGCATCGTTAAGTTTTTACTGTATTGTTATTAATTTTTCATTTTTCGACCTAAAACTCCCGAACCTGACTCTGTGCCATAAATTTAATTATACTATCTTAAAGGGCTACAATTTGGCATTATTCAATCTTTTCTGCATTGTCATTAATTTTTAGTTTTTCAACCTATAACTCCCGAGCCTGACACTGCGCCAAAAATTTAATTATACTATCTTAAAGAGCTACAATTTGTCATCGTTAAATTTTTACTGTATTGTTATTAATTTTTCATTTTTCGACCTAAAACTCCCGAACCTGACTCTGTGCCATAAATTTAATTATACTATCTTAAAGGGCTACAATTTGGCATTATTCAATCTTTTCTGCATTGTCATTAATTTTTAGTTTTTCAACCTATAACTCCCGAGCCTGACACTGCGCCAAAAATTGAATTATACTATATTAAAGGGCTACAATTTGGCATCATTCAATTTATACTGTAATGTTATTAATTTTTCATTTTTCGACCTAAAACTCCCGAACCTGACTCTGTGCCATAAATTTAATTATACTATCTTAAAGGGCTACAATTTGGCATCATTCAATCTTTTCTGCATTGTCATTAATTTTTAGTTTTTCAACCTATAACTCCCGAGCCTGACACTGCGCCAAAAATTTAATTATACTATCTTAAAGAGCTACAATTTGTCATCGTTAAATTTTTACTGTATTGTTATTAATTTTTCATTTTTCGACCTAAAACTCCCGAACCTGACTCTGTGCCATAAATTTAATTATACTATCTTAAAGGGCTACAATTTGGCATCATAAAATTTTTTCTATATTGTCATTAATTTTTAGTTTTTCGACCTAAGACTCCTGAACCTGAATCTGTGCCATAAATTTAATTATACTACATTTAAGGGATACAATTTGGCATCATTAAATTTTTTCTGTATTTTCATTAATTTTTCTTTTTTCGACCTATAACTCCCGAACCTGACTCTGCGCCAAAAATTTAATTATACTATCTTAAAGGGCTACAATTTGGCATCGTTCAATTTTTACTGTATTGTTATTAATTTTTAATTTTTCGACCTAAAACTCCCGAACCTGACTCTGTACCAAAAATTTAATTATACCATCTTAAAGGGCATAAAAAGGGCTACAATTTAACATCATTGGAATTTTGCTGTATTGTCATTAATTTTTAATTTTTAACCTATAACTCCCTAAAAACGGCTACAATTTGTCATCATTCAATTTTTACTGTATTGTTATTAATTTTTCATTTTTCGACCTAAAAATCCCGAACCTGACTCTGTGCCATAAATTTAATTATACTATCTTAAAGGGCTACAATTTGGCATTATTCAATCTTTTCTGCATTGTCATTAATTTTTAGTTTTTCGACCTAAAACTCCTGAACCTGACTCTGTGCCATAAATTTAATTATACTATCTTTAAGGGATACAATTTGTCATCATTAAATTTTTTCTGTATTTTCATTAATTTTTCTTTTTTCGACCTATAACTCCCGAACCTGACTCTGCGCCAAAAATTTAATTATACTATCTTAAAAGGCTAAAATTTTGCATCGTTCAATTTTTACTGTATTGTTATTAATTTTTCATTTTTCGACCTAAAACTACCGAACCTGACTCTGTGCCATAAATTTAATTATACTAACTTAAAGGGCTACAATTTTGCATCATTCAATTTTTACTGTATTGTTATTAATTTTTCATTTTTCGACCTAAAACTACCGAAACTGACTCTTTGCCATAAATTTAATTATACTATCTTAAAGGGCTACAATTTGGCATTATTCAATTTTTTCTGTATTGTCATTAATTTTTAGTTTTTCAACCTATAACTTCCGAGCCTGACACTGCGCCAAAAATTTAATTATACTATCTTAAAGAGCTACAATTTGCCATCGTTAAATTTTTACTGTATTGTTATTAATTTTTCATTTTTCGACCTAAAACTCCAGAACCTGACTCTGTGCCATAAATTTAATTATACTATCTTAAAGGGCTACAATTTGGCATTATTCAATTTTTTCTGTACTGTCGTTAATTTTTAGTTTTTCGACCTATAACTCCCGAGCCTGACTCTTCACCAAAAATTTAATTATACTATCTTAAAGGGCTACAATTTGTCATCGTTCAATTTTTACTGTAATGTTATTAATTTTTCATTTTTCGACCTAAAACTCCCGAACCTGACTCTGTGCCATAAATTTAATTATACTATCTTAAAGGGCTACAATTTGGCATTATTCAATTTTTTCTGTAATTAATTTTTAGTTTTTCAACCTATAACTCCCGAGCCTGACACTGCGCCAAAAATTTAATTATACAATCTTAATGAGCTACAATTTGGCATCGTTAAATTTTTACTGTATTGTTATTAATTTTTCATTTTTCGACCTAAAACTCCCGAACCTGACTCTGTGCCATATTTTTAATTATACTATCTTAAAGGGCTACAATTTGGCATTATTCAAATTTTTCTGTATTGTCATTAATTTTTAGTTTTTCAACCTATAACTCCCGAGCCTGACACTGCGCCAAAAATTTAATTATACTACCTTAAAAGGCTACAATTTGACATCGTTAAGTTTTTACTGTATTGTTATTAATTTTTCATTTTTCGACCTAAAACTCCCGAACCTGACTCTGTGCCATAAATTTAATTATACTATCTTAAAGGGCTACAATTTGGCATTATTCAATCTTTTCTGCATTGTCATTAATTTTTAGTTTTTCAACCTATAACTCCCGAGCCTGACACTGCGCCAAAAATTTAATTATACTATCTTAAAGAGCTACAATTTGTCATCGTTAAATTCTTACTGTATTGTTATTAATTTTTCATTTTTCGACCTAAAACTCCCGAACCTGAATCTGTGGCATAAATTTAATTATACTATCTTAAAGGGCTACAATTTGGCATTATTCAATCTTTTCTGCATTGTCATTAATTTTTAGTTTTTCAACCTATAACTCCCGAGCCTGACACTGCGCCAAAAATTGAATTATACTATATTAAAGGGCTACAATTTGGCATCATTCAATTTATACTGTAATGTTATTAATTTTTCATTTTTCGACCTAAAACTCCCGAACCTGACTCTGTGCCATAAATTTAATTATACTATCTTAAAGGGCTACAATTTGGCATTATTCAATCTTTTCTGCATTGTCATTAATTTTTAGTTTTTCAACCTATAACTCCCGAGCCTGACACTGCGCCAAAAATTTAATTATACTACCTTAAAGGGCTACAATTTGGCATCGTTAAGTTTTTACTGTATTGTTATTAATTTTTCATTTTTCGACCTAAAACTCCCGAACCTGACTCTGTGCCATAAATTTAATTATACTATCTTAAAGGGCTACAATTTGGCATTATTCAATCTTTTCTGCATTGTCATTAATTTTTAGTTTTTCAACCTATAACTCCCGAGCCTGACACTGCGCCAAAAATTTAATTATACTATCTTAAAGAGCTACAATTTGTCATCGTTAAATTTTTACTGTATTGTTATTAATTTTTCATTTTTCGACCTAAAACTCCCGAACCTGACTCTGTGCCATAAATTTAATTATACTATCTTAAAGGGCTACAATTTGGCATTATTCAATCTTTTCTGCATTGTCATTAATTTTTAGTTTTTCAACCTATAACTCCCGAGCCTGACACTGCGCCAAAAATTGAATTATACTATATTAAAGGGCTACAATTTGGCATCATTCAATTTATACTGTAATGTTATTAATTTTTCATTTTTCGACCTAAAACTCCCGAACCTGACTCTGTGCCATAAATTTAATTATACTATCTTAAAGGGCTACAATTTGGCATCATTCAATCTTTTCTGCATTGTCATTAATTTTTAGTTTTTCAACCTATAACTCCCGAGCCTGACACTGCGCCAAAAATTTAATTATACTATCTTAAAGAGCTACAATTTGTCATCGTTAAATTTTTACTGTATTGTTATTAATTTTTCATTTTTCGACCTAAAACTCCCGAACCTGACTCTGTGCCATAAATTTAATTATACTATCTTAAAGGGCTACAATTTGGCATTATTCAATTTTTTCTGTACTGTCGTTAATTTTTAGTTTTTCGACCTATAACTCCCGAGCCTGACTCTTCACCAAAAATTTAATTATACTATCTTAAAGGGCTACAATTTGTCATCGTTCAATTTTTACTGTAATGTTATTAATTTTTCATTTTTCGACCTAAAACTCCCGAACCTGACTCTGTGCCATAAATTTAATTATACTATCTTAAAGGGCTACAATTTGGCATTATTCAATTTTTTCTGTAATTAATTTTTAGTTTTTCAACCTATAACTCCCGAGCCTGACACTGCGCCAAAAATTTAATTATACTATCTTAATGAGCTACAATTTGGCATCGTTAAATTTTTACTGTATTGTTATTAATTTTTCATTTTTCGACCTAAAACTCCCGAACCTGACTCTGTGCCATATTTTTAATTATACTATCTTAAAGGTCTACAATTTGGCATTATTCAAATTTTTCTGTATTGTCATTAATTTTTAGTTTTTCAACCTATAACTCCCGAGCCTGACACTGCGCCAAAAATTTAATTATACTACCTTAAAAGGCTACAATTTGGAATCGTTAAGTTTTTACTGTATTGTTATTAATTTTTCATTTTTCGACCTAAAACTCCCGAACCTGACTCTGTGCCATAAATTTAATTATACTATCTTAAAGGGCTACAATTTGGCATTATTCAATCTTTTCTGCATTGTCATTAATTTTTAGTTTTTCAACCTATAACTCCCGAGCCTGACACTGCGCCAAAAATTTAATTATACTATCTTAAAGAGCTACAATTTGTCATCGTTAAATTTTTACTGTATTGTTATTAATTTTTCATTTTTCGACCTAAAACTCCCGAACCTGACTCTGTGCCATAAATTTAATTATACTATCTTAAAGGGCTACAATTTGGCATCATTAAATTTTTTCTATATTGTCATTAATTTTTAGTTTTTCGACCTAAAACTCCTGAACCTGAATCTGTGCCATAAATTTAATTATACTATCTTAAAGGGCTACAATTTGGCATTATTAAATTTTTTCTGTATTGTCATTAATTTTTAGTTTTTCAACCTATAACTCCCGAGCCTGACACTGCGCCAAAAATTTAATTATACTATCTTAATGAGCTACAATTTGGCATCGTTATATTTTTACTGTATTGTTATTAATTTTTCATTTTTGGACCTAAAACTCCCGAACCTGACTCTGTGCCATATTTTTAATTATACTATCTTAAAGGGCTACAATTTGGCATTATTCAAATTTTTCTGTATTGTCATTAATTTTTAGTTTTTCAACCATCTATCTCCCGAGCCTGACACTGCGCCAAAAATTTAATTATACTACCTTAAAGGGCTACAATTTGGCATCGTTAAGTTTTTACTGTATTGTTATTAATTTTTCATTTTTCGACCTAAAACTCCCGAACCTGAATTTGTGCCAAAAATTTAATTATACTATCTTAAAGAACTACAATTTGGCATCATTCAATTTTTTCTGTATTGCCATTAATTTTTAGTTTTTCAACCTATAACTCCCGAGCCTGACACTGCGCCAAAAATTTAATTATACTATCTTAATGAGCTACAATTTGTCATCGTTAAATTTTTACTGTATTGTTATTAATTTTTCATTTTTCGACCTAAAACTACCGAACCTGACTCTGTGCCATAAATTTAATTATACTAACTTAAAGGGCTACAATTTGGCATCATTCAATTTTTTCTGTATTGCCATTAATTTTTAGTTTTTCGACCTAAAACTCCCGAACCTGACTCTGTGCCATAAATTTAATTATACCATCTTAAAGGGCATAAAAAGGGCTAAATTTAACATCATTGGAATTTTGCTGTATTGTCATTAATTTTTAATTATACTATCTTAAAGGGCTACAATTTGGCATTATTCAAATTTTTCTGTATTGTCATTAATTTTTAGTTTTTCAACCTCCCGAGCCTGACACTGTGCCAAAAATTTAATTATACTACCTTAAAGGGCTACAATTTGGCATCGTTAAGTTTTTACTGTATTGTTATTAATTTTTCATTTTTCGACCTAAAATTCCCGAACCTGACTCTGTGCCATAAATTTAATTATACTATCTTAAAGGGCTACAATTTGGCATTATTCAATCTTTTCTGCATTGTCATTAATTTTTAGTTTTTCAACCTATAACTCCCGAGCCTGACACTGCGCCAAAAATTTAATTATACTATCTTAAAGAGCTACAATTTGTCATCGTTAAATTTTTACTGTATTGTTATTAATTTTTCATTTTTCGACCTAAAACTCCCGAACCTGACTCTGTGCCATAAATTTAATTATACTATCTTAAAGGGCTACAATTTGGCATTATTCAATCTTTTCTGCATTGTCATTAATTTTTAGTTTTTCCACCTATAACTCCCGAGTCTGACACTGCGCCAAAAATTGAATTATACTATATTAAAGGGCTACAATTTGGCATCATTCAATTTATACTGTAATGTTATTAATTTTTCATTTTTCGACCTAAAACTCCCGAACCTGACTCTGTGCCATAAATTTAATTATACTATCTTAAAGGGCTACAATTTGGCATTATTCAATCTTTTCTGCATTGTCATTAATTTTTAGTTTTTCAACCTATAACTCCCGAGCCTGACACTGCGCCAAAAATTTAATTATACTATCTTAAAGAGCTACAATTTGTCATCGTTAAATTTTTACTGTATTGTTATTAATTTTTCATTTTTCGACCTAAAACTCCTGAACCTGACTCTGAGCCATAAATTTAATTATACTATCTTAAAGGGCTACATTTTGGCATCATTAAATTTTTTCTATATTGTCATTAATTTTTAGTTTTTCGACCTAAAACTCCTGAACCTGAATCTGTGCCATAAATTTAATTATACTATATTTAAGGGATACAATTTGGCATCATTAAATTTTTTCTGTATTTTCATTAATTTTTCTTTTTTCGACCTATAACTCCCGAACCTGACTCTGCGCCAAAAATTTAATTATACTATCTTAAAGGGCTACAATTTGGCATCATTAAATTTTTTCTATATTGTCATTAATTTTTAGTTTTTCGACCTAAAACTCCTGAACCTGAATCTGTGCCATAAATTTAATTATACTATATTTAAGGGATACAATTTGGCATCATTAAATTTTTTCTGTATTTTCATTAATTTTTCTTTTTTCGACCTATAACTCCCGAACCTGACTCTGCGCCAAAAATTTAATTATACTATCTTAAAGGGCTACAATTTGGCATCATTAAATTTTTTCTATATTGTCATTAATTTTTAGTTTTTCGACCTAAAACTCCTGAACCTGAATCTGTGCCATAAATTTAATTATACTATATTTAAGGGATACAATTTGGCATCATTAAATTTTTTCTGTATTTTCATTAATTTTTCTTTTTTCGACCTATAACTCCCGAACCTGACTCTGCGCCAAAAATTTAATTATACTATCTTAAAGGGCTACAATTTGGCATCATTAAATTTTTTCTATATTGTCATTATTTTTTAGTTTTTCGACCTAAAACTCCTGAACCTGAATCTGTGCCATAAATTTAATTATACTATATTTAAGGGATACAATTTGGCATCATTAAATTTTTTCTGTATTTTCATTAATTTTTCTTTTTTCGACCTAAAACTCCCGAACCTGACTCTGTACCAAAAATTTAATTATACCATCTTAAAGGGCATAAAAAGGGCTACAATTTAACATCATTGGAATTTTGCTGTATTGTCATTAATTTTTAATTTTTAACCTATAACTCCCTAAAAACGGCTACAATTTGTCATCATTCAATTTTTACTGTATTGTTATTAATTTTTCATTTTTCGACCTAAAACTACCGAAACTGACTCTGTGCCATAAATTTAATTATACTATCTTAAAGGGCTACAATTTGGCATTATTAAATTTTTTCTGTATTGTCATTAATTTTTAGTTTTTCAACCTATAACTCCCGAGCCTGACACTGCGCCAAAAATTTAATTATACTATCTTAATGAGCTACAATTTGTCATCGTTAAATTTTTACTGTATTGTTATTAATTTTTCATTTTTCGACCTAAAACTACCGAACCTGACTCTGTGCCATAAATTTAATTATACTAACTTAAAGGGCTACAATTTGGCATCATTCAATTTTTTCTGTATTGCCATTAATTTTTAGTTTTTCGACCTAAAACTCCCGAACCTGACTCTGTGCCATAAATTTAATTATACTATCTTAAAGGGCTACAATTTGGCATTATTCAATTTTTTCTGTATTGTCATTAATTTTTAGTTTTTCAACCTATAACTCCCGAGCCTGACACTGCGCCAAAAATTTAATTATACTATCTTAAAGAGCTACAATTTGCCATCGTTAAATTTTTACTGTATTGTTATTAATTTTTCATTTTTCGAACTAAAACTCCCGAACCTGACTCTGTGCCATAAATTTAATTATACTATCTTAAAGGGCTACAATTTGGCATTATTCAATTTTTTCTGTACTGTCATTAGTTTTTAGTTTTTCGACCTATAACTCCCGAACCTGACTCTGCACCAAATATGTAATTATACTATTTTAAAGGGCTACAATTTGTCATCGTTCAATTTTTACTGTAATGTTATTAATTTTTCATTGTTCGACCTAAAACTCCCGAACCTGACTCTGTGCCATAAATTTAATTATACTATCTTAAAGGGCTACAATTTGGCATTATTAAATTTTTTCTGTATTGTCATTAATTTTTAGTTTTTCAACCTATAACTCCCGAGCCTGACACTGCGCCAAATATTTAATTATACTATCTTAATGAGCTACAATTTGGCATCGTTAAATTTTTACTGTATTGTTAATAATTTTTCATTTTTGGACCTAAAACTCCCGAACCTGACCCTGTGCCATATTTTTAATTATACTATCTTAAAGGGCTACAATTTGGCATTATTCAAATTTTTCTGTATTGTCATTAATTTTTAGTTTTTCAACCATCTATCTCCCGAGCCTGACACTGCGCCAAAAATTTAATTATACTACCTTAAAGGGCTACAATTTGGCATCGTTAAGTTTTTACTGTATTGTTATTAATTTTTCATTTTTCGACCTAAAACTCCCGAACCTGACTTTGTGCCAAAAATTTAATTATACTATCTTAAAGGGCTACAATTTGGCATCATTCAATTTTTTCTGTATTGCCATTAATTTTTAGTTTTTCAACCTATAACTCCCGAGCCTGACACTGCGCCAAAAATTTAATTATACTATCTTAATGAGCTACAATTTGTCATCGTTTAATTTTTACTGTATTGTTATTAATTTTTCATTTTTCGACCTAAAACTACCGAACCTGACTCTGTGCCATAAATTTAATTATACTAACTTAAAGGGCTACAATTTGGCATCATTAAATTTTTTCTGTATTGCCATTAATTTTTAGTTTTTCGACCTAAAACTCCCGAACCTGACTCTGTGCCATAAATTTAATTATAACATCTTAAAGGGCATAAAAAGGGCTAAAATTTAACATCATTGGAATTTTGCTGTATTGTCATTAATTTTTAACCTATAACTCCCTAAAAACGGCTACAATTTGTCATCATTCAATTTTTACTGTATTGTTATTAAATTTTTCATTTTTCGACCTAAAACTACCGAAACTGACTCTGTGCCATAAATTTAATTATACTATCTTAAAGGGCTACAATTTGGCATTATTCAATTTTTTCTGTATTGTCATTAATTTTTAGTTTTTCAACCTATAACTCCCGAGCCTGACACTGCGCCAAAAATTTAATTATACTATCTTAATGAGCTACAATTTGTCATCGTTAAATTTTTACTGTATTGTTATTAATTTTTCATTTTTCGACCTAAAACTACCGAACCTGACTCTGTGCCATAAATTTAATTATACTAACTTAAAGGGCTACAATTTGGCATCATTCAATTTTTTCTGTATTGCCATTAATTTTTAGTTTTTCGACCTAAAACTCCCGAACCTGACTCTGTGCCATAAATTTAATAATACTATCTTAAAGGGCTACAATTTGGCATTATTCAATTTTTTCTGTATTGTCATTAATTTTTAGTTTTTCAACCTATAACTCCCGAGCCTGACACTGCGCCAAAAATTTAATTATACTATCTTAAAGAGCTACAATTTGCCATCGTTAAATTTTTACTGTATTGTTATTAATTTTTCATTTTTCGACCTAAAACTCCCGAACCTGACTCTGTGCCATAAATTTAATTATACTATCTTAAAGGGCTACAATTTGGCATTATTCAATTTTTTCTGTACTGTCATTAATTTTTAGTTTTTCGACCTATAACTCCCGAGCCTGACTCTGCACCAAAAATGTAATTATACTATCTTAAAGGGCTACAATTTGTCATCGTTAAATTTTTACTGTAATGTTATTAATTTTTCATTGTTCGACCTAAAACTCCCGAACCTGACTCTGTGCCATAAATTTAATTATACTATCTTAAAGGGCTACAATTTGTCATTATTCAACTTTTTCTGTATTGTCATTAATTTTTAGTTTTTCAACCTATAACTCCCGAGCCTGACACTGCGCCAAAAATTTAATTATACTATCTTAATGAGCTACAATTTGGCATCGTTAAATTTTTACTGTATTGTTATTAATTTTTCATTTTTGGACCTAAAACTCCCGAACCTGACTCTGTGCCATATTTTTAATTATACTATCTTAAAGGGCTACAATTTGGCATTATTCAAATATTTCTGTATTGTCATTAATTTTTAGTTTTTCAACCATCTATCTCCCGAGCCTGACACTGCGCCAAAAATTTAATTATACTACCTTAAAGGGCTACAATTTGGCATCGTTAAGTTTTTACTGTATTGTTATTAATTTTTCATTTTTCGACCTAAAACTCCCGAATCTGACTTTGTGCCAAAAATTTAATTATACTATCTTAAAGGGCTACAATTTGGCATCATTCAATTTTTTCTGTATTGCCATTAATTTTTAGTTTTTCGACCTAAAACTCCCGACCCTAACTCTGCCCCAAAAATTGAATTATACTATATTAAAGGGCTACAATTTGGCATCATTGGAATTTTGCTGTGTTGTCATTAATTTTTAATTTTTAACCTATAACTCCCTAAAAACGGCTACAATTTGTCATCATTAAATTTTTACTGTATTGTTATTAATTTTTCATTTTTCGACCTAAAACTACCGAACCTGACTCTGTGCCATAAATTTAATTATACTATCTTAAAGGGCTACAATTTGGCATTATTCAATCTTTTCTGCATTGTCATTAATTTTTAGTTTTTCAACCTATAACTCCCGAGCCTGACACTGTACCAAAAATTTAATTATACCATCTTAAAGGGCATAAAAAGGGTTACAATTTAACGTCATTGGAATTTTGCTGTGTTGTCATTAATTTTTAACCTTTAACTCCCTAAAAACGGCTACAATTTGTTATCATTCAATTTTTACTGTATTGTTATTAATTTTTCATTTTTCGACCTAAAACTGCCGAACCTGACTCTGTGCTATAAATTTAATTATACTATCTTAAAGGGCTACAATTTGGCATTATTCAATTTTTTCTGTATTGCCATTAATTTTTAGTTTTTCGACCTAAAACTCCCGAACCTGACTCTGTGCCATAAATTTAATTATTCTATCTTAAAGGGCTACGATTTGGCATTATTCAATTTTTTCTGTATTGTCATTAATTTTTAGTTTTTCAACCTAAAACTCCCGAGCCTAACTCTGTCCCAAAAACTGAATTATACTATATTAAAGGGCTACAATTTGGCATCATTAAATTTTTTCTGTATTGTCATTAATTTTTAATTTTTAACCTATAACTCCCTAAAAACGGCTACAATTTGTCATCATTCAATTTTTACTGTATTGTTATTAATTTTTAATTTTTCGACCTAAAACTACCGAACCTGACTCTGTGCCATAAATTTAATTATACTATCTTAAAGGGCTACAATTTGGCATTATTCAATTTTTTCTGTATTGTCATTAATTTTTAGTTTTTCAACCTATAACTCCCGAGCCTGACACTGCGCCAAAAATTTAATTATACTATCTTAATGAGCTACAATTTGTCATCGTTAAATCTTTACTGTATTGTTATTAATTTTTCGTTTTTCGACCTAAAACTCCCGAACCTGACACTGTGCCATAAATTTAATTATACTATCTTAATTATACTATCTTAAAGGGCTACAATTTGGCATCATTCAATTTTTTCTGTATTACCATTAATTTTTAGTTTTTCGACCTAAAACTCCCGAGCCTAACTCTGTCCTAAAAATTGAATTATACTATATTAAAGGGCTACAATTTGGCATCATTTAATTTATACTGTAATGTTATTAATTTTTCATTTTTCGACCTAAAACTCCCGAACCTGACTCTGTGCCATAAATTTAATTATACTATCTTAAAGGGCTACAATTTGGAATTATTCAATCTTTTCTGTATTGTCATTAATTTTTAGTTTTTCAACCTATAACTCCCGAGCGTGACACTGCGCCAAAAATTTAATTATACTATCTTAAAGAGCTACAATTTGTCATCGTTAAATTTTTACTGTATTGTTATTAATTTTTCATTTTTCGACCTAAAACTCCCGAACCTGACTCTGTGCCATAAATTTAATTATACTATCTTAAAGGGCTACAATTTGGCATCATTAAATTTTTTCTATATTGTCATTAATTTTTAGTTTTTCGACCTAAAACTCCTGAACCTGACTCTGTGCCATAAATTTAATTATACTATCTTTAAGGGATACAATTTGGCATCATTAAATTTTTTCTGTATTTTCATTAATTTTTCTTTTTTCGACCTATAACTCCCGAATCTGACTCTGCGCAAAAAATTTAATTATACTATCTTAAAGAGCTACAATTTGGCATCGTTCAATTTTTACTGTATTGTTATTAATTTTTCATTTTTCAACCTAAAACTCCCGAACCTGACTCTGTACCAAAAATTTAATTATACCATTTTAAAGAGAATAAAAAGGGCTAAAATTTAACATCATTGGAATTATGCTGTATTGTCATTAATTTTTAATTTTTAACCTATAACTCCCTAAAAACGGGTACAATTTGTCATCGTTAAATTTTTACTGTATTGTTATTAATTTTTCATTTTTCGACCTAAAATTACCGAACCTGACTCTGTGCCATAAATTTAATTATACCATCTTAAAGAGCTACAATTTGCCATCGTTAAATTTTTACTGTATTGTTATTAATTTTTCATTTTTCGACCTAAAACTCCCGAACCTGACTCTGTGCCATAAATTTAATTATACTATCTTAAAGGGCTACAATTTGGCATTATTAAATTTTTTCTGTACTGTCGTTAATTTTTAGTTTTTCGACCTATAACTCCCGAGCCTGACTCTGCACCAATAATTTAATTATACTATCTTAAAGGGCTACAATTTGTCATCGTTCAATTTTTACTGTAATGTTATTAATTTTTCATTTTTCGACCTAAAACTGCCGAACCTGTCTCTGTGCCATAAATTTAATTATACTATCTTAAAGGGCTACAATTTGGCATTAATCAATTTTTTCTGTATTGTCATTAATTTTTAGTTTTTCAACCTATAACTCCCGAGCCTGACACTGCGCCAAAAATTTAATTATACTATCTTAATGAGCTACAATTTGGCATCGTTAAATTTTTACTGTATTGTTATTAATTTTTCATTTTTCGACCTAAAACTCCCGAACCTGACTCTGTGCCATAAATTTAATTATACTATCTTTAAGGTATACAATTTGGCATCATTAAATTTTTTCTGTATTTTCATTAATTTTTCTTTTTTCGACCTATAACTCCCGAACCTGACTCTGCGCCAAAAATTTAATTATACTATCTTAAAGAGCTACAATTTGGCATCATTCAATTTTTACTGTATTGTTATTAATTTTTCATTTTTCGACCTAAAACTGCCGAACCTGACTCTGTGCTATAAATTTAATTATACTATCTTAAAGGGCTACAATTTGGCATTATTCAATTTTTTCTGTATTGCCATTAATTTTTAGTTTTTCGACCTAAAACTCCCGAACCTGACTCTGTGCCATAAATTTAATTATTCTATCTTAAAGGGCTACGATTTGGCATTATTCAATTTTTTCTGTATTGTCATTAATTTTTAGTTTTTCAACCTAAAACTCCCGAGCCTAACTCTGTCCCAAAAACTGAATTATACTATATTAAAGGGCTACAATTTGGCATCATTAAATTTTTTCTGTATTGTCATTAATTTTTAATTTTTAACCTATAACTCCCTAAAAACGGCTACAATTTGTCATCATTCAATTTTTACTGTATTGTTATTAATTTTTAATTTTTCGACCTAAAACTACCGAACCTGACTCTGTGCCATAAATTTAATTATACTATCTTAAAGGGCTACAATTTGGCATTATTCAATTTTTTCTGTATTGTCATTAATTTTTAGTTTTTCAACCTATAACTCCCGAGCCTGACACTGCGCCAAAAATTTAATTATACTATCTTAATGAGCTACAATTTGTCATCGTTAAATCTTTACTGTATTGTTATTAATTTTTCGTTTTTCGACCTAAAACTCCCGAACCTGACACTGTGCCATAAATTTACTTATACTATCTTAATTATACTATCTTAAAGGGCTACAATTTGGCATCATTCAATTTTTTCTGTATTACCATTAATTTTTAGTTTTTCGACCTAAAACTCCCGAGCCTAACTCTGTCCTAAAAATTGAATTATACTATATTAAAGGGCTACAATTTGGCATCATTTAATTTATACTGTAATGTTATTAATTTTTCATTTTTCGACCTAAAACTCCCGAACCTGACTCTGTGCCATAAATTTAATTATACTATCTTAAAGGGCTACAATTTGGAATTATTCAATCTTTTCTGCATTGTCATTAATTTTTAGTTTTTCAACCTATAACTCCCGAGCCTGACACTGCGCCAAAAATTTAATTATACTATCTTAATGAGCTACAATTTGGCATCGTTAAATTTTTACTGTATTGTTATTAATTTTTCATTTTTGGACCTAAAACTCCCGAACCTGACTCTGTGCCATATTTTTAATTATACTATCTTAAAGGGCTACAATTTGGCATTATTCAAATATTTCTGTATTGTCATTAATTTTTA
This sequence comes from Linnaemya vulpina, assembly GCA_963675445.1. NCBI lineage: Eukaryota > Metazoa > Arthropoda > Insecta > Diptera > Tachinidae > Linnaemya > Linnaemya vulpina. Next base: position 43,195,243 of record OY776281.1, on the reverse strand, counting down.
GTTTTTCAACCATCTATCTCCCGAGCCTGACACTGCGCCAAAAATTTAATTATACTACCTTAAAGGGCTACAATTTGGCATCGTTAAGTTTTTACTGTATTGTTATTAATTTTTCATTTTTCGACCTAAAACTCCCGAATCTGACTTTGTGCCAAAAATTTAATTATACTATCTTAAAGGGCTACAATTTGGCATCATTCAATTTTTTCTGTATTGCCATTAATTTTTAGTTTTTCGACCTAAAACTCCCGACCCTAACTCTGCCCCAAAAATTGAATTATACTATATTAAAGGGCTACAATTTGGCATCATTGGAATTTTGCTGTGTTGTCATTAATTTTTAACCTATAACTCCCTAAAAACGGCTACAATTTGTCATCATTAAATTTTTACTGTATTGTTATTAATTTTTCATTTTTCGACCTAAAACTACCGAACCTGACTCTGTGCCATAAATTTAATTATACTATCTTAAAGGGCTACAATTTGGCATTATTCAATCTTTTCTGCATTGTCATTAATTTTTAGTTTTTCAACCTATAACTCCCGAGCCTGACACTGTACCAAAAATTTAATTATACCATCTTAAAGGGCATAAAAAGGGTTACAATTTAACGTCATTGGAATTTTGCTGTGTTGTCATTAATTTTTAACCTTTAACTCCCTAAAAACGGCTACAATTTGTTATCATTCAATTTTTACTGTATTGTTATTAATTTTTCATTTTTCGACCTAAAACTGCCGAACCTGACTCTGTGCTATAAATTTAATTATACTATCTTAAAGGGCTACAATTTGGCATTATTCAATTTTTTCTGTATTGCCATTAATTTTTAGTTTTTCGACCTAAAACTCCCGAACCTGACTCTGTGCCATAAATTTAATTATTCTATCTTAAAGGGCTACGATTTGGCATTATTCAATTTTTTCTGTATTGTCATTAATTTTTAGTTTTTCAACCTAAAACTCCCGAGCCTAACTCTGTCCCAAAAACTGAATTATACTATATTAAAGGGCTACAATTTGGCATCATTAAATTTTTTCTGTATTGTCATTAATTTTTAATTTTTAACCTATAACTCCCTAAAAACGGCTACAATTTGTCATCATTCAATTTTTACTGTATTGTTATTAATTTTTAATTTTTCGACCTAAAACTACCGAACCTGACTCTGTGCCATAAATTTAATTATACTATCTTAAAGGGCTACAATTTGGCATTATTCAATTTTTTCTGTATTGTCATTAATTTTTAGTTTTTCAACCTATAACTCCCGAGCCTGACACTGCGCCAAAAATTTAATTATACTATCTTAATGAGCTACAATTTGTCATCGTTAAATCTTTACTGTATTGTTATTAATTTTTCGTTTTTCGACCTAAAACTCCCGAACCTGACACTGTGCCATAAATTTAATTATACTATCTTAATTATACTATCTTAAAGGGCTACAATTTGGCATCATTCAATTTTTTCTGTATTACCATTAATTTTTAGTTTTTCGACCTAAAACTCCCGAGCCTAACTCTGTCCTAAAAATTGAATTATACTATATTAAAGGGCTACAATTTGGCATCATTTAATTTATACTGTAATGTTATTAATTTTTCATTTTTCGACCTAAAACTCCCGAACCTGACTCTGTGCCATAAATTTAATTATACTATCTTAAAGGGCTACAATTTGGAATTATTCAATCTTTTCTGTATTGTCATTAATTTTTAGTTTTTCAACCTATAACTCCCGAGCCTGACACTGCGCCAAAAATTTAATTATACTATCTTAAAGAGCTACAATTTGTCATCGTTAAATTTTTACTGTATTGTTATTAATTTTTCATTTTTCGACCTAAAACTCCCGAACCTGACTCTGTGCCATACATTTAATTATACTATCTTAAAGGGCTACAATTTGGCATCATTAAATTTTTTCTATATTGTCATTAATTTTTAGTTTTTCGACCTAAAACTCCTGAACCTGACTCTGTGCCATAAATTTAATTATACTATCTTTAAGGGATACAATTTGGCATCATTAAATTTTTTCTGTATTTTCATTAATTTTTCTTTTTTCGACCTATAACTCCCGAATCTGACTCTGCGCAAAAAATTTAATTATACTATCTTAAAGAGCTACAATTTGGCATCGTTCAATTTTTACTGTATTGTTATTAATTTTTCATTTTTCAACCTAAAACTCCCGAACCTGACTCTGTACCAAAAATTTAATTATACCATTTTAAAGAGAATAAAAAGGGCTAAAATTTAACATCATTGGAATTATGCTGTATTGTCATTAATTTTTAATTTTTAACCTATAACTCCCTAAAAACGGCTACAATTTGTCATCGTTAAATTTTTACTGTATTGTTATTAACTTTTCATTTTTCGACCTAAAATTACCGAACCTGACTCTGTGCCATAAATTTAATTATACCATCTTAAAGAGCTACAATTTGCCATCGTTAAATTTTTACTGTATTGTTATTAATTTTTCATTTTTCGACCTAAAACTCCCGAACCTGACTCTGTGCCATAAATTTAATTATACTATCTTAAAGGGCTACAATTTGGCATTATTAAATTTTTTCTGTACTGTCGTTAATTTTTAGTTTTTCGACCTATAACTCCCGAGCCTGACTCTGCACCAATAATTTAATTATACTATCTTAAAGGGCTACAATTTGTCATCGTTCAATTTTTACTGTAATGTTATTAATTTTTCATTTTTCGACCTAAAACTGCCGAACCTGTCTCTGTGCCATAAATTTAATTATACTATCTTAAAGGGCTACAATTTGGCATTAATCAATTTTTTCTGTATTGTCATTAATTTTTAGTTTTTCAACCTATAACTCCCGAGCCTGACACTGCGCCAAAAATTTAATTATACTATCTTAATGAGCTACAATTTGGCATCGTTAAATTTTTACTGTATTGTTATTAATTTTTCATTTTTCGACCTAAAACTCCCGAACCTGACTCTGTGCCATAAATTTAATTATACTATCTTTAAGGTATACAATTTGGCATCATTAAATTTTTTCTGTATTTTCATTAATTTTTCTTTTTTCGACCTATAACTCCCGAACCTGACTCTGCGCCAAAAATTTAATTATACTATCTTAAAGAGCTACAATTTGGCATCATTCAATTTTTACTGTATTGTTATTAATTTTTCATTTTTCGACCTAAAACTGCCGAACCTGACTCTGTGCTATAAATTTAATTATACTATCTTAAAGGGCTACAATTTGGCATTATTCAATTTTTTCTGTATTGCCATTAATTTTTAGTTTTTCGACCTAAAACTCCCGAACCTGACTCTGTGCCATAAATTTAATTATTCTATCTTAAAGGGCTACGATTTGGCATTATTCAATTTTTTCTGTATTGTCATTAATTTTTAGTTTTTCAACCTAAAACTCCCGAGCCTAACTCTGTCCCAAAAACTGAATTATACTATATTAAAGGGCTACAATTTGGCATCATTAAATTTTTTCTGTATTGTCATTAATTTTTAATTTTTAACCTATAACTCCCTAAAAACGGCTACAATTTGTCATCATTCAATTTTTACTGTATTGTTATTAATTTTTAATTTTTCGACCTAAAACTACCGAACCTGACTCTGTGCCATAAATTTAATTATACTATCTTAAAGGGCTACAATTTGGCATTATTCAATTTTTTCTGTATTGTCATTAATTTTTAGTTTTTCAACCTATAACTCCCGAGCCTGACACTGCGCCAAAAATTTAATTATACTATCTTAATGAGCTACAATTTGTCATCGTTAAATCTTTACTGTATTGTTATTAATTTTTCGTTTTTCGACCTAAAACTCCCGAACCTGACACTGTGCCATAAATTTACTTATACTATCTTAATTATACTATCTTAAAGGGCTACAATTTGGCATCATTCAATTTTTTCTGTATTACCATTAATTTTTAGTTTTTCGACCTAAAACTCCCGAGCCTAACTCTGTCCTAAAAATTGAATTATACTATATTAAAGGGCTACAATTTGGCATCATTTAATTTATACTGTAATGTTATTAATTTTTCATTTTTCGACCTAAAACTCCCGAACCTGACTCTGTGCCATAAATTTAATTATACTATCTTAAAGGGCTACAATTTGGAATTATTCAATCTTTTCTGCATTGTCATTAATTTTTAGTTTTTCAACCTATAACTCCCGAGCCTGACACTGCGCCAAAAATTTAATTATACTATCTTAAAGAGCTACAATTTGTCATCGTTAAATTTTTACTGTATTGTTATTAATTTTTCATTTTTCGACCTAAAACTCCCGAACCTGACTCTGTGCCATAAATTTAATTATACTATCTTAATGGGCTACAATTTGGCATCATTAAATTTTTTCTATATTGTCATTAATTTTTAGTTTTTCGACCTAAAACTCCTGAACCTGACTCTGTGCCATAAATTTAATTATACTATCTTTAAGGGATACAATTTGGCATCATTAAATTTTTTCTGTATTTTCATTAATTTTTCTTTTTTCGACCTATAACTCCCGAATCTGACTCTGCGCAAAAAATTTAATTATACTATCTTAAAGAGCTACAATTTGGCATCGTTAAATTTTTACTGTATTGTTATTAATTTTTCATTTTTCAACCTAAAACTCCCGAACCTGACTCTGTACCAAAAATTTAATTATACCATTTTAAAGAGAATAAAAAGGGCTAAAATTTAACATCATTGGAATTATGCTGTATTGTCATTAATTTTTAATTTTTAACCTATAACTCCCTAAAAACGGCTACAATTTGTCATCGTTAAATTTTTACTGTATTGTTATTAATTTTTCATTTTTCGACCTAAAATTACCGAACCTGACTCTGTGCCATAAATTTAATTATACCATCTTAAAGAGCTACAATTTGCCATCGTTAAATTTTTACTGTATTGTTATTAATTTTTCATTTTTCGACCTAAAACTCCCGAACCTGACTCTGTGCCATAAATTTAATTATACTATCTTAAAGGGCTACAATTTGGCATTATTAAATTTTTTCTGTACTGTCGTTAATTTTTAGTTTTTCGACCTATAACTCCCGAGCCTGACTCTGCACCAATAATTTAATTATACTATCTTAAAGGGCTACAATTTGTCATCGTTCAATTTTTACTGTAATGTTATTAATTTTTCATTTTTCGACCTAAAACTGCCGAACCTGTCTCTGTGCCATAAATTTAATTATACTATCTTAAAGGGCTACAATTCGGCATTAATCAATTTTTTCTGTATTGTCATTAATTTTTAGTTTTTCAACCTATAACTCCCGAGCCTGACACTGCGCCAAAAATTTAATTATACTATCTTAATGAGCTACAATTTGGCATCGTTAAATTTTTACTGTATTGTTATTAATTTTTCATTTTTCGACCTAAAACTCCCGAACCTGACTCTGTGCCATAAATTTAATTATACTATCTTTAAGGTATACAATTTGGCATCATTAAATTTTTTCTGTATTTTCATTAATTTTTCTTTTTTCGACCTATAACTCCCGAACCTGACTCTGCGCCAAAAATTTAATTATACTATCTTAAAGAGCTACAATTTGGCATCGTTCAATTTTTACTGTATTGTTATTAATTTTTCATTTTTCGACCTAAAACTCCCGAACCTGACTCTGTACCAAAAATTTAATTATACCATCTTAAAGGGCATAAAAAGGGCTACAATTTAACATCATTGGAATTTTGCTGTATTGTCATTAATTTTTAATTTTTAACCTATAACTCCCTAAAAACGGCTACAATTTGTCATCGTTAAATTTTTACTGCATTGTTATTAATTTTTCATTTTTCGACCTAAAACTACCGAACCTGACTCCGTGCCATAAATTTAATTATACTAACTTAAAGGGCTACAATTTGGCATCATTCAATTTTTTCTGTATTGCCATTAATTTTTAGTTTTTCGACCTAAAACTCCCGGACCTGACTCTGTGCCAAAAATTTAATTATACTATCTTAAAGAGCTACAATTTGTCATCGTTAAATTTATACTGTATTGTTATTAATTTTTCATTTTTCGACCTAAAACTCCCGAACATGACTCTGTGCCATAAATTTAATTATACTATCTTAAAGGGCTACAATTTGGCATCATTAAATTTTTTCTATATTGTCATTAATTTTTAGTTTTTCGACCTAAAACTCCTGAACCAGACTCTGTGCCATAAATTTAATTATACTATCTTTAAGGGATACAATTTGGCATCATTAAATTTTTTCTGTATTTTCATTAATTTTTCTTTTTTCGACCTATAACTCCCGAACCTGACTGTGCGCCAAAAATTTAATTATACCATCTTAAAGGGCTACAATTTGGCATCGTTCAATTTTTACTGTATTGTTATTAATTTTTCATTTTTCGACCTAAAACTCCCGAACCTGACTCTGTACCAAAAATTTAATTATACCATCTTAAAGGGCATAAAAAGGGCTACAATTTAACATCATTGGAATTTTGCTGTATTGTGATTAATTTTTAATTTTTAACCTATAACTCCCTAAAAACGGCTACAATTTGTCATCGTTAAATTTTTACTGTATTGTTATTAATTTTTCATTTTTCGACCTAAAACTACCGAACCTGACTCTGTGCCATAAATTTAATTATACTAACTTAAAGGGCTACAATTTGGCATCATTCAATTTTTTCTGTATTGCCATTAATTTTTAGTTTTTCGACCTAAAACTCCCGAACCTGACTCTGTGCCATAAATTTAATTATACTATCTTAAAGGGCTACAATTTGGCATTATTCAATTTTTTCTGTATTGTCATTAATTTTTAGTTTTTCAACCTATAACTCCCGAGCCTGACACTGCGCCAAAAATTTAATTATACTATCTTAAAGAGCTACAATTTGCCATCGTTAAATTTTTACTGTATTGTTATAAATTTTTCATTTTTCGACCTAAAACTCCCGAACCTGACTCTGTGCCATAAATTGAATTATACTATCTTAAAGGGCTACAATTTGGCATTATTCAATTTTTTCTGTACTGTCGTTAATTTTTAGTTTTTCAACCTATAACTCCCGAGCCTGACACTGCGCCAAAAATTTAATTATACTATCTTAAAGAGCTACAATTTGGCATCGTTAAATTTTTACTGTATTGTTATTAATTTTTCATTTTTCGACCTAAAACTCCCGAACCTGACTCTGTGCCATAAATTTAATTATACTATCTTAAAGGGCTACAATTTGGCGAGCCTCACACTGCGCCAAAAATTTAATTATACTACCTTAAAGGGCTACAATTTGGCATCGTTAAGTTTTTACTGTATTGTTATTAATTTTTCATTTTTCGACCTAAAACTCCCGAACCTGACTTTGTGCCAAAAATTTAATTATACTATCTTAAAGGGCTACAATTTGGCACCATTCAATTTTTTCTGTATTGCCATTAATTTTTATTTTTTCGACCTAAAACTCCCGAGCCTAACTCTGTCCCAAAAATTGAATTATACTATATTAAAGGGCTACAATTTGGCATCATTCAATTTTTACTGTAATGTTATTAATTTTTCATTTTTCGACCTAAAACTCCCGAACCTGACTCTGTGCCATAAATTTAATTATACTATCTTAAAGGGCTACAATTTGGCATTATTCAATTTTTTCTGTATTGTCATTAATTTTTAGTTTTTCAACCTATAACTCCCGAGCCTGACACTGCGCCAAAAGTTTAATTATACTATCTTAATGAGCTACAATTTGTCATCGTTAAATTTTTACTGTATTGTTATTAATTTTTCATTTTTCGACCTAAAACTCCCGAACCTGACACTGTGCCATAAATTTAATTATACTATCTTAAAGGGATACAATTTGGCATCATTCAATTTTTTCTGTATTGCCATTAATTTTTAGTTTTTCGACCTTAAACTCACGAGCCTAACTCTGTCCCAAAAATTGAATTATACTATATTAAAGGGCTACAATTTGGCATCATTCAACTTTTACTGTAATGTTATTAATTTTTCATTTTTCGACCTAAAACTCCCGAACCTGACTCTGTGCCATAAATTTAATTATACTATCTTAAAGGGCTACAATTTGGCATTATTCAATCTTTTCTGCATTGTCATTAATTTTTAGTTTTTCAATCTATAACTCCCGAGCCTGACACTGCGCCAAAAACTTAATTATACTATCTTAAAGAGCTACAATTTGGCATCGTTCAATTTTTACTGTATTGTTATTAATTGTTCATTTTTCGACCTAAATTCCCGAGCCTGACACTGCGCCAAAAATTTAATTATACTTTCTTAATGAGCTACAATTTGTCATCGTTAAATTTTTACTGTATTGTTATTAATTTTTCATTTTTCGACCTAAAACTCCCGAACCTGACTCTGTGCCATAAATTTAATTATACTATCTTAAAGGGCTACAATTTGGCATTATTCAATTTTTTCTGTATTGTCATTAATTTTTAGTTTTTCGACCTAAAACTCCCGAACCTGACTCTGTGCCATAAATTTAATTATACTATCTTAAAGGGCTACGATTTGGCATTATTCAATTTTTTCTGTATTGTCATTAATTTTTAGTTTTTCAACCTAAAACTCCCGAGCCTAACTCTGTCCCAAAAACTGAATTATACTATAGTAAAGGGCTACAATTTGGCATCATTAAATTTTTTCTGTATTGTCATTAATTTTTAATTTTTAACCTATAACTCCCTAAAAACGGCTACAATTTGTCATCATTCTATTTTTACTGTATTGTTATTAATTTTTCATTTTTCGACCTAAAACTACCGAACCTGACTCTGTGCCATAAATTTAATTATACTATCTTAAAGGGCTACAATTTGGCATCATTCAATTTTTTCTGTATTGCCATTAATTTTTAGTTTTTCGACCTAAAACTCCCGAACCTGACTCTGTGCCAAAAATTTAATTATACTATCTTAAAGAGCTACAATTTGTCATCGTTAAATTTATACTGTATTGTTATTAATTTTTCATTTTTCGACCTAAAACTCCCGAACATGACTCTGTGCCATAAATTTAATTATACTATCTTAAAGGGCTACAATTTGGCATCATTAAATTTTTTCTATATTGTCATTAATTTTTAGTTTTTCGACCTAAAACTCCTGAACCAGACTCTGTGCCATAAATTTAATTATACTATCTTTAAGGGATACAATTTGGCATCATTAAATTTTTTCTGTATTTTCATTAATTTTTCTTTTTTCGACCTATAACTCCCGAACCTGACTGTGCGCCAAAAATTTAATTATACCATCTTAAAGGGCTACAATTTGGCATCGTTCAATTTTTACTGTATTGTTATTAATTTTTCATTTTTCGACCTAAAACTCCCGAACCTGACTCTGTACCAAAAATTTAATTATACCATCTTAAAGGGCATAAAAAGGGCTACAATTTAACATCATTGGAATTTTGCTGTATTGTGATTAATTTTTAATTTTTAACCTATAACTCCCTAAAAACGGCTACAATTTGTCATCGTTAAATTTTTACTGTATTGTTATTAATTTTTCATTTTTCGACCTAAAACTACCGAACCTGACTCTGTGCCATAAATTTAATTATACTAACTTAAAGGGCTACAATTTGGCATCATTCAATTTTTTCTGTATTGCCATTAATTTTTAGTTTTTCGACCTAAAACTCCCGAACCTGACTCTGTGCCATAAATTTAATTATACTATCTTAAAGGGCTACAATTTGGCATTATTCAATTTTTTCTGTATTGTCATTAATTTTTAGTTTTTCAACCTATAACTCCCGAGCCTGACACTGCGCCAAAAATTTAATTATACTATCTTAAAGAGCTACAATTTGCCATCGTTAAATTTTTACTGTATTGTTATAAATTTTTCATTTTTCGACCTAAAACTCCCGAACCTGACTCTGTGCCATAAATTGAATTATACTATCTTAAAGGGCTACAATTTGGCATTATTCAATTTTTTCTGTACTGTCGTTAATTTTTAGTTTTTCAACCTATAACTCCCGAGCCTGACACTGCGCCAAAAATTTAATTATACTATCTTAAAGAGCTACAATTTGGCATCGTTAAATTTTTACTGTATTGTTATTAATTTTTCATTTTTCGACCTAAAACTCCCGAACCTGACTCTGTGCCATAAATTTAATTATACTATCTTAAAGGGCTACAATTTGGCGAGCCTGACACTGCGCCAAAAATTTAATTATACTACCTTAAAGGGCTACAATTTGGCATCGTTAAGTTTTTACTGTATTGTTATTAATTTTTCATTTTTCGACCTAAAACTCCCGAACCTGACTTTGTGCCAAAAATTTAATTATACTATCTTAAAGGGCTACAATTTGGCACCATTCAATTTTTTCTGTATTGCCATTAATTTTTATTTTTTCGACCTAAAACTCCCGAGCCTAACTCTGTCCCAAAAATTGAATTATACTATATTAAAGGGCTACAATTTGGCATCATTCAATTTTTACTGTAATGTTATTAATTTTTCATTTTTCGACCTAAAACTCCCGAACCTGACTCTGTGCCATAAATTTAATTATACTATCTTAAAGGGCTACAATTTGGCATTATTCAATTTTTTCTGTATTGTCATTAATTTTTAGTTTTTCAACCTATAACTCCCGAGCCTGACACTGCGCCAAAAGTTTAATTATACTATCTTAATGAGCTACAATTTGTCATCGTTAAATTTTTACTGTATTGTTATTAATTTTTCATTTTTCGACCTAAAACTCCCGAACCTGACACTGTGCCATAAATTTAATTATACTATCTTAAAGGGATACAATTTGGCATCATTCAATTTTTTCTGTATTGCCATTAATTTTTAGTTTTTCGACCTTAAACTAACGAGCCTAACTCTGTCCCAAAAATTGAATTATACTATATTAAAGGGCTACAATTTGGCATCATTCAACTTTTACTGTAATGTTATTAATTTTTCATTTTTCGACCTAAAACTCCCGAACCTGACTCTGTGCCATAAATTTAATTATACTATCTTAAAGGGCTACAATTTGGCATTATTCAATTTTTTCTGTATTGTCATTAATTTTTAGTTTGTCAACCTAAAACTCCCGAGCCTAACTCTGTCCCAAAAACTGAATTATACTATAGTAAAGGGCTACAATTTGGCATCATTAAATTTTTTCTGTATTGTCATTAATTTTTAATTTTTAACCTATAACTCCCTAAAAACGGCTACAATTTGGCATCATTCAACTTTTACTGTAATGTTATTAATTTTTCATTTTTCGACCTAAAACTCCCGAACCTGACTCTGTGCCATAAATTTAATTATACTATCTTAAAGGGCTACAATTTGGCATTATTCAATCTTTTCTGCATTGTCATTAATTTTTAGTTTTTCAATCTATAACTCCCGAGCCTGACACTGCGCCAAAAACTTAATTATACTATCTTAAAGAGCTACAATTTGGCATCGTTCAATTTTTACTGTATTGTTATTAATTGTTCATTTTTCGACCTAAATTCCCGAGCCTGACACTGCGCCAAAAATTTAATTATACTTTCTTAATGAGCAACAATTTGTCATCGTTAAATTTTTACTGTATTGTTATTAATTTTTCATTTTTCGACCTAAAACTCCCGAACCTGACTCTGTGCCATAAATTTAATTATACTATCTTAAAGGGCTACAATTTGGCATTATTCAATTTTTTCTGTATTGTCATTAATTTTTAGTTTTTCGACCTAAAACTCCCGAACCTGACTCTGTGCCATAAATTTAATTATACTATCTTAAAGGGCTACGATTTGGCATTATTCAATTTTTTCTGTATTGTCATTAATTTTTAGTTTGTCAACCTAAAACTCCCGAGCCTAACTCTGTCCCAAAAACTGAATTATACTATAGTAAAGGGCTACAATTTGGCATCATTAAATTTTTTCTGTATTGTCATTAATTTTTAATTTTTAACCTATAACTCCCTAAAAACGGCTACAATTTGTCATCATTCTATTTTTACTGTATTGTTATTAATTTTTCATTTTTCGACCTAAAACTACCGAACCTGACTCTGTGCCATAAATTTAATTATACTATCTTAAAGGGCTACAATTTGGCATCATTCAATTTTTTCTGTATTGCCATTAATTTTTAGTTTTTCGACCTAAAACTCCCGAACCTGACTCTGTGCCATAAATTTAATTATACTATCTTAAAGGGCTACAATTTGGCATCATTCAATTTTTTCTGTATTGCCATTAATTTTTAGTTTTTCGACCTAAAACTCCCGAACCTGACACTGTGCCATAAATTTAATTATACTATCTTAAAGGGCTACAATTTGGCATCATTCAATTTTTTCTGTATTACCATTAATTTCTAGTTTTTCGACCTAAAACTCCCGAGCCTAACTCTGTCCTAAAAATTGAATTATACTATATTAAAGGGCTACAATTTAGCATCATTAAATTTTTTCTATATTGTCATTAATTTTTAGTTTTTCGACCTAAAACTCCTGAACCTGACTCTGTGCCATAAATTTAATTATACTATCTTTAAGGGACACAATTTGGAATCATTAAATTTTTTCTGTATTTTCATTAATTTTTCTTTTTTCGACCTATAACTCCCGAACCTGACTCTGCGCCAAAAATTTAATTATACCATCTTAAAGGGCATAAAAAGGGCTACAATTTAACATCATTGGAATTTTGCTGTATTGTGATTAATTTTTAATTTTTAACCTATAACTCCCTAAAAACGGCTACAATTTGTCATCGTTAAATTTTTACTGTATTGTTATTAATTTTTCATTTTTCGACCTAAAACTACCGAACCTGACTCTGTGCCATAAATTTAATTATACTAACTTAAAGGGCTACAATTTGGCATCATTCAATTTTTTCTGTATTGCCATTAATTTTTAGTTTTTCGACCTAAAACTCCCGAACCTGACTCTGTGCCATAAATTTAATTATACTATCTTAAAGGGCTACAATTTGGCATTATTCAATTTTTTCTGTATTGTCATTAATTTTTAGTTTTTCAACCTATAACTCCCGAGCCTGACACTGCGCCAAAAATTTAATTATACTATCTTAAAGAGCTACAATTTGCCATCGTTAAATTTTTACTGTATTGTTATAAATTTTTCATTTTTCGACCTAAAACTCCCGAACCTGACTCTGTGCCATAAATTGAATTATACTATCTTAAAGGGCTACAATTTGGCATTATTCAATTTTTTCTGTACTGTCGTTAATTTTTAGTTTTTCAACCTATAACTCCCGAGCCTGACACTGCGCCAAAAATTTAATTATACTATCTTAAAGAGCTACAATTTGGCATCGTTAAATTTTTACTGTATTGTTATTAATTTTTCATTTTTCGACCTAAAACTCCCGAACCTGACTCTGTGCCATAAATTTAATTATACTATCTTAAAGGGCTACAATTTGGCGAGCCTGACACTGCGCCAAAAATTTAATTATACTACCTTAAAGGGCTACAATTTGGCATCGTTAAGTTTTTACTGTATTGTTATTAATTTTTCATTTTTCGACCTAAAACTCCCGAACCTGACTTTGTGCCAAAAATTTAATTATACTATCTTAAAGGGCTACAATTTGGCACCATTCAATTTTTTCTGTATTGCCATTAATTTTTATTTTTTCGACCTAAAACTCCCGAGCCTAACTCTGTCCCAAAAATTGAATTATACTATATTAAAGGGCTACAATTTGGCATCATTCAATTTTTACTGTAATGTTATTAATTTTTCATTTTTCGACCTAAAACTCCCGAACCTGACTCTGTGCCATAAATTTAATTATACTATCTTAAAGGGCTACAATTTGGCATTATTCAATTTTTTCTGTATTGTCATTAATTTTTAGTTTTTCAACCTATAACTCCCGAGCCTGACACTGCGCCAAAAGTTTAATTATACTATCTTAATGAGCTACAATTTGTCATCGTTAAATTTTTACTGTATTGTTATTAATTTTTCATTTTTCGACCTAAAACTCCCGAACCTGACACTGTGCCATAAATTTAATTATACTATCTTAAAGGGATACAATTTGGCATCATTCAATTTTTTCTGTATTGCCATTAATTTTTAGTTTTTCGACCTTAAACTAACGAGCCTAACTCTGTCCCAAAAATTGAATTATACTATATTAAAGGGCTACAATTTGGCATCATTCAACTTTTACTGTAATGTTATTAATTTTTCATTTTTCGACCTAAAACTCCCGAACCTGACTCTGTGCCATAAATTTAATTATACTATCTTAAAGGGCTACAATTTGGCATTATTCAATCTTTTCTGCATTGTCATTAATTTTTAGTTTTTCAATCTATAACTCCCGAGCCTGACACTGCGCCAAAAACTTAATTATACTATCTTAAAGAGCTACAATTTGGCATCGTTCAATTTTTACTGTATTGTTATTAATTGTTCATTTTTCGACCTAAATTCCCGAGCCTGACACTGCGCCAAAAATTTAATTATACTTTCTTAATGAGCAACAATTTGTCATCGTTAAATTTTTACTGTATTGTTATTAATTTTTCATTTTTCGACCTAAAACTCCCGAACCTGACTCTGTGCCATAAATTTAATTATACTATCTTAAAGGGCTACAATTTGGCATTATTCAATTTTTTCTGTATTGTCATTAATTTTTAGTTTTTCGACCTAAAACTCCCGAACCTGACTCTGTGCCATAAATTTAATTATACTATCTTAAAGGGCTACGATTTGGCATTATTCAATTTTTTCTGTATTGTCATTAATTTTTAGTTTGTCAACCTAAAACTCCCGAGCCTAACTCTGTCCCAAAAACTGAATTATACTATAGTAAAGGGCTACAATTTGGCATCATTAAATTTTTTCTGTATTGTCATTAATTTTTAATTTTTAACCTATAACTCCCTAAAAACGGCTACAATTTGTCATCATTCTATTTTTACTGTATTGTTATTAATTTTTCATTTTTCGACCTAAAACTACCGAACCTGACTCTGTGCCATAAATTTAATTATACTATCTTAAAGGGCTACAATTTGGCATCATTCAATTTTTTCTGTATTGCCATTAATTTTTAGTTTTTCGACCTAAAACTCCCGAACCTGACTCTGTGCCATAAATTTAATTATACTATCTTAAAGGGCTACAATTTGGCATCATTCAATTTTTTCTGTATTGCCATTAATTTTTAGTTTTTCGACCTAAAACTCCCGAACCTGACACTGTGCCATAAATTTAATTATACTATCTTAAAGGGCTACAATTTGGCATCATTCAATTTTTTCTGTATTACCATTAATTTCTAGTTTTTCGACCTAAAACTCCCGAGCCTAACTCTGTCCTAAAAATTGAATTATACTATATTAAAGGGCTACAATTTAGCATCATTAAATTTTTTCTATATTGTCATTAATTTTTAGTTTTTCGACCTAAAACTCCTGAACCTGACTCTGTGCCATAAATTTAATTATACTATCTTTAAGGGACACAATTTGGAATCATTAAATTTTTTCTGTATTTTCATTAATTTTTCTTTTTTCGACCTATAACTCCCGAACCTGACTCTGCGCCAAAAATTTAATTATACTATCTTAAAGGGCTACAATTTGGCATCGTTCAATTTTTACTGTATTGTTATTAATTTTTCATTTTTCGACCTAAAACTCCCGAACCTGACTCTGTACCAAAAATTTAGTTATACCATCTTAAAGGGCATAAAAAGGGCTACAATTTAACATCATTGGAATTTTGCTGTATTGTCATTAATTTTTAATTTTTAACCTATAACTCCCTAAAAACGGCTACAATTTGTCATCATTCAATTTTTATTGTATTGTTATTAATTTTTCATTTTTCGACCTAAAACTACCGAACCTGACTCTGTGCCATAAATTTAATTATACTATCTTAAAGGGCTACAATTTGGCATTATTCAATTTTTTCTGTATTGTCATTAATTTTTAGTTTTTCAACCTATAACTCCCGAGCCTGACACTGCGCCAAAAATTTAATTATACTATCTTAATGAGCTACAATTTGTCATCGTTAAATTTTTACTGTATTGTTATTAATTTTTAATTTTTCGACCTAAAACTACCGAACCTGACTCTGTGCCATAAATTTAATTATACTATCTTAAAGGGCTACAATTTGTCATCATTCAATTTTTTCTGTATTGCCATTAATTTTTAGTTTTTCGACCTAAAACTCCCGAACCTGACTCTGTGCCATAAATTTAATTATACTATCTTAAAGGGCTACAATTTGGCATTATTCAATTTTTTCTGTATTGTCATTAATTTTTAGTTTTTCAACCTATAACTCCCGAGCCTGACACTGCGCCAAAAATTTAATTATACTATCTTAAAGAGCTACAATTTGCCATCGTTAAATTTTTACTGTATTGTTATTAATTTTTCATTTTTCGACCTAAAACTCCCGAACCTGACTCTGTGCCATAAATTTAATTACACTATCTTAAAGGGCTACAATTTGGCATTATTCAATTTTTTCTGTACTGTCGTTAATTTTTAGTTTTTCGACCTATAACTCCTGAGCCTGACTCTGCACCAAAAATTTAATTATACTATCTTAAAGGGCTACAATTTGTCATCGTTCAATTTTTACTGTAATGTTATTAATTTTTCATTTTTCGACCTAAAACTCCCGAACCTGACTCGGTGCCATAAATTTAATTATACTATCTTAAAGGGCTACAATTTGGCATTATTCAATTTTTTCTGTATTGTCATTAATTTTTAGTTTTTCAACCTATAACTCCCGAGCCTGACACTGCGCCAAAAATTTAATTATACTACCTTAAAGGGCTACAATTTGGCATTGTTAAGTTTTTACTGTATTGTTAATAATTTTTCATTTTTCGACCTAAAACTCCCGAACCTGACTGTGCCAAAAATTGGATTATACCATCTAAAACTACCGAACCTGACTCTGTGCCATAAATTTAATTATACTATCTTAAAGGGCTACAATTTGGCATTATTCAATCTTTTTTCATTGTCATTAATTTTTAGTTTTTCAACCTATAACTCCCGAGCCTGACACTGCGCCAAAAATTTAATTATACTATATTAAAGAGCTACAATTTGTCATCGTTAAATTTTTACTGTATTGTTATTAATTTTTCATTTTTCGACCTAAAACTCCCGAACCTGACTCTGTGCCATAAATTTAATTATACTATCTTAAAGGGCTACAATTAAGCATCATTAAATTTTTTCTATATTGTCATTAATTTTTAGTTTTTCGACCTATAACTCCTGAACCTGACTCTGTGCCATAAATTTAATTATACTATCTTTAAGGGATACAATTTGGCATCATTAAATTTTTTCTGTATTTTCATTAATTTTTCTTTTTTCGACCTATAACTCCCGAACCTGACTCTGCGCCAAAAATTTAATTATACCATCTTAAAGGGCATAAAAAGGGCTACAATTTAACATCATTGGAATTTTGCTGTATTGTCATTAATTTTTAATTTTTAACCCATAACTCCCTAAAAACGGCTACAATTTGTCATCATTCAATTTTTACTGTATTGTTATTAATTTTTCATTTTTCGACCTAAAACTACCGAACCTGACTCTGTGCCATAAATTTAATTATACTATCTTAAAGGGCTACAATTTGGCATCATTCAATTTATACTGTAATGTTATTAATTTTCCATTTTTCGACCTAAAACTCCCGAACCTGACTCTGTGCCATAAATTTAATTATACTATCTTAAAGGGCTACAATTTGGCATTATTCAATTTTTTCTGTACTGTCGTTAATTTTTAGTTTTTCGACCTATAACTCCCGAGCCTGACTCTGCACCAAAAATTTAATTATACTATCTTAAAGGGCAACAAATTGTCATCGTTCAATTTTTACTGTAATGTTATTAATTTTTCATTTTTCGACCTAAAACTCCCGAACCTGACTCTGTGCCATAAATTTAATTATACTATCTTAAAGGGCTACAATTTGGCATTATTCAATTTTTTCTGTATTGTCATTAATTTTTAGTTTTTCAACCTATAACTTCCGAGCCTGACACTGCGCCAAAAATTTAATTATACTATCTTAATGAGCTACAATTTGTCATCGTTAAATTTTTACTGTATTGTTATTAATTTTTCATTTTTCGACCTAAAACTCCCGAACCTGACTCTGTGCCATAAATTTAATTATACTATCTTAAAGGGCTACAATTTGGCATTATTAAATTTTTTCTGTATTGTCATTAATTTTGAGTTTTTCAACCTATAACTCCCGAGCCTGACACTGCGCCAAAAATTTAATTATACTATCTTAAAGGGCTACAATTTGTCATCGTTCAATTTTTACTGTAATGTTATTAATTTTTCATTTTTCGACCTAAAACTCCCGAACCTGACTCGGTGCCATAAATTTAATTATACTATCTTAAAGGGCTACAATTTGGCATTATTCAATTATTTCTGTATTGTCATTAATTTTTAGTTTTTCAACCTAAAACTCCCGAGCCTAACTCTGTCCCAAAAATTTAATTATACTATATTAAAGGGCTACAATTTGGCATAATTAATTTTTTCTGTATTGTCATTAATTTTTAGTTTTTCAACCTATAACTCCCGAGCCTGACACTGCGCCAAAAATTTAATTATACTATCTTAATGAGCTACAATTTGTCATCGTTAAATTTTTACTGTATTGTTATTAATTTTTCATTTTTCGACCTAAAACTCCCGAACCTGACACTGTGCCATAAATTTAATTATACCATCTTAAAGGGCTACAATTTGGCATCATTAAATTTTTTCTGTGTTGCCATTAATTTTTAGTTTTTCGACCTAAGACTCCCGAGCCTAACTCTGTCCCAAAAATTGAATTATACTATATTAAAGGGCTACAATTTGGCATCATTAAATTTTTACTGTAATGTTATTAATTTTTCATTTTTCGACCTAAATCTCCCGAACCTGACTCTGTGCCATAAATTTAATTATACTATCTTAAAGGGCTACAATTTGGCATTATTCAATCTTTTCTGCATTGTCATTAATTTTTAGTTTTTCAACCTATAACTCCCGAGCCTGACACTGCGCCAAAAATTTAATTATACTATCTTAATGAGCTACAATTTGTCATCGTTAAATTTTTACTGTATTGTTATTAATTTTTATTTTTCGACCTAAAACTCCCAAACCTGACACTGTGCCATAAATTTAGTTATACTATCTTAAAGGGCTACAATTTGGCATCATTCAATTTTTTCTGTATTGCCATTAATTTTTAGTTTTTCGACCTAAAACTCCCGAGCCTAACTCTGTCCCAAAAATTGAATTATACTATACTAAAGGGCTACAATTTGGTATCATTAAATTTTTACTGTAATGTTATTAATTTTTCATTTTTCGACCTAAAACTCCCGAACCTGACTGAGCCAAAAATTTAATTATACTATCTTAAAGAGCTACAATTTGTCATCGTTAAATTTTTACTGTATTGTTATTAATTTTTCATTTTTCGACCTAAAACTCCCGAACCTGACTTTGTGCCATAAATTTAATTATACTATCTTAAAGGGCTACAATTTGGCATCATTAAGTTTTTTCTATATTGTCATTAATTTTAAGTTTTTCGACCTAAAACTCCCGAACCTGACTTTGTGCCATTAATTTAATTATACTATCTTAATGAGCTACAATTTGTCATCGTTAAATTTTTACTGTATTGTTATTAATTTTTCATTTTTCGACCTAAAACTCCCGAACCTGACTCTGTGCCATAAATTTAATTATACCATCATAAAGAGCATAAAAACAGCTACAATTTGTCATCATTCAATTTTTGCTGTACATATTGTTACTCTTTTCAAACAAATTTTTAAAACACTTGTTTTCTTAAAATTATTTTTTTAATATATAAACTATAACTCCCGAACCTGACTCTGTGCCATAAATTTAATTATACTATCTTAAAGGGCTACAATTTGGCATCATTCAATTTTTTCTGTATTGCCATTAATTTTTAATTTTTCGACCTAAAACTCCCGAACCTGACTCTGTGCCATAAATTTAATTATACTATCTTAAAGGGCTACAATTTGGCATTATTCAATTTTTTTTGTATTGTCATTAATTTTTAGTTTTTCAACCTAAGACTCCCGAGCCTAACTCTGTCCCAAAAATTTCATTATACTATATTAAAGGGCTAAAATTTGGCATAATTCAATTTTTTCTGTATTGTCATTAATTTTTAATTTGTAACCTATAACTCCCTAAAAACGGCTACAATTTGTCATCATTCAATTTTTACTGTATTGTTATTAATTTTTCATTTTTCGACCTAAAACTCCCGAACCTGACTTTGTGCCAAAAATTGGATTATACCATCTAAAACTTCCGAACCTGACTCTGTGCCATAAATTTAATTATACTATCTTAAAGGGCTAAAATTTGGCATTATTCAATTTTTTCTGTATTGTCATTAATTTTTAGTTTTTCAACCTATAACTCCCGAGCCTGACACTGCGCCAAAAATTTAATTATACTATCTTAATGAGCTACAATTTGTCATCGTTAAATTTTTACTGTATTGTTATTAATTTTTCATTTTTCGACCTAAAACTCCCGAACCTGACACTGTGCCATAAATTTAATTATACTATCTTAAAGGGCTACAATTTGGCATCATTCAATTTTTTCTGTATTGCCATTAATTTTTAGTTTTCGACCTAAAACTCCCGAGCCTAACTGTGTCCCAAAAATTGAATTATACTATATTAAAGGGCTACAATTTGGCATTATTCAATCTTTTCTGAATTGTCATTAATTTTTAGTTTTTCAACCTATAACTCCCGAGCCTGACACTGCGCCAAAAATTTAATTATACTATCTTAAAGAGCTACAATTTGTCATCGTTAAATTTTTAGTGTATTGTTATTAATTTTTCATTTTTCGACCTAAAACTCCCGAACCTGACACTGTGCCATAAATTTAGTTATACTATCTTAAAGGGCTACAATTTGGCATCATTCAATTTTTTCTGTATTACCATTAATTTTTAGTTTTTCGACCTAAAACTCCTGAACCTGACTCTGTGCCATAAATTTAATTATACTATCTTTAAGGAATACAATTTGGCATCATTCAATTATTTCTGTATTGTCATTAATTTTTAGTTTTTCAACCTAAAACTCCCGAGCCTATCTCTGTCCCAAAAATTTAATTATACTATATTAAAGGGCTACAATTTGGCATAATTAATTTTTTCTGTATTGTCATTAATTTTTAGTTTTTCAACCTATAACTCCCGAGCCTGACACTGCGCCAAAAATTTAATTATACTATCTTAATGAGCTACAATTTGTCATCGTTAAATTTTTACTGTATTGTTATTAATTTTTCATTTTTCGACCTAAAACTCCCGAACCTGACTCGGTGCCATAAATTTAATTATACTATCTTAAAGGGCTACAATTTGGCATTATTCAATTATTTCTGTATTGTCATTAATTTTTAGTTTTTCAACCTAAAACTCCCGAGCCTAACTCTGTCCCAAAAATTTAATTATACTATATTAAAGGGCTACAATTTGGCATAATTAATTTTTTCTGTATTGTCATTAATTTTTAGTTTTTCAACCTATAACTCCCGAGCCTGACACTGCGCCAAAAATTTAATTATACTATCTTAATGAGCTACAATTTGTCATCGTTAAATTTTTACTGTATTGTTATTAATTTTTCATTTTTCGACCTAAAACTCCCGAACCTGACACTGTGCCATAAATTTAATTATACCATCTTAAAGGGCTACAATTTGGCATCATTAAATTTTTTCTGTGTTGCCATTAATTTTTAGTTTTTCGACCTAAAACTCCCGAGCCTAACTCTGTCCCAAAAATTGAATTATACTATATTAAAGGGCTACAATTTGGCATCATTCAATTTTTACTGTAATGTTATTAATTTTTCATTTTTCGACCTAAATCTCCCGAACCTGACTCTGTGCCATAAATTTAATTATACTATCTTAAAGGGCTACAATTTGGCATTATTCAATCTTTTCTGCATTGTCATTAATTTTTAGTTTTTCAACCTATAACTCCCGAGCCTGACACTGCGCCAAAAATTTAATTATACTATCTTAATGAGCTACAATTTGTCATCGTTAAATTTTTACTGTATTGTTATTAATTTTTATTTTTCGACCTAAAACTCCCAAACCTGACACTGTGCCATAAATTTAGTTATACTATCTTAAAGGGCTACAATTTGGCATCATTCAATTTTTTCTGTATTGCCATTAATTTTTAGTTTTTCGACCTAAAACACCCGAGCCTAACTCTGTCCCAAAAATTGAATTATACTATACTAAAGGGCTACAATTTGGTATCATTAAATTTTTACTGTAATGTTATTAATTTTTCATTTTTCGACCTAAATCTCCCGAACCTGACTGAGCCAAAAATTTAATTATACTATCTTAAAGGGCTACAATTTGGTATCATTAAGTTTTTTCTATATTGTCATTAATTTTAAGTTTTTCGACCTAAAACTCCTGAACCTGACTCTGTGCCATAAATTTAATTATAATATCTTTAAGGGATACAATTTGGCATCATTCAATTTTTTCTGTATTTTCATTAATTTTTCTTTTTTCGACCTATAACTCCCGAACCTGACTTTGTGCCATAAATTTAATTATACTATCTTAAAGGGCTACAATTTGGCATCATTAAGTTTTTTCTATATTGTCATTAATTTTAAGTTTTTCGACCTAAAACTCCTGAACCTGACTCTGTGCCATAAATTTAATTATAATATCTTTAAGGGATACAATTTGGCATCATTCAATTTTTTCTGTATTTTCATTAATTTTTCTTTTTTCGACCTATAACTCCCGAACCTGACTCTGTGCCATAAATTTAATTATACTATCTTAAAGGGCTACAATTTTGCATCGTTCAATTTTTACTGTATTGTTATTAATTTTTCATTTTTCGACCTAAAACTCCCGAACCTGACTCTGTACCAAAAATTTAATTATACCATCTTAGAGGGCATAAAAAGGGCTACAATTTAACATCATTGGAATTTTGCTGTATTGTCACTAATTTTTAATTTTTAACCTATAACTCCCTAAAAACGGCTACAATTTGTCATCATTCAATTTTTACTGTATTGTTATTAATTTTTCATTTTTCGACCTAAAACTCCCGAACCTGACTTTGTGCCATTAATTTAATTATACTATCTTAATGAGCTACAATTTGTCATCGTTAAATTTTTACTGTATTGTTATTAATTTTTCATTTTTCGACCTAAAACTCCCGAACCTGACTCTGTGCCATAAATTTAATTATACCATCATAAAGAGCATAAAAACGGCTACAATTTGTCATCATTCAATTTTTGCTGTACATATTGTTACTCTTTTCAAACAAATTTTTAAAACACTTGTTTTCTTAAAATTATTTTTTTAATATATAAACTATAACTCCCGAACCTGACTCTGTGCCATAAATTTAATTATACTATCTTAAAGGGCTACAATTTGGCATCATTCAATTTTTTCTGTATTGCCATTAATTTTTAATTTTTCGACCTAAAACTCCCGAACCTGACTCTGTGCCAAAAATTGGATTATACCATCTAAAACTTCCGAACCTGACTCTGTGCCATAAATTTAATTATACTATCTTAAAGGGCTAAAATTTGGCATAATTCAATTTTTTCTGTATTGTCATTAATTTTTATTTTGTAACCTATAACTCCCTAAAAACGGCTACAATTTGTCATCATTCAATTTTTACTGTATTGTTATTAATTTTTCATTTTTCGACCTAAAACTCCCGAACCTGACTTTGTGCCAAAAATTGGATTATACCATCTAAAACTTCCGAACCTGACTCTGTGCCATAAATTTAATTATACTATCTTAAAGGGCTAAAATTTGGCATTATTCAATTTTTTCTGTATTGTCATTAATTTTTAGTTTTTCAACCTATAACTCCCGAGCCTGACACTGCGCCAAAAATTTAATTATACTATCTTAATGAGCTACAATTTGTCATCGTTAAATTTTTACTGTATTGTTATTAATTTTTCATTTTTCGACCTAAAACTCCCGAACCTGACACTGTGCCATAAATTTAATTATACTATCTTAAAGGGCTACAATTTGGCATCATTCAATTTTTTCTGTATTGCCATTAATTTTTAGTTTTCGACCTAAAACTCCCGAGCCTAACTGTGTCCCAAAAATTGAATTATACTATATTAAAGGGCTACAATTTGGCATTATTCAATCTTTTCTGCATTGTCATTAATTTTTAGTTTTTCAACCTATAACTCCCGAGCCTGACACTGCGCCAAAAATTTAATTATACTATCTTAAAGAGCTACAATTTGTCATCGTTAAATTTTTACTGTATTGTTATTAATTTTTCATTTTTCGACCTAAAACTCCCGAACCTGACACTGTGCCATAAATTTAGTTATACTATCTTAAAGGGCTACAATTTGGCATCATTCAATTTTTTCTGTATTACCATTAATTTTTAGTTTTTCGACCTAAAACTCCTGAACCTGACTCTGTGCCATAAATTTAATTATACTATCTTTAAGGAATACAATTTGGCATCATTCAATTTTTTCTGTATTTTCATTAATTTTTCTTTTTTCGACCTATAACTCCTGAACCTGACTCTGCGCCAAAATTTAATTATACTATCTTAAAGGGCTACAATTTGGCATCGTTAAATTTTTACTGTATTGTTATTAATTTTTCATTTTTCGACCTAAAACTCCCGAACCTGACACTGTGCCATAAATTTAATTATACTATCTTAAAGGGCTACAATTTGGCATCATTCAATTTTTTTCTGTATTGCCATTAATTTTTAGTTTTTCGACCTAAAACTCCCGAGCCTAACTCTGTACCAAAAATTGAATTATACTATATTAAAGGGCTACATTTTGGCATTATTCAATCTTTTCTGCATTGTCATTAATTTTTAGTTTTTCAACCTATAACTCCCGAGCCTGACACTGCGCCAAAAATTTAATTATACTATCTTAATGAGCTACAATTTGTCATCGTTAAATTTTTACTGTATTGTTATTCATTTTTAATTTTTCGACCTAAGACTCCCGAACCTGACACTGTGCCATAAATTTAGTTATACTATCTTAAAGGGCTACAATTTGGCATCATTAAATTTTTTCTGTATTGCCATTAATTTTTAGTTTTTCGACCTAAAACTCCCGAGCCTAACTCTGTCCCAAAAACTGAATTATACTATATTAAAGGGCTACAATTTGGCATCATTCAATTTTTACTGTAATGTTATTAATTTTTCATTTTTCGACCTAAATCTCCCGAACCTGACTCTGTGCCATAAATTTAATTATACTATCTTTAAGGGCTACAATTTGGCATTATTCAATCTTTTCTGCATTGTCATTAGTTTTTAGTTTTTCAACCTATAACTCCCGAGCCTGACACTGCGCCAAAAATTTAATTATACTATCTTAATGAGCTACAATTTGTCATCGTTAAATTTTCACTGTATTGTTATTAATTTTTCATTTTTCGACCTAAAACTCCCGAACCTGACACTGTGCCATAAATTTAATTATACTATCTTAAAGGGCTACACTTTGGCATCATTCAATTTTTTCTGTATTGCCATTAATTTTTAGTTTTCCGACCTAAAACTCCCGAGCCTAACTCTGTCCCAAAAATTGAATTATACTATATTAAAGGGCTACAATTTGGCATCATTCAATTTTTACTGTAATGTTATTAATTTTTCATTTTTCGACCTAAATCTCCCGAACCTGACTCTGTGCCATAAATTTAGTTATACTATCTTAAAGGGCTACAATTTGGCATTATTCAATCTTTTCTGCATTGTCATTAATTTTTAGTTTTTCAACCTATAACTCCCGAGCCTGACACTGCGCCAAAAATTTAATTATACTATCTTAATGAGCTACAATTTGTCATCGTTAAATTTTTACCCTATTGTTATTAATTTTTCATTTTTCGACCTAAAACTCCCGAACCTGACACTGTGCCATAAATTTAGTTATACTATCTTAAAGGACTACAATTTGGCATCATTCAATTTTTTCTGTATTGCCATTAATTTTTAGTTTTTCGACCTAAAACTCCCGAGCCTAACTCTGTTCCAAAAGTTGAATTATACTATATTAAAGGGCTACAATTTGGCATCATTAAATTTTTACTGTAATGTTATTAATTTTTCATTTTTCGACCTAAAACTCCCGAACCTGACTGCGCCAAAAATTTAATTATACTATCTTAAAGAGCTACAATTTGTCATCGTTAAATTTTTACTGTATTGTTATTAATTTTTCATTTTTCGACCTAAAACTACCGAACCTGTCTTTGTGTCATAAATTTAATTATACTATCTTAAAGGGCTACAATTTGGCATCATTAAATTTTTTCTATATTGTCATTAATTTTTAGTTTTTCGACCTAAAACTCCTGAACCTGACTCTGTGCCATAAATTTAATTATACTATCTTTAAGGGATACAATTTGGCATCATTCAATTTTTTCTGTATTTTCATTAATTTTTCTTTTTTCGACCTATAACTCCCGAACCTGACTCTACGCCAAAAATTTAATTATACTATCTTAAAGGGCTACAATTTGGCATCGTTCAATTTTTACTGTATTGTTATTAATTTTTCATTTTTCGACCTAAAACTCCCGAAACTGAATCTGTACCAAAAATTTAATTATACCATCTTAAAGGGCATAAAAAGGGCTACAATTTAACATCATTGGAATTTTGCTGTATTGTCACTAATTTTTAATTTTTAACCTATAACTCCCTAAAAACGGCTACAATTTGTCGTCATTAAATTATTACTGTATTGTTATTAATTTTTCATTTTTCGACCTAAAACTCCAGAACCTGACTCTGTACCAAAAATTTAATTATACCATCTTAATGAGCTACAATTTGTCACCGTTAAATTTTTCCTGTATTGTTATTAATTTTTCATTTTTCGACCTAAAACTCCCGAACCTGACTCTGTGCCATAAATTTAATTATACCATCATAAAGAGCATAAAAACGGCTACAATTTGTCATCATTCAACTTTTGCTGTACATATTGTTACTCTTTTCAAACAAATTTTTAAAACACTTTTTTCTTAAAATTATTTTTTTAATATATAAACTATCACTCCCGAACCTGACTCTGTGCCATAAATTTAATTATACTATCTTAAAGGGCTACAATTTGGCATCATTAAATTTTTTCTGTATTGCCACTAATTTTTAGTTTTTCGACCTAAAACTCCCGAGCCTAACTCTGTCCCAAAAATTGAATTATACTATATTAAAGGGCTACAATTTGGCATTATTCAATCTTTTCTGCATTGTCATTAATTTTTAGTTTTTCAACCTATAACTCCCGAGCCTGACACTGCGCCAAAAATTTAATTATACTATCTTAATGAGCTACAATTTGTCATCGTTAAATTTTTACTGTATTGTTATTAATTTTTCATTTTTCGACCTAAAACTCCCGAACCTGACACTGTGCCATACATTTAGTTATACTATCTTAAAGGGCTACAATTTGGCATCATTAAATTTTTTCTGTATTGCCATTAATTTTTAGTTTTTCGACCTAAAACTCCCGAGCCTAACTCTGTCCCAAAAATTGAATTATACTATATTAAAGGGCTACAATTTGGCATCATTCAATTTTTACTGTAATGTTATTAATTTTTCATTTTTCGACCTAAATCTCCCGAACCTGACTCTGTGCCATAAATTTAATTATACTATCTTAAAGGGCTACAATTTGGCATTATTCAATCTTTTCTGCATTGTCATTAATTTTTAGTTGTTCAACCTATAACTCCCGAGCCTGACACTGCGCCAAAAATTTAATTATACTATCTTAATGAGCTACAATTTGTCATCGTTAAATTTTTACTGTATTGTTATTAATTTTTCATTTTTCGACCTAAAACTCCCGAACCTGACACTGTGCCATAAATTTAATTATACTATCTTAAAGGGCTACAATTTGGCATCATTCAATTTTTTCTGTATTGCCATTAATTTTTAGTTTTTCGACCTAAAACTCCCGAGCCTAACTCTGTCCCAAAAATTGAATTATACTATATTAAAGGGCTACAATTTGGCATCATTCAATTTTTACTGTAATGTTATTAATTTTTCATTTTTCGACCTAAATCTCCCGAACCTGACTCTGTGCCATAAATTTAATTATACTATCTTAAAGGGCTACAATTTGGCATTATTCAATCTTTTCTGCATTGTCATTAATTTTTAGTTTTTCAACCTATAACTCCCGAGCCCGACACTGCGCCAAAAATTTAATTATACTATCTTAATGAGCTACAATTTGTCATCGTTAAATTTTTACCCTATTGTTATTAATTTTTCATTTTTCGACCTAAAACTCCCGAACCTGACACTGTGCCATAAATTTAGTTATACTATCTTAAAGGGCTACAATTTGGCATCATTCAATTTTTACTGTAATGTTATTAATTTTTCATTTTTCGACCTAAAACTCCCGAACCTGACTGCGCCAAAAATTTAATTATACTATCTTAATGAGCTACAATTTGTCATCGTTAAATTTTTCCTGTATTGTTATTAATTTTTCATTTTTCGACCTAAAACTCCCGAACCTGACTCTGTGCCATAAATTTAATTATATCATCATAAAGAGCATAAAAACGGCTACAATTTGTCATCATTCAATTTTTGCTGTACATATTGTTACTCTTTTCAAACAAATTTTTAAAACACTTTTTTCTTAAAATTATTTTTTTAATATATAAACTATCACTCCCGAACCTGACTCTGTGCCATAAATTTAATTATACTATCTTAAAGGGCTACAATTTGGCATCATTCAATTTTTTCTGTATTGCCATTAATTTTTAGTTTTTCGACCTAAAACTCCCGAGCCTAACTCTGTCCCAAAAATTGAATTATACTATATTAAAGGGCTACAATTTGGCATCATTCAATTTTTACTGTATTGCCATTAATTTTTAGTTTTTCGACCTAAAACTCCCGAGCCTAACTCTGTCCCAAAAATTGAAGGGCTACAATTTGGCATCATTAAATTTTTTCTGTATTGCCATTAATTTTTAGTTTTTCGACCTAAAACTCCCGAACCTGACTCTGTGCCATAAATTTAATTATACTATCTTAAAGGGCTACAATTTGACATTATTCAATCTTTTCTGCATTGTCATTAATTTTTAGTTTTTCAACCTATAACTCCCGAGCCTGACACTGCGCCAAAAATTTAATTATACTATCTTAAAGAGCTACAATTTGTCATCGTTAAATTTTTACTGTATTGTTATTAATTTTTCATTTTTCGACCTAAAACTCCCGAACCTTACTTTGTGCCATAAATTTAATTATACTATCTTAAAGGGCTACAATTTGGCATCATTAAATTTTTTCTATATTGTCATTAATATTTAGTTTTTCGACCTAAAACTTCTGAACCTGACTCTGTGCCATAAATTTAATTATACTATCTTTAAGGGATACAATTTGGCATCATTAATTTTTTTCTGTATTTTCATTAATTTTTCTTTTTTCGACCTATAACTCCCGAACCTGACTCTGCGCCAAAAATTTAATTATACTATCTTAATGAGCTACAATTTGGCATTATTCAATTTTTTCTGTATTGTCATTAATTTTTAGTTTTTCAACCTAAAACTCCCGAGCTTAACTCTGTCCCAAAAATTGAATTATACTATATTAAAGGGCTACAATTTGGCATAATTCAATTTTTTCTGTATTGTCATTAATATTTAATTTTTAACCTATAACTCCCTAAAAACGGCTAAAATTTGTCATCATTCAATTTTTACTGTATTGTTATTAATTTTTCATTTTTCGACCTAAAACTACCGAACCTGACTCTGTGCCATAAATTTAATTATACTATCTTAAAGGGCTACAATTTGGCATTATTCAATTTTTTCTGTATTGCCATTAATTTTTAGTTTTTCAACCTATAACTCCCGAGCCTGATACTGCGCCAAAAATTTAATTATACTATCTTAATGAGCTACAATTTGGCATTATTCAATTTTTTCTGTATTGTCATTAATTTTTAGTTTTTCAACCTAAAACTCCCGAGCTTAACTCTGTCCCAAAAATTGAATTATACTATATTAAAGGGCTACAATTTGGCATAATTCAATTTTTTCTGTATTGTCATTAATATTTAATTTTTAACCTATAACTCCCTAAAAACGGCTACAATTTGTCATCATTCAATTTTTACTGTATTGTTATTAATTTTTCATTTTTCGACCTAAAACTACCGAACCTGACTCTGTGCCATAAATTTAATTATACTATCTTAAAGGGCTACAATTTGGCATTATTCAATTTTTTCTGTATTGCCATTAATTTTTCATTTTTCGACCTAAAACTACCGAACCTGACTCTGTGCCATAAATTTAATTATACTATCTTAAAGGGCTACAATTTGGCATTATTCAATTTTTTCTGTATTGTCATTAATTTTTAGTTTTTCAACCTATAACTCCCGAGCCTGACACTGCGCCAAAAATTTAATTATACTATCTTAATGAGCTACAATTTGCCATCGTTAAATTTTTACTGTATTGTTATTAATTTTTCATTTTTCGACCTAAAACTCCCGAACCTGACACTGTGCCATAAATTTAATTATACCATCTTAAAGGGCTACAATTTGGCATCATTCAATTTTTTCTGTATTGCCATTAATTTTTAGTTTTTCGACCTAAAACTCCCGAGCCTAACTCTGTCCCAAAAATTGAATTATACTATATTAAAGGGCTACAATTTGGCATCATTCAATTTTTACTGTAATGTTATTAATTTTTCATTTTTCGACCTAAATCTCCCGAACCTGACTCTGTGCCATAAATTTAATTATACTATCTTAAAGGGCTACAATTTGGCATTATTCAATCTTTTCTGCATTGTCATTAATTTTTAGTTTTTCAACCTATAACTCCTGAGCCTGACACTGCGCCAAAAATTTAATTATACTATCTTAATGAGCTACAATTTGTCATCGTTAAATTTTTACTGTATTGCTATTAATTTTTAATTTTTCGACCTAAAACTCCCGAACCTGACACTGTGCCATAAATTTAGTTATACTATCTTAAAGGGCTACAATTTGGCATCATTAAATTTTTTCTGCATTGTCATTAACTTTTAGTTTTTCAACCTATAACTCCCGAGCCTGACACTGCGCCAAAAATTTAATTATACTATCTTAAAGAGCTACAATTTGTCATCGTTTAATTTTTACTGTATTGTTATTAATTTTTCATTTTTCGACCTAAAACTCCCGAACCTTACTTTGTGCCATAAATTTAATTATACTATCTTAAAGGGCTACAATTTGGCATCATTAAATTTTTTCTATATTGTCATTAATTTTTAGTTTTTCGACCTAAAACTTCTGAACCTGACTCTGTGCCATAAATTTAATTATACTATCTTAAAGGGCTACAATTTGGCATTATTCAATTTTTTCTGTATTGTCATTAATTTTTAGTTTTTCAACCTAAAACTCCCGAGCTTAACTCTGTCCCAAAAATTGAATTATACTATATTAAAGGGCTACAATTTGGCATAATTCAATTTTTTCTGTATTGTCATTAATATTTAATTTTTAACCTATAACTCCCTAAAAACGGCTACAATTTGTCATCATTCAATTTTTACTGTATTGTTATTAATTTTTCATTTTTCGACCTAAAACTACCGAACCTGACTCTGTGCCATAAATTTAATTATACTATCTTAAAGGGCTACAATTTGGCATTATTCAATTTTTTCTGTATTGCCATTAATTTTTAGTTTTTCAACCTATAACTCCCGAGCCTGATACTGCGCCAAAAATTTAATTATACTATCTTAATGAGCTACAATTTGGCATTATTCAATTTTTTCTGTATTGTCATTAATTTTTAGTTTTTCAACCTAAAACTCCCGAGCTTAACTCTGTCCCAAAAATTGAATTATACTATATTAAAGGGCTACAATTTGGCATAATTCAATTTTTTCTGTATTGTCATTAATATTTAATTTTCAACCTATAACTCCCTAAAAACGGCTACAATTTGTCATCATTCAATTTTTACTGTATTGTTATTAATTTTTCATTTTTCGACCTAAAACTACCGAACCTGACTCTGTGCCATAAATTTAATTATACTATCTTAAAGGGCTACAATTTGGCATTATTCAATTTTTTCTGTATTGCCATTAATTTTTCATTTTTCGACCTAAAACTACCGAACCTGACTCTGTGCCATAAATTTAATTATACTATCTTAAAGGGCTACAATTTGGCATTATTCAATCTTTTCTGCATTGTCATTAATTTTTAGTTTTTCAACCTATAACTCCTGAGCCTGACACTGCGCCAAAAATTTAATTATACTATCTTAATGAGCTACAATTTGTCATCGTTAAATTTTTACTGTATTGCTATTAATTTTTAATTTTTCGACCTAAAACTCCCGAACCTGACACTGTGCCATAAATTTAGTTATACTATCTTAAAGGGCTACAATTTGGCATCATTAAATTTTTTCTGCATTGTCATTAACTTTTAGTTTTTCAACCTATAACTCCCGAGCCTGACACTGCGCCAAAAATTTAATTATACTATCTTAAAGAGCTACAATTTGTCATCGTTTAATTTTTACTGTATTGTTATTAATTTTTCATTTTTCGACCTAAAACTCCCGAACCTTACTTTGTGCCATAAATTTAATTATACTATCTTAAAGGGCTACAATTTGGCATCATAAAATTTTTTCTATATTGTCATTAATTTTTAGTTTTTCGACCTAAAACTTCTGAACCTGACTCTGTGCCATAAATTTAATTATACTATCTTTAAGGGATACAATTTGGCATCATTAAATTTTTTCTGTATTTTCATTAATTTTTCTTTTTTCGACCTATAACTCCCGAATCTGACTCTGCGCCAAAAATTTAATTATACTATCTTAAAGGGCTACAATTTGGCATCGTTCAATTTTTACTGTATTGTTATTAATTTTTCATTTTTCGACCTAAAACTCCCGAACCTGACTCTGTACCAAAAATTTAATTATACCATCTTAAAGGGCTACAATTTGGCATCGTTCAATTTTTACTGTATTGTTATTAATTTTTAATTTTTCGACCTAAAACTCCCGAAACTGAATCTGTACCAAAAATTTAATTATACCATCTTAAAGGGCATAAAAAGGGCTACAATTTAACATCATTGAAATTTTGCTGTATTGTCACTAATTTTTAATTTTTAACCTATAACTCCCTAAAAACGGCTACAATTTGTCGTCATTAAATTTTTACTGTATTGTTATTAATTTTTCATTTTTCGACCTAAAACTCCAGAACCTGACTCTGTACCAAAAATTTAATTATACCATCTTAATGAGCTACAATTTGTCACCGTTAAATTTTTCCTGTATTGTTATTAATTTTTCATTTTTCGACCTAAAACTCCCGAACCTGACTCTGTGCCATAAATTTAATTATACCATCATAAAGAGCATAAAAACGGCTACAATTTGTCATCATTCAATTTTTGCTGTACATATTGTTACTCTTTTCAAACAAATTTTTAAAACACTTTTTTCTTAAAATTATTTTTTTAATATATAAACTATAACTCCCGAACCTGACTCTGTGCCATAAATTTAATTATACTATCTTAAAGGGCTACAATTTGGCATCATTAAATTTTTTCTGTATTGCCACTAATTTTTAGTTTTTCGACCTAAAACTCCCGAGCCTAACTCTGTCCCAAAAATTGAATTATACTATATTAAAGGGCTACAATTTGGCATTATTCAATCTTTTCTGCATTGTCATTAATTTTTAGTTTTTCAACCTATAACTCCCGAGCCTGACACTGCGCCAAAAATTTAATTATACTATCTTAATGAGCTACAATTTGTCATCGTTAAATTTTTACTGTATTGTTATTAATTTTTCATTTTTCGACCTAAAACTCCCGAACCTGACACTGTGCCATAAATTTAGTTATACTATCTTAAAGGGCTACAATTTGGCATCATTAAAGTTTTTCTGTATTGCCATTAATTTTTAGTTTTTCGACCTAAAACTCCCGAGCCTAACTCTGTCCCAAAAATTGAATTATACTATATTAAAGGGCTACAATTTGGCATCATTCAATTTTTACTGTAATGTTATTAATTTTTCATTTTTCGACCTAAATCTCCCGAACCTGACTCTGTGCCATAAATTTAATTATACTATCTTAAAGGGCTACAATTTGGCATTATTCAATCTTTTCTGCATTGTCATTAATTTTTAGTTTTTCAACCTATAACTCCCGAGCCTGAACTGCGCCAAAAATTTAATTATACTATCTTAATGAGCTACAATTTGTCATCGTTAAATTTTTACTGTATTGTTATTAATTTTTCATTTTTCGACCTAAAACTCCCGAACCTGACACAGTGCCATAAATTTAATTATACTATCTTAAAGGGCTACAATTTGGCATCATTCAATTTTTTCTGTATTGCCATTAATTTTTAGTTTTTCGACCTAAAACTCCCGAGCCTAACTCTGTCCCAAAAATTGAATTATACTATATTAAAGAGCTACAATTTGGCATCATTCAATTTTTACTGTAATGTTATTAATTTTTCATTTTTCGACCTAAATCTCCCGAACCTGACTCTGTGCCATAAATTTAATTATACTATCTTAAAGGGCTACAATTTGGCATTATTCAATCTTTTCTGCATTGTCATTAATTTTTAGTTTTTCAACCTATAACTCCCGAGCCCGACACTGCGCCAAAAATTTAATTATACTATCTTAATGAGCTACAATTTGTCATCGTTAAATTTTTACCCTATTGTTATTAATTTTTCATTTTTCGACCTAAAACTCCCGAACCTGACACTGTGCCATAAATTTAGTTATACTATCTTAAAGGGCTACAATTTGGCATCATTAAATTTTTTCTGTATTGCCATTAATTTTTAGTTTTTCGACCTAAAACTCCCGAGCCTAACTCTGTCCCAAAAATTGAATTATACTATATTAAAGGGCTACAATTTGGCATCATTCAATTTTTACTGTAATGTTATTAATTTTTCATTTTTCGACCTAAAACTCCCGAACCTGACTGCGCCAAAAATTTAATTATACTATCTTAAAGAGCTACAATTTGTCATCGTTAAATTTTTACTGTATTGTTATTAATTTTTCATTTTTCGACCTAAAACTCCCGAACCTGACTTTGTGCCATAAATTTAATTATACTATCTTAAAGGGCTACAATTTGGCATCATTAAATTTTTTCTATATTGTCATTAATTTTTAGTTTTTCGACCTAAAACTCCTGAACCTGACTCTGTGCCATAAATTTAATTATACTAACTTTAAGGGATACAATTTGGCATCATTCAATTTTTTCTGTATTTTCATTAAATTTTCTTTTTTCGACCTATAACTCCCGAACCTGACTCTGCGCCAAAAATTTAATTATACGATATTAAAGGGCTACAATTTGGCATCGTTCAATTTTTACTGTATTGTTATTAATTTTTCATTTTTCGACCTAAAACTCCCGAACCTGAATCTGTACCAAAAATTTAATTATACCATCTTAAAGGGCATAAAAAGGGCTACAATTTAACATCATTGGAATTTTGCTGTATTGTCACTAATTTTTAATCTATAACTCCCTAAAAACGGCTACAATTTGTCGTCATTAAATTTTTACTGTATTGTTATTAATTTTTCATTTTTCGACCTAAAACTCCCGAACCTGACTTTGTGCCATAAATTTAATTATACTATCTTAATGAGCTACAATTTGTCATCGTTAAATTTTTCCTGTATTGTTATTAATTTTTCATTTTTCGACCTAAAACTCCCGAACCTGACTCTGTGCCATAAATTTAATTATATCATCATAAAGAGCATAAAAACGGCTACAATTTGTCATCATTCAATTTTTGCTGTACATATTGTTACTCTTTTCAAACAAATTTTTAAAACACTTTTTTCTTAAAATTATTTTTTTAATATATAAACTATAACTCCCGAACCTGACTCTGTGCCATAAATTTAATTATACTATCTTAAAGGGCTACAATTTGGCATCATTCAATTTTTTCTGTATTGCCATTAATTTTTAGTTTTTCGACCTAAAACTCCCGAGCCTAACTCTGTCCCAAAAATTGAATTATACTATATTAAAGGGCTACAATTTGGCATCATTCAATTTTTACTGTATTGCCATTAATTTTTAGTTTTTCGACCTAAAACTCCCGAGCCTAACTCTGTCCCAAAAATTGAAGGGCTACAATTTGGCATCATTAAATTTTTTCTGTATTGCCATTAATTTTTAGTTTTTCGACCTAAAACTCCCGAACCTGACTCTGTGCCATAAATTTAATTATACTATCTTAAAGGGCTACAATTTGACATTATTCAATCTTTTCTGCATTGTCATTAATTTTTAGTTTTTCAACCTATAACTCCCGAGCCTGACACTGCGCCAAAAATTTAATTATACTATCTTAAAGAGCTACAATTTGTCATCGTTTAATTTTTACTGTATTGTTATTAATTTTTCATTTTTCGACCTAAAACTCCCGAACCTTACTTTGTGCCATAAATTTAATTATACTATCTTAAAGGGCTACAATTTGGCATCATTAAATTTTTTCTATATTGTCATTAATATTTAGTTTTTCGACCTAAAACTTCTCAACCTGACTCTGTGCCATAAATTTAATTATACTATCTTTAAGGGATACAATTTGGCATCATTAAATTTTTTCTGTATTTTCATTAATTTTTCTTTTTTCGACCTATAACTCCCGAACCTGACTCTGCGCCAAAAATTTAATTATACTATCTTAATGAGCTACAATTTGGCATTATTCAATTTTTTCTGTATTGTCATTAATTTTTAGTTTTTCAACCTAAAACTCCCGAGCTTAACTCTGTCCCAAAAATTGAATTATACTATATTAAAGGGCTACAATTTGGCATAATTCAATTTTTTCTGTATTGTCATTAATATTTAATTTTTAACCTATAACTCCCTAAAAACGGCTACAATTTGTCATCATTCAATTTTTACTGTATTGTTATTAATTTTTCATTTTTCGACCTAAAACTACCGAACCTGACTCTGTGCCATAAATTTAATTATACTATCTTAAAGGGCTACAATTTGGCATTATTCAATTTTTTCTGTATTGCCATTAATTTTTAGTTTTTCAACCTATAACTCCCGAGCCTGATACTGCGCCAAAAATTTAATTATACTATCTTAATGAGCTACAATTTGGCATTATTCAATTTTTTCTGTATAGTCATTAATTTTTAGTTTTTCAACCTAAAACTCCCGAGCTTAACTCTGTCCCAAAAATTGAATTATACTATATTAAAGGGCTACAATTTGGCATAATTCAATTTTTTCTGTATTGTCATTAATATTTAATTTTTAACCTATAACTCCCTAAAAACGGCTACAATTTGTCATCGTTCAATTTTTACTGTATTGTTATTAATTTTTCATTTTTCGACCTAAAACTACCGAACCTGACTCTGTGCCATAAATTTAATTATACTATCTTAAAGGGCTACAATTTGGCATTATTCAATTTTTTCTGTATTGTCATTAATTTTTAGTTTTTCAACCTATAACTCCCGAGCCTGACACTGCGCCAAAAATTTAATTATACTATCTTAATGAGCTACAATTTGTCATCGTTAAATTTTTACTGTATTGTTATTAATTTTTCATTTTTCGACCTAAAACTCCCGAACCTGACACTGTTCCATAAATTTAATTATACCATCTTAAAGGGCTACAATTTGGCATCATTCAATTTTTTCTGTATTGCCATTAATTTTTAGTTTTTCGACCTAAAACTCCCGAGCCTAACTCTGTCCCAAAAATTGAATTATACTATATTAAAGGGCTACAATTTGGCATCATTAAATTTTTACTGTTATGTTATTAATTTTTCATTTTTCGACCTAAATCTCCCGAACCTGACTCTGTGCCATAAATTTAATTATACTATCTTAAAGGGCTACAATTTGGCATTATTCAATCTTTTCTGCATTGTCATTAATTTTTAGTTTTTCAACCTATAACTCCCGAGCCTGACACTGCGCCAAAAATTTAATTATACTATCTTAATGAGCTACAATTTGTCATCGTTAAATTTTTACTGTATTGTTATTAGTTTTTAATTTTTCGACCTAAAACTCCCGAACCTGACACTGTGCCATAAATTTAGTTATACTATCTTAAAGGGCTACAATTTGGCATCATTAAATTTTTTCTGTATTGCCATTAATTTTTAGTTTTTCGACCTAAAACTCCCGAGCCTAACTCTGTCCCAAAAATTGAATTATACTATATTAAAGGGCTACAATTTGGCATCATTCAATTTTTACTGTAATGTTAATAATTTGTCATTTTTCGACCTAAAACTCCCGAACCTGAATCTGTGCCATAAATTTAATTATACTATCTTAAAGGGCTACAATTTGACATTATTCAATCTTTTCTGCATTGTCATTAAATTTTAGTTTTTCAACCTATAACTCCCGAGCCTGACACTGCGCCAAAAATTTAATTATACTATCTTAAAGAGCTACAATTTGTCATCGTTTAATTTTTACTGTATTGTTATTAATTTTTCATTTTTCGACCTAAAACTCCCGAACCTTACTTTGTGCCATAAATTTAATTATACTATCTTAAAGGGCTACAATTTGGCATCATTAAATTTTTTCTATATTGTCATTAATTTTTAGTTTTTCGACCTAAAACTTCTGAACCTGACTCTGTGCCATAAATTTAATTATACTATCTTTAAGGGATACAATTTGGCATCATTAAATTTTTTCTGTATTTTCATTAATTTTTCTTTTTTCGACCTATAACTCCCGAATCTGACTCTGCGCCAAAAATTTAATTATACTATCTTAAAGGGCTACAATTTGGCATCGTTCAATTTTTACTGTATTGTTATTAATTTTTCATTTTTCGACCTAAAACTCCCGAACCTGACTGTACCAAAAATTTAATTATACCATTTTAAAGGGCACAAAAAGGGCTACAATTTAACATCATTGGAATTTTGCTGTATTGTCACTAATTTTTAATTTTTAACCTATAACTCCCTAAAAACGGCTACAATTTGTCATCATTCAATTTTTACTGTATTGTTATTAATTTTTCATTTTTCGACCTAAAACTACCGAACCTGACTCTGTGCCATAAATTTAATTATACTATCTTAAAGGGCTACAATTTGGCATTATTCAATATTTTCTGTATTGTCATTAATTTTTAGTTTTTCAACCTATAACTCCCGAGCCTGATACTGCGCCAAAAATTTAATTATACTATCTTAATGAGCTACAATTTGTCATCGTTAAATTTTTACTGTATTGTTATTAATTTTTCATTTTTCGACCTAAAACTCCCGAACCTGACTCTGTGCCATAAATTTAATTATACCATCATAAAGAGCATAAAAACGGCTACAATTTGTCATCATTCAATTTTTGCTGTACATATTGTTACTCTTTTCAAACAAATTTTTAAAACACTTTTTTCTTAAAATTATTTTTTAAATATATAAACTATAACTCCCGAACCTGAATCTGTGCCATAAATTTAATTATACTATCTTAAAGGGCTACAATTTGGCATCATTCAATTTTTTCTGTATTGCCATTAATTTTTAGTTTTTCGACCTAAAACTCCCGAACCTGACTCTGTGCCATAAATTTAATTATACTATCTTAAAGGGCTACAATTTGGCATTATTCAATTTTTTCTGTATTGTCATTAATTTTTAGTTTTTCAACCTAAAACTCCCGAGCCTAACTCTGTCCCAAAAATTGAATTATACTATATTAAAGGGCTACAATTTGG
The DNA here is from genome assembly GCA_963675445.1 of Linnaemya vulpina. Classification (NCBI taxonomy): domain Eukaryota; kingdom Metazoa; phylum Arthropoda; class Insecta; order Diptera; family Tachinidae; genus Linnaemya; species Linnaemya vulpina. The sequence goes on along the minus strand of OY776281.1, from coordinate 43,155,145 downwards.
CATAATTCAATTTTTTCTGTATTGTCATTAATTTTTAATTTTTAACCTATAACTCCCTAAAAACGGCTACAATTTGTCATCATTCAATTTTTACTGTATTGTTATTAATTTTTCATTTTTCGACCTAAAACTCCCGAACCTGACACTGTGCCATAAATTTAATTATACCATCTTAAAGGGCTACAATTTGGCATCATTCAATTTTTTCTGTATTGCCATTAATTTTTAGTTTTTCGACCTAAAACTCCCGAGACTAACTCTGTCCCAAAAATTGAATTATACTATATTAAAGGGCTACAATTTGGCATCATTCAATTTTTACTGTAATGTTATTAATTTTTCATTTTTCGACCTAAATCTCCCGAACCTGACTCTGTGCCATAAATTTAATTATACTATCTTAAAGGGCTACAATTTGGCATTATTTAATCTTTTCTGCATTGTCATTAATTTTTAGTTTTTCGACCTATAACTCCCGAGCCTGACACTGCGCCATGAATTTAATTATACTATCTTAATGAGCTACAATTTGTCATCGTTAAATTTTTACTGTATTGTTATTAATTTTTAATTTTTCGACCTAAAACTCCCGAACCTGACTCTGTACCAAAAATTTAATTATACCATCTTAAAGGGCATAAAAAGGGCTACAGTTTAACATCATTGGAATTTTGCTGTATTGTCAATAATTTTTAACCTATAACTCCCTAAAAACGGCTACAATTTGTCATCATTCAATTTTTACTGTATTGTTATTAATTTTTCTTTTTTCGACCTATAACTCCCGAACCTGACAATGTGCCATAAATTTAATTATACTATCTTAAAAGGCTACAATTTGGCATCGTTCAATTTTTACTGTATTGTTATTAATTTTTCATTTTTCGACCTAAAACTCCCGAACCTGACTCTGTGCCATAAATTTAATTATACCATCATAAAGAGCATAAAAACGGCTACAATTTGTCATCATTAAATTTTTGCTGTACATATTGTTACTCTTTTCAAACAAATTTTTAAAACACTTTTTTCTTAAAATTATTTTTTTAATATATAAACTATAACTCCCGAACCTGAATCTGTGCCATAAATTTAATTATACTATCTTAAAGGGCTACAATTTGGCATCATTCAATTTTTTCTGTATTGCCATTAATTTTTAGTTTTTCGACCTAAAACTCCCGAACCTGACTCTGTGCCATAAATTTAATTATACTATCTTAAAGGGCTACAATTTGGCATTATTCAATTTTTTCTGTATTGTCATTAATTTTTAGTTTTTCAACCTAAAACTCCCGATCCTAACTCTGTCCCAAAAATTGAATTATACTATATTAAAGGGCTACAATTTGGCATAATTCAATTTTTTCTGTATTGTCATTAATTTTTAATTTTTAACCTATAAATCCCTAAAAACGGCTACTATTTGTCATCATTCAATTTTTACTGTATTGTTATTAATTTTTCATTTTTCGACATAAAACTACCGAACCTGACTCTGTGCCATAAATTTAATTATACTATCTTAAAGGGCTACAATTTGGCATTATTCAATTTTTCTGTATTGTCATTAACTTTTAGTTTTTCAACCTATAACTCCCGAGCCTGACACTGCGCCAAAAATTTAATTATACTATCTTAATGAGCTACAATTTGTCATCGTTAAATTTTTACTGTATTGTTATTAATTTTTCATTTTTCGACCTAAAACTCCCGAACCTGACACTGTGCCATAAATTTAATTATACCATCTTAAAGGGCTACAATTTGGCATCATTCAATTTTTTCTGTATTGCCATTAATTTTTAGTTTTTCGACCTAAAACTCCCGAGCCTAACTCTGTCCCAAAAATTTAATTAGACTATATTAAAAGGCTACAATTTGGCATCATTCAATTTTTACTGTAATGTTATTAATTTTTCATTTTTCGACCTAAATCTCCCGAACCTGACTCTGTGCCATAAATTTAATTATACTATCTTAAAGGGCTACAATTTGGCATTATTCAATCTTTTCTGCATTGTCATTAATTTTTAGTTTTTCAACCTATAACTCCCGAGCCTGACACTGCGCCAAAAATTTAATTATACTATCTTAATGAGCTACAATTTGTCATCGTTAAATTTTTACTGTATTGTTATTAATTTTTAATTTTTCGACCTAAAACTCCCGAACCTGACACTGTGCCATAAATTTAGTTATACTATCTTAAAGGGCTACAATTTGGCATCATTCAATTTTTTCTGTATTGCCATTAATTTTTAGTTTTTCGACCTAAAACTCCCGAGCCTAACTCTGTCCCAAAAATTGAATTATACTATATTAAAGGGCTACAATTTGGCATCATTCAATTTTTACTGTAATGTTATTAATTTTTCATTTTTCGACCTAAAACTCCCGAACCTGACTGCGCCAAAAATTTAATTATACTATCTTAAAGAGCTGCAATTTGTCATCGTTAAATTTTTACTGTATTGTTATTAATTTTTCATTTTTCGACCTAAAACTCCCGAACCTGACTTTGTGCCATAAATTTAATTATACTATCTTAAAGGGCTACAATTTGGCATCATTAAATTTTTTCTATATTGTCATTAATTTTTAGTTTTTCGACCTAAAACTCCTGAACCTGACTCTGTGCCATACATTTAATTATACTATCTTTAAGGGATACAATTTGGCATCATTCAATTTTTTCTGTATTTTCATTAAATTTTCTTTTTTCGACCTATAACTCCCGAACCTGACTCTGTGCCATAAATTTAATTATACTATCTTAAAGGGCTACAATTTGGCATCGTTCAATTTTTACTGTATTGTTATTAATTTTTCATTTTTCGACCTAAAACTCCCGAACCTGACTCTGTACCAAAAATTTAATTATACCATCTTAAAGGGCATAAAAAGGGCTACAATTTAACATCATTGGAATTTTGCTGTATTGTCACTAATTTTTAATTTTTAACCTATAACTCCCTAAAAACGGCTGCAATTTGTCATCATTCAATTTTTACTGTATTGTTATTAATTTTTCATTTTTCGACCTAAAACTCCCGAACCTGACTTTGTGCCATTAATTTAATTATACTATCTTAATGAGCTACAATTTGTTATCGTTAAATTTTTACTGTATTGTTATTAATTTTTCATTTTTCGACCTAAAACTCCCGAACCTGACTCTGTACCAAAAAATTTAATTATACCATCTTAAAGGGCATAAAAAGGGCTACAATTTGACATCATTGGAATTTTGCTGTATTGTCACTAATTTTTAATTTTTAACCTATAACTCCCTAAAAACGGCTACAATTTGTCATCATTCAATTTTTACTGTATTGTTATTATTTTTCTTTTTTCGACCTATAACTCCCGAACCTGACTCTGCGCCAAAAATTTAATTATACGATCTTAAAGGGCTACAATTTGGCATCGTTCAATTTTTACTGTATTGTTATTAATTTTTCATTTTTCGACCTAAAACTCCCGAACCTGAATCTGTACCAAAAATTTAATTATACCATCTTAAAGGGCATAAAAAGGGCTACAATTTAACATCATTGGAATTTTGCTGTATTGTCACTAATTTTTAATCTATAACTCCCTAAAAACGGCTACAATTTGTCGTCATTAAATTTTTACTGTATTGTTATTAATTTTTCATTTTTCGACCTAAAACTCCCGAACCTGACTTTGTGCCATAAATTTAATTATACTATCTTAATGAGCTACAATTTGTCATCGTTAAATTTTTCCTGTATTGTTATTAATTTTTCATTTTTCGACCTAAAACTCCCGAACCTGACTCTGTGCCATAAATTTAATTATATCATCATAAAGAGCATAAAAACGGCTACAATTTGTCATCATTCAATTTTTGCTGTATATATTGTTACTCTTTTCAAACAAATTTTTAAAACACTTTTTTCTTAAAATTATTTTTTTAATATATAAACTATAACTCCCGAACCTGACTCTGTGCCATAAATTTAATTATACTATCTTAAAGGGCTACAATTTGGCATCATTAAATTTTTTCTGTATTGCCATTAATTTTTAGTTTTTCGACCTAAAACTCCCGAGCCTAACTCTGTCCCAAAAATTGAATTATACTATATTAAAGGGCTACAATTTGGCATCATTCAATTTTTACTGTATTGCCATTAATTTTTAGTTTTTCGACCTAAAACTCCCGAGCCTAACTCTGTCCCAAAAATTGAAGGGCTACAATTTGGCATCATTAAATTTTTTCTGTATTGCCATTAATTTTTAGTTTTTCGACCTAAAACTCCCGAACCTGACTCTGTGCCATAAATTTAATTATACTATCTTAAAGGGCTACAATTTGACATTATTCAATCTTTTCTGCATTGTCATTAATTTTTAGTTTTTCAACCTATAACTCCCGAGCCTGACACTGCGCCAAAAATTTAATTATACTATCTTAAAGAGCTACAATTTGTCATCGTTTAATTTTTACTGTATTGTTATTAATTTTTCATTTTTCGACCTAAAACTCCCGAACCTTACTTTGTGCCATAAATTTAATTATACTATCTTAAAGGGCTACAATTTGGCATCATTAAATTTTTTCTATATTGTCATTAATATTTAGTTTTTCGACCTAAAACTTCTCAACCTGACTCTGTGCCATAAATTTAATTATACTATCTTTAAGGGATACAATTTGGCATCATTAAATTTTTTCTGTATTTTCATTAATTTTTCTTTTTTCGACCTATAACTCCCGAACCTGACTCTGCGCCAAAAATTTAATTATACTATCTTAATGAGCTACAATTTGGCATTATTCAATTTTTTCTGTATTGTCATTAATTTTTAGTTTTTCAACCTAAAACTCCCGAGCTTAACTCTGTCCCAAAAATTGAATTATACTATATTAAAGGGCTACAATTTGGCATAATTCAATTTTTTCTGTATTGTCATTAATATTTAATTTTTAACCTATAACTCCCTAAAAACGGCTACAATTTGTCATCATTCAATTTTTACTGTATTGTTATTAATTTTTCATTTTTCGACCTAAAACTACCGAACCTGACTCTGTGCCATAAATTTAATTATACTATCTTAAAGGGCTACAATTTGGCATTATTCAATTTTTTCTGTATTGCCATTAATTTTTAGTTTTTCAACCTATAACTCCCGAGCCTGATACTGCGCCAAAAATTTAATTATACTATCTTAATGAGCTACAATTTGGCATTATTCAATTTTTTCTGTATAGTCATTAATTTTTAGTTTTTCAACCTAAAACTCCCGAGCTTAACTCTGTCCCAAAAATTGAATTATACTATATTAAAGGGCTACAATTTGGCATAATTCAATTTTTTCTGTATTGTCATTAATATTTAATTTTTAACCTATAACTCCCTAAAAACGGCTACAATTTGTCATCGTTCAATTTTTACTGTATTGTTATTAATTTTTCATTTTTCGACCTAAAACTACCGAACCTGACTCTGTGCCATAAATTTAATTATACTATCTTAAAGGGCTACAATTTGGCATTATTCAATTTTTTCTGTATTGTCATTAATTTTTAGTTTTTCAACCTATAACTCCCGAGCCTGACACTGCGCCAAAAATTTAATTATACTATCTTAATGAGCTACAATTTGTCATCGTTAAATTTTTACTGTATTGTTATTAATTTTTCATTTTTCGACCTAAAACTCCCGAACCTGACACTGTTCCATAAATTTAATTATACCATCTTAAAGGGCTACAATTTGGCATCATTCAATTTTTTCTGTATTGCCATTAATTTTTAGTTTTTCGACCTAAAACTCCCGAGCCTAACTCTGTCCCAAAAATTGAATTATACTATATTAAAGGGCTACAATTTGGCATCATTAAATTTTTACTGTTATGTTATTAATTTTTCATTTTTCGACCTAAATCTCCCGAACCTGACTCTGTGCCATAAATTTAATTATACTATCTTAAAGGGCTACAATTTGGCATTATTCAATCTTTTCTGCATTGTCATTAATTTTTAGTTTTTCAACCTATAACTCCCGAGCCTGACACTGCGCCAAAAATTTAATTATACTATCTTAATGAGCTACAATTTGTCATCGTTAAATTTTTACTGTATTGTTATTAATTTTTAATTTTTCGACCTAAAACTCCCGAACCTGACACTGTGCCATAAATTTAGTTATACTATCTTAAAGGGCTACAATTTGGCATCATTAAATTTTTTCTGTATTGCCATTAATTTTTAGTTTTTCGACCTAAAACTCCCGAGCCTAACTCTGTCCCAAAAATTGAATTATACTATATTAAAGGGCTACAATTTGGCATCATTCAATTTTTACTGTAATGTTAATAATTTGTCATTTTTCGACCTAAAACTCCCGAACCTGAATCTGTGCCATAAATTTAATTATACTATCTTAAAGGGCTACAATTTGACATTATTCAATCTTTTCTGCATTGTCATTAAATTTTAGTTTTTCAACCTATAACTCCCGAGCCTGACACTGCGCCAAAAATTTAATTATACTATCTTAAAGAGCTACAATTTGTCATCGTTTAATTTTTACTGTATTGTTATTAATTTTTCATTTTTCGACCTAAAACTCCCGAACCTTACTTTGTGCCATAAATTTAATTATACTATCTTAAAGGGCTACAATTTGGCATCATTAAATTTTTTCTATATTGTCATTAATATTTAGTTTTTCGACCTAAAACTTCTCAACCTGACTCTGTGCCATAAATTTAATTATACTATCTTTAAGGGATACAATTTGGCATCATTAAATTTTTTCTGTATTTTCATTAATTTTTCTTTTTTCGACCTATAACTCCCGAACCTGACTCTGCGCCAAAAATTTAATTATACTGTCTTAATGAGCTACAATTTGGCATTATTCAATTTTTTCTGTATTGTCATTAATTTTTAGTTTTTCAACCTAAAACTCCCGAGCTTAACTCTGTCCCAAAAATTGAATTATACTATATTAAAGGGCTACAATTTGGCATAATTCAATTTTTTCTGTATTGTCATTAATATTTAATTTTTAACCTATAACTCCCTAAAAACGGCTACAATTTGTCATCATTCAATTTTTACTGTATTGTTATTAATTTTTCATTTTTCGACCTAAAACTACCGAACCTGACTCTGTGCCATAAATTTAATTATACTATCTTAAAGGGCTACAATTTGGCATTATTCAATTTTTTCTGTATTGCCATTAATTTTTAGTTTTTCAACCTATAACTCCCGAGCCTGATACTGCGCCAAAAATTTAATTATACTATCTTAATGAGCTACAATTTGGCATTATTCAATTTTTTCTGTATAGTCATTAATTTTTAGTTTTTCAACCTAAAACTCCCGAGCTTAACTCTGTCCCAAAAATTGAATTATACTATATTAAAGGGCTACAATTTGGCATAATTCAATTTTTTCTGTATTGTCATTAATATTTAATTTTTAACCTATAACTCCCTAAAAACGGCTACAATTTGTCATCGTTCAATTTTTACTGTATTGTTATTAATTTTTCATTTTTCGACCTAAAACTACCGAACCTGACTCTGTGCCATAAATTTAATTATACTATCTTAAAGGGCTACAATTTGGCATTATTCAATTTTTTCTGTATTGTCATTAATTTTTAGTTTTTCAACCTATAACTCCCGAGCCTGACACTGCGCCAAAAATTTAATTATACTATCTTAATGAGCTACAATTTGTCATCGTTAAATTTTTACTGTATTGTTATTAATTTTTCATTTTTCGACCTAAAACTCCCGAACCTGACACTGTTCCATAAATTTAATTATACCATCTTAAAGGGCTACAATTTGGCATCATTCAATTTTTTCTGTATTGCCATTAATTTTTAGTTTTTCGACCTAAAACTTCCGAGCCTAACTCTGTCCCAAAAATTGAATTATACTATATTAAAGGGCTACAATTTGGCATCATTAAATTTTTACTGTTATGTTATTAATTTTTCATTTTTCGACCTAAATCTCCCGAACCTGACTCTGTGCCATAAATTTAATTATACTATCTTAAAGGGCTACAATTTGGCATTATTCAATCTTTTCTGCATTGTCATTAATTTTTAGTTTTTCAACCTATAACTCCCGAGCCTGACACTGCGCCAAAAATTTAATTATACTATCTTAATGAGCTACAATTTGTCATCGTTAAATTTTTACTGTATTGTTATTAATTTTTAATTTTTCGACCTAAAACTCCCGAACCTGACACTGTGCCATAAATTTAGTTATACTATCTTAAAGGGCTACAATTTGGCATCATTAAATTTTTTCTGTATTGCCATTAATTTTTAGTTTTTCGACCTAAAACTCCCGAGCCTAACTCTGTCCCAAAAATTGAATTATACTATATTAAAGGGCTACAATTTGGCATCATTCAATTTTTACTATAATGTTAATAATTTGTCATTTTTCGACCTAAAACTCCCGAACCTGAATCTGTGCCATAAATTTAATTATACTATCTTAAAGGGCTACAATTTGACATTATTCAATCTTTTCTGCATTGTCATTAAATTTTAGTTTTTCAACCTATAACTCCCGAGCCTGACACTGCGCCAAAAATTTAATTATACTATCTTAAAGAGCTACAATTTGTCATCGTTTAATTTTTACTGTATTGTTATTAATTTTTCATTTTTCGACCTAAAACTCCCGAACCTTACTTTGTGCCATAAATTTAATTATACTATCTTAAAGGGCTACAATTTGGCATCATTAAATTTTTTCTATATTGTCATTAATTTTTAGTTTTTCGACCTAAAACTTCTGAACCTGACTCTGTGCCATAAATTTAATTATACTATCTTTAAGGGATACAATTTGGCATCATTAAATTTTTTCTGTATTTTCATTAATTTTTCTTTTTTCGACCTATAACTCCCGAATCTGACTCTGCGCCAAAAATTTAATTATACTATCTTAAAGGGCTACAATTTGGCATCGTTCAATTTTTACTGTATTGTTATTAATTTTTCATTTTTCGACCTAAAACTCCCGAACCTGACTGTACCAAAAATTTAATTATACCATTTTAAAGGGCACAAAAAGGGCTACAATTTAACATCATTGGAATTTTGCTGTATTGTCACTAATTTTTAATTTTTAACCTATAACTCCCTAAAAACGGCTACAATTTGTCATCATTCAATTTTTACTGTATTGTTATTAATTTTTCATTTTTCGACCTAAAACTACCGAACCTGACTCTGTGCCATAAATTTAATTATACTATCTTAAAGGGCTACAATTTGGCATTATTCAATTTTTTCTGTATTGTCATTAATTTTTAGTTTTTCAACCTATAACTCCCGAGCCTGATACTGCGCCAAAAATTTAATTATACTATCTTAATGAGCTACAATTTGTCATCGTTAAATTTTTACTGTATTGTTATTAATTTTTCATTTTTCGACCTAAAACTCCCGAACCTGACACTGTTCCATAAATTTAATTATACCATCTTAAAGGGCTACAATTTGGCATCATTCAATTTTTTCTGTATTGCCATTAATTTTTAGTTTTTCGACCTAAAACTCCCGAGCCTAACTCTGTCCCAAAAATTGAATTATACTATATTAAAGGGCTACAATTTGGCATCATTCAATTTTTACTGTAATGTTAATAATTTGTCATTTTTCGACCTAAAACTCCCGAACCTGAATCTGTGCCATAAATTTAATTATACTATCTTAAAGGGCTACAATTTGACATTATTCAATCTTTTCTGCATTGTCATTAAATTTTAGTTTTTCAACCTATAACTCCCGAGCCTGACACTGCGCCAAAAATTTAATTATACTATCTTAAAGAGCTACAATTTGTCATCGTTTAATTTTTACTGTATTGTTATTAATTTTTCATTTTTCGACCTAAAACTCCCGAACCTTACTTTGTGCCATAAATTTAATTATACTATCTTAAAGGGCTACAATTTGGCATCATTAAATTTTTTCTATATTGTCATTAATATTTAGTTTTTCGACCTAAAACTTCTCAACCTGACTCTGTGCCATAAATTTAATTATACTATCTTTAAGGGATACAATTTGGCATCATTAAATTTTTTCTGTATTTTCATTAATTTTTCTTTTTTCGACCTATAACTCCCGAACCTGACTCTGCGCCAAAAATTTAATTATACTGTCTTAATGAGCTACAATTTGGCATTATTCAATTTTTTCTGTATTGTCATTAATTTTTAGTTTTTCAACCTAAAACTCCCGAGCTTAACTCTGTCCCAAAAATTGAATTATACTATATTAAAGGGCTACAATTTGGCATAATTCAATTTTTTCTGTATTGTCATTAATATTTAATTTTTAACCTATAACTCCCTAAAAACGGCTACAATTTGTCATCATTCAATTTTTACTGTATTGTTATTAATTTTTCATTTTTCGACCTAAAACTACCGAACCTGACTCTGTGCCATAAATTTAATTATACTATCTTAAAGGGCTACAATTTGGCATTATTCAATTTTTTCTGTATTGCCATTAATTTTTAGTTTTTCAACCTATAACTCCCGAGCCTGATACTGCGCCAAAAATTTAATTATACTATCTTAATGAGCTACAATTTGGCATTATTCAATTTTTTCTGTATAGTCATTAATTTTTAGTTTTTCAACCTAAAACTCCCGAGCTTAACTCTGTCCCAAAAATTGAATTATACTATATTAAAGGGCTACAATTTGGCATAATTCAATTTTTTCTGTATTGTCATTAATATTTAATTTTTAACCTATAACTCCCTAAAAACGGCTACAATTTGTCATCGTTCAATTTTTACTGTATTGTTATTAATTTTTCATTTTTCGACCTAAAACTACCGAACCTGACTCTGTGCCATAAATTTAATTATACTATCTTAAAGGGCTACAATTTGGCATTATTCAATTTTTTCTGTATTGTCATTAATTTTTAGTTTTTCAACCTATAACTCCCGAGCCTGACACTGCGCCAAAAATTTAATTATACTATCTTAATGAGCTACAATTTGTCATCGTTAAATTTTTACTGTATTGTTATTAATTTTTCATTTTTCGACCTAAAACTCCCGAACCTGACACTGTTCCATAAATTTAATTATACCATCTTAAAGGGCTACAATTTGGCATCATTCAATTTTTTCTGTATTGCCATTAATTTTTAGTTTTTCGACCTAAAACTTCCGAGCCTAACTCTGTCCCAAAAATTGAATTATACTATATTAAAGGGCTACAATTTGGCATCATTAAATTTTTACTGTTATGTTATTAATTTTTCATTTTTCGACCTAAATCTCCCGAACCTGACTCTGTGCCATAAATTTAATTATACTATCTTAAAGGGCTACAATTTGGCATTATTCAATCTTTTCTGCATTGTCATTAATTTTTAGTTTTTCAACCTATAACTCCCGAGCCTGACACTGCGCCAAAAATTTAATTATACTATCTTAATGAGCTACAATTTGTCATCGTTAAATTTTTACTGTATTGTTATTAATTTTTAATTTTTCGACCTAAAACTCCCGAACCTGACACTGTGCCATAAATTTAGTTATACTATCTTAAAGGGCTACAATTTGGCATCATTAAATTTTTTCTGTATTGCCATTAATTTTTAGTTTTTCGACCTAAAACTCCCGAGCCTAACTCTGTCCCAAAAATTGAATTATACTATATTAAAGGGCTACAATTTGGCATCATTCAATTTTTACTATAATGTTAATAATTTGTCATTTTTCGACCTAAAACTCCCGAACCTGAATCTGTGCCATAAATTTAATTATACTATCTTAAAGGGCTACAATTTGACATTATTCAATCTTTTCTGCATTGTCATTAAATTTTAGTTTTTCAACCTATAACTCCCGAGCCTGACACTGCGCCAAAAATTTAATTATACTATCTTAAAGAGCTACAATTTGTCATCGTTTAATTTTTACTGTATTGTTATTAATTTTTCATTTTTCGACCTAAAACTCCCGAACCTTACTTTGTGCCATAAATTTAATTATACTATCTTAAAGGGCTACAATTTGGCATCATTAAATTTTTTCTATATTGTCATTAATTTTTAGTTTTTCGACCTAAAACTTCTGAACCTGACTCTGTGCCATAAATTTAATTATACTATCTTTAAGGGATACAATTTGGCATCATTAAATTTTTTCTGTATTTTCATTAATTTTTCTTTTTTCGACCTATAACTCCCGAATCTGACTCTGCGCCAAAAATTTAATTATACTATCTTAAAGGGCTACAATTTGGCATCGTTCAATTTTTACTGTATTGTTATTAATTTTTCATTTTTCGACCTAAAACTCCCGAACCTGACTGTACCAAAAATTTAATTATACCATTTTAAAGGGCACAAAAAGGGCTACAATTTAACATCATTGGAATTTTGCTGTATTGTCACTAATTTTTAATTTTTAACCTATAACTCCCTAAAAACGGCTACAATTTGTCATCATTCAATTTTTACTGTATTGTTATTAATTTTTCATTTTTCGACCTAAAACTACCGAACCTGACTCTGTGCCATAAATTTAATTATACTATCTTAAAGGGCTACAATTTGGCATTATTCAATTTTTTCTGTATTGTCATTAATTTTTAGTTTTTCAACCTATAACTCCCGAGCCTGATACTGCGCCAAAAATTTAATTATACTATCTTAATGAGCTACAATTTGTCATCGTTAAATTTTTACTGTATTGTTATTAATTTTTCATTTTTCGACCTAAAACTCCCGAACCTGACTCTGTGCCATAAATTTAATTATACCATCATAAAGAGCATAAAAACGGCTACAATTTGTCATCATTCAATTTTTGCTGTACATATTGTTACTCTTTTCAAACAAATTTTTAAAACACTTTTTTCTTAAAATTATTTTTTAAATATATAAACTATAACTCCCGAACCTGAATCTGTGCCATAAATTTAATTATACTATCTTAAAGGGCTACAATTTGGCATCATTCAATTTTTTCTGTATTGCCATTAATTTTTAGTTTTTCGACCTAAAACTCCCGAACCTGACTCTGTGCCATAAATTTAATTATACTATCTTAAAGGGCTACAATTTGGCATTATTCAATTTTTTCTGTATTGTCATTAATTTTTAGTTTTTCAACCTAAAACTCCCGAGCCTAACTCTGTCCCAAAAATTGAATTATACTATATTAAAGGGCTACAATTTGGCATAATTCAATTTTTTCTGTATTGTCATTAATTTTTAATTTTTAACCTATAACTCCCTAAAAACGGCTACAATTTGTCATCATTCAATTTTTACTGTATTGTTATTAATTTTTCATTTTTCGACCTAAAACTCCCGAACCTGACACTGTGCCATAAATTTAATTATACCATCTTAAAGGGCTACAATTTGGCATCATTCAATTTTTTCTGTATTGCCATTAATTTTTAGTTTTTCGACCTAAAACTCCCGAGACTAACTCTGTCCCAAAAATTGAATTATACTATATTAAAGGGCTACAATTTGGCATCATTCAATTTTTACTGTAATGTTATTAATTTTTCATTTTTCGACCTAAATCTCCCGAACCTGACTCTGTGCCATAAATTTAATTATACTATCTTAAAGGGCTACAATTTGGCATTATCTAATCTTTTCTGCATTGTCATTAATTTTTAGTTTTTCGACCTATAACTCCCGAGCCTGACACTGCGCCATGAATTTAATTATACTATCTTAATGAGCTACAATTTGTCATCGTTAAATTTTTACTGTATTGTTATTAATTTTTAATTTTTCGACCTAAAACTCCCGAACCTGACTCTGTACCAAAAATTTAATTATACCATCTTAAAGGGCATAAAAAGGGCTACAGTTTAACATCATTGGAATTTTGCTGTATTGTCAATAATTTTTAATTTTTAACCTATAACTCCCTAAAAACGGCTACAATTTGTCATCATTCAATTTTTACTGTATTGTTATTAATTTTTCTTTTTTCGACCTATAACTCCCGAACCTGACAATGTGCCATAAATTTAATTATACTATCTTAAAAGGCTACAATTTGGCATCGTTCAATTTTTACTGTATTGTTATTAATTTTTCATTTTTCGACCTAAAACTCCCGAACCTGACTCTGTGCCATAAATTTAATTATACCATCATAAAGAGCATAAAAACGGCTACAATTTGTCATCATTAAATTTTTGCTGTTAATATTGTTACTCTTTTCAAACAAATTTTTAAAACACTTTTTTCTTAAAATTATTTTTTTAATATATAAACTATAACTCCCGAACCTGAATCTGTGCCATAAATTTAATTATACTATCTTAAAGGGCTACAATTTGGCATCATTCAATTTTTTCTGTATTGCCATTAATTTTTAGTTTTTCGACCTAAAACTCCCGAACCTGACTCTGTGCCATAAATTTAATTATACTATCTTAAAGGGCTACAATTTGGCATTATTCAATTTTTTCTGTATTGTCATTAATTTTTAGTTTTTCAACCTAAAACTCCCGATCCTAACTCTGTCCCAAAAATTGAATTATACTATATTAAAGGGCTACAATTTGGCATAATTCAATTTTTTCTGTATTGTCATTAATTTTTAATTTTTAACCTATAAATCCCTAAAAACGGCTACTATTTGTCATCATTCAATTTTTACTGTATTGTTATTAATTTTTCATTTTTCGACATAAAACTACCGAACCTGACTCTGTGCCATAAATTTAATTATACTATCTTAAAGGGCTACAATTTGGCATTATTCAATTTTTCTGTATTGTCATTAACTTTTAGTTTTTCAACCTATAACTCCCGAGCCTGACACTGCGCCAAAAATTTAATTATACTATCTTAATGAGCTACAATTTGTCATCGTTAAATTTTTACTGTATTGTTATTAATTTTTCATTTTTCGACCTAAAACTCCCGAACCTGACACTGTGCCATAAATTTAATTATACCATCTTAAAGGGCTACAATTTGGCATCATTCAATTTTTTCTGTATTGCCATTAATTTTTAGTTTTTCGACCTAAAACTCCCGAGCCTAACTCTGTCCCAAAAATTTAATTATACTATATTAAAAGGCTACAATTTGGCATCATTCAATTTTTACTGTAATGTTATTAATTTTTCATTTTTCGACCTAAATCTCCCGAACCTGACTCTGTGCCATAAATTTAATTATACTATCTTAAAGGGCTACAATTTGGCATTATTCAATCTTTTCTGCATTGTCATTAATTTTTAGTTTTTCAACCTATAACTCCCGAGCCTGACACTGCGCCAAAAATTTAATTATACTATCTTAATGAGCTACAATTTGTCATCGTTAAATTTTTACTGTATTGTTATTAATTTTTAATTTTTCGACCTAAAACTCCCGAACCTGACACTGTGCCATAAATTTAGTTATACTATCTTAAAGGGCTACAATTTGGCATCATTCAATTTTTTCTGTATTGCCATTAATTTTTAGTTTTTCGACCTAAAACTCCCGAGCCTAACTCTGTCCCAAAAATTGAATTATACTATATTAAAGGGCTACAATTTGGCATCATTCAATTTTTACTGTAATGTTATTAATTTTTCATTTTTCGACCTAAAACTCCCGAACCTGACTGCGCCAAAAATTTAATTATACTATCTTAAAGAGCTGCAATTTGTCATCGTTAAATTTTTACTGTATTGTTATTAATTTTTCATTTTTCGACCTAAAACTCCCGAACCTGACTTTGTGCCATAAATTTAATTATACTATCTTAAAGGGCTACAATTTGGCATCATTAAATTTTTTCTATATTGTCATTAATTTTTAGTTTTTCGACCTAAAACTCCTGAACCTGACTCTGTGCCATACATTTAATTATACTATCTTTAAGGGATACAATTTGGCATCATTCAATCTTTTCTGTATTTTCATTAATTTTTCTTTTTTCGACCTATAACTCCCGAACCTGACTCTGTGCCATAAATTTAATTATACTATCTTAAAGGGCTACAATTTGGCATCGTTCAATTTTTACTGTATTGTTATTAATTTTTCATTTTTCGACCTAAAACTCCCGAACCTGACTCTGTACCAAAAATTTAATTATACCATCTTAAAGGGCATAAAAAGGGCTACAATTTAACATCATTGGAATTTTGCTGTATTGTCACTAATTTTTAATTTTTAACCTATAACTCCCTAAAAACGGCTGCAATTTGTCATCATTCAATTTTTACTGTATTGTTATTAATTTTTCATTTTTCGACCTAAAACTCCCGAACCTGACTTTGTGCCATTAATTTAATTATACTATCTTAATGAGCTACAATTTGTTATCGTTAAATTTTTACTGTATTGTTATTAATTTTTCATTTTTCGACCTAAAACTCCCGAACCTGACTCTGTACCAAAAAATTTAATTATACCATCTTAAAGGGCATAAAAAGGGCTACAATTTGACATCATTGGAATTTTGCTGTATTGTCACTAATTTTTAATTTTTAACCTATAACTCCCTAAAAACGGCTACAATTTGTCATCATTCAATTTTTACTGTATTGTTATTATTTTTCTTTTTTCGACCTATAACTCCCGAACCTGACTCTGTGCCATAAATTTAATTATACTATCTTAAAGGGCTACAATTTGGCATCGTTCAATTTTTACTGTATTGTTATTAATTTTTCATTTTTCGACCTAAAACTCCCGAACCTGACTCTGTACCAAAAATTTAATTATACCATCTTAAAGGGCATAAAAAGGGCTACAATATAACATCATTGGAATTTTGCTGTATTGTCACTAATTTTTAATTTTTAACCTATAACTCCCTAAAAACGGCTACAATTTGTCATCATTCAATTTTTACCGTATTGTTATTAATTTTTCATTTTTCGACCTAAAACTCCCGAACCTGACTTTGTGCCATTAATTTAATTATACTATCTTAATGAGCTACAATTTGTCATCGTTAAATTTTTACTGTATTGTTATTAATTTTTAATTTTTCGACCTAAAACTCCCGAACCTGACTCTGTACCAAAAATTTAATTATACCATCTTAAAGGGCATAAAAAGGGCTACAATTTAACATCATTGGAATTTTGCTGTATTGTCACTAATTTTTAATTTTTAACCTATAACTCCCTAAAAACGGCTACAATTTGTCATCATTCAATTTTTACTATATTGTTATTAATTTTTCTTTTTTCGACCTATAACTCCCGAACCTGACTCTGTGCCATAAATTTAATTATACTATCTTAAAGGGCTACAATTTGGCATCGTTAAATTTTTACTGTATTGTTATTAATTTTTCATTTTTCGACCTAAAACTCCCGAACCTGACTCTGTACCAAAAATTTAATTATACCATCTTAAAGGGCATAAAAAGGGCTACAATTTAACATCATTGGAATTTTGCTGTATTGTCACTAATTTTTAATTTTTAAAATATAACTCCCTAAAAACGGCTACAATTTGTCATCATTCAATTTTTACTGTATTGTTATTAATTTTTCATTTTTCGACCTAAAACTCCCGAACCTGACTTTTTGCCATTAATTTAATTATACTATCTTAATGAGCTACAATTTGTCATCGTTAAATTTTTACTGTATTGTTATTAATTTTTCATTTTTCGACCTAAAACTACCGAACCTGACTCTGTCCCATAAATTTAATTATACCATCATGAAGAGCATAAAAACGGCTACAATTTGTCATCATTCAATTTTTGCTGTACATATTGTTACTCTTTTCAAACAAATTTTTAAGACACTTTTTTTCTTAAAATTATTTTTTTAATATATAAACTATAACTCCCGAGCCTGACTATATTGTCATTAATTTTTAGTTTTTCGACCTAAAACTCCTGAACCTGACTCTGTGCCATACATTTAATTATACTATCTTTAAGGGATACAATTTGGCATCATTCAATCTTTTCTGTATTTTCATTAATTTTTCTTTTTTCGACCTATAACTCCCGAACCTGACTCTGTGCCATAAATTTAATTATACTATCTTAAAGGGCTACAATTTGGCATCGTTCAATTTTTACTGTATTGTTATTAATTTTTCATTTTTCGACCTAAAACTCCCGAACCTGACTCTGTACCAAAAATTTAATTATACCATCTTAAAGGGCATAAAAAGGGCTACAATTTAACATCATTGGAATTTTGCTGTATTGTCACTAATTTTTAATTTTTAACCTATAACTCCCTAAAAACGGCTGCAATTTGTCATCATTCAATTTTTACTGTATTGTTATTAATTTTTCATTTTTCGACCTAAAACTCCCGAACCTGACTTTGTGCCATTAATTTAATTATACTATCTTAATGAGCTACAATTTGTTATCGTTAAATTTTTACTGTATTGTTATTAATTTTTCATTTTTCGACCTAAAACTCCCGAACCTGACTCTGTACCAAAAAATTTAATTATACCATCTTAAAGGGCATAAAAAGGGCTACAATTTGACATCATTGGAATTTTGCTGTATTGTCACTAATTTTTAATTTTTAACCTATAACTCCCTAAAAACGGCTACAATTTGTCATCATTCAATTTTTACTGTATTGTTATTATTTTTCTTTTTTCGACCTATAACTCCCGAACCTGACTCTGTGCCATAAATTTAATTATACTATCTTAAAGGGCTACAATTTGGCATCGTTAAATTTTTACTGTATTGTTATTAATTTTTCATTTTTCGACCTAAAACTCCCGAACCTGACTCTGTACCAAAAATTTAATTATACCATCTTAAAGGGCATAAAAAGGGCTACAATATAACATCATTGGAATTTTGCTGTATTGTCACTAATTTTTAATTTTTAACCTATAACTCCCTAAAAACGGCTACAATTTGTCATCATTCAATTTTTACCGTATTGTTATTAATTTTTCATTTTTCGACCTAAAACTCCCGAACCTGACTTTGTGCCATTAATTTAATTATACTATCTTAATGAGCTACAATTTGTCATCGTTAAATTTTTACTGTATTGTTATTAATTTTTAATTTTTCGACCTAAAACTCCCGAACCTGACTCTGTACCAAAAATTTAATTATACCATCTTAAAGGGCATAAAAAGGGCTACAATTTAACATCATTGGAATTTTGCTGTATTGTCACTAATTTTTAATTTTTAACCTATAACTCCCTAAAAACGGCTACAATTTGTCATCATTCAATTTTTACTATATTGTTATTAATTTTTCTTTTTTCGACCTATAACTCCCGAACCTGACTCTGTGCCATAAATTTAATTATACTATCTTAAAGGGCTACAATTTGGCATCGTTAAATTTTTACTGTATTGTTATTAATTTTTCATTTTTCGACCTAAAACTCCCGAACCTGACTCTGTACCAAAAATTTAATTATACCATCTTAAAGGGCATAAAAAGGGCTACAATTTAACATCATTGGAATTTTGCTGTATTGTCACTAATTTTTAATTTTTAAAATATAACTCCCTAAAAACGGCTACAATTTGTCATCATTCAATTTTTACTGTATTGTTATTAATTTTTCATTTTTCGACCTAAAACTCCCGAACCTGACTTTTTGCCATTAATTTAATTATACTATCTTAATGAGCTACAATTTGTCATCGTTAAATTTTTACTGTATTGTTATTAATTTTTCATTTTTCGACCTAAAACTACCGAACCTGACTCTGTCCCATAAATTTAATTATACCATCATGAAGAGCATAAAAACGGCTACAATTTGTCATCATTCAATTTTTGCTGTACATATTGTTACTCTTTTCAAACAAATTTTTAAGACACTTTTTTTCTTAAAATTATTTTTTTAATATATAAACTATAACTCCCGAGCCTGACTCTGTGCCATAAATTTAATTATACTATCTTAAAGGGCTACAATTTGGCATCATTAAATTTTTTCTGTATTGCCATTAATTTTTAGTTTTTCGACCTAAAACTCCCGAACCTGACTCTGTGCCATAAATTTAATTATGCTATCTTAAAGGGCTACAATTTGGCATTATTCAATTTTTTTTTGTATTGTCATTAATTTTTAGTTTTTCAACCTAAAACTCCCGAGCCTAACTCTGTCCCAAAAATTGAATTATACTATATTAAAGGGCTACAATTTGGCATAATTCAATTTTTTCTGTATTGTCATTAATTTTTAATTTGTAACCTATAACTCCCTAAAAACGGCTACAATTTGTCATCATTCAATTTTTACTGTAATGTTATTAATTTTTCATTTTTCGACCTAAAACTCCCGAACCTGACTTTGTGCCAAAAATTGGATTATACCATCTAAAACTACCGAACCTGACTCTGTGCCATAAATTTAATTATACTATCTTAAAGGGCTAAAATTTGGCATTATTCAACTTTTTCTGTATTGTCATTAATTTTTAGTTTTTCAACCTATAACTCCTGAGCCTGACACTGCGCCAAAAATTTAATTATACTATCTTAATGAGCTACAATTTGTCATCGTTAAATTTTTACTGTATTGTTATTAATTTTTCATTTTTCGACCTAAAACTCCCGAACCTGACACTGTGCCATAAATTTAATTATACTATTTTAAAGGGCTACAATTTGGCATCATTCAATTTTATCTGTATTGCCATTAATTTTTAGTTTTTCGACCTAAAACTCCCGAGCCTAGCTCTGTCCAAAAATTGAATTATACTATATTAAAGGGCTACAATTTGGCATTATTCAATCTTTTCTGCATTGTCATTAATTTTTAGTTTTTCAACCTATAACTCCCGAGCCTGACACTGCGCCAAAAATTTAATTATACTATCTTAAAGAGCTACAATTTGTCATCGTTAAATTTTTACTGTATTGTTATTAATTTTTCATTTTTCGACCTAAAACTCCCGAACCTGACTCTGTGCCACAAATTTAATTATACTACCTTAAATGGCTACAATTTGGCATTATTCAATCTTTTCTGCATTGTCATTAATTTTTAGTTTTTCAACCTATAACTCCCGAGCCTGACACTGCGCCAAAAATTTAATTATACTATCTTAATGAGCTACAATTTGTCATCGTTAAATTTTTACTGTATTGTTATTAATTTTTCATTTTTCGACCTAAAACTCCCGAACCTGACACTGTGCCATAAATTTAATTATACTATCTTAAAGGGCTACAATTTGGCATCATTAAATTTTTTCTGTATTGCCATTAATTTTTAGTTTTTCGACCTAAAACTCCCGAACCTTACTCTGTACCAAAAATTTAATTATACTATCTGAAAGGGCTACAATTTGGCATCGTTCAATTTTTACTGTATTGTTATTAATTTTTCATTTTTCGACCTAAAACTCCCGAACCTGACTCTGTACCAAAAATTTAATTATACCATCTTAAAGGGCATAAAAAGGGCTACAATTTAACATCATTGGAATTTTGCTGTATTGTCACTAATTTTTAATTTTTAACCTATAACTCCTTAAAAACGGCTACAATTTGTCATCATTCAATTTTTACTGTATTGTTATTAATTTTTCATTTTTCGACCTAAAACTCCCGAACCTGACTTTGTGCCATTAATTTAATTATACTATCTTAATGAGCTACAATTTGTCATCGTTAAATTTTTACTGTATTGTTATTAATTTTTCGACCTAAAACTCCCGAACCTGACTCTGTACCAAAAATTTAATTATACCATCTTAAAGGGCATAAAAAGGGCTACAATTTAACATCATTGGAATTTTGCTGTATTGTCACTAATTTTTAATTTTTAACCTATAACTCCCTAAAAACGGCTACAATTTGTCATCATTCAATTTTTACTGTATTGTTATTAATTTTTCTTTTTTCGACCTATAACTCCCGAACCTGACTCTGTGCCATAAATTTAATTATACTATCTTAAGGGGCTACAATTTGGCATCGTTCAATTTTTACTGTATTGTTATTAATTTTTCATTTTTCGACCTAAAACTCCCGAACCTGACTCTGTACCAAAAATTTAATTATACCATCTTAAAGGGCATAAAAAGGGCTACAATTTAACATCATTGGAATTTTGCTGTATTGTCACTAATTTTTAATTTTTAACCTATAACTCCCTAAAAACGGCTACAATTTGTCATCATTCAATTTTTACTGTATTGTTATTAATTTTTCATTTTTCGACCTAAAACTCCCGAACCTGACTCTGTACCAAAAATTTAATTATACCATCTTAAAGGGCATAAAAAGGGCTACAATTTAACATCATTGGAATTTTGCTGTATTGTCACTAATTTTTAATTTTTAACCTATAACTCCTTAAAAACGGCTACAATTTGTCATCATTCAATTTTTACTGTATTGTTATTAATTTTTCATTTTTCGACCTAAAACTCCCGAACCTGACTTTGTGCCATTAATTTAATTATACTATCTTAATGAGCTACAATTTGTCATCGTTAAATTTTTACTGTATTGTTATTAATTTTTCGACCTAAAACTCCCGAACCTGACTCTGTACCAAAAATTTAATTATACCATCTTAAAGGGCATAAAAAGGGCTACAATTTAACATCATTGGAATTTTGCTGTATTGTCACTAATTTTTAATTTTTAACCTATAACTCCCTAAAAACGGCTACAATTTGTCATCATTCAATTTTTACTGTATTGTTATTAATTTTTCTTTTTTCGACCTATAACTCCCGAACCTGACTCTGTGCCATAAATTTAATTATACTATCTTAAAGGGCTACAATTTGGCATCGTTCAATTTTTACTGTATTGTTATTAATTTTTCATTTTTCGACCTAAAACCCCCGAACCTGACTCTGTACCAAAAATTTAATTATACCATCTTAAAGGGCATAAAAAGGGCTACAATTTAACATCATTGGAATTTTGCTGTATTGTCACTAATTTTTAATTTTTAACCTATAACTCCCTAAAAACGGCTACAATTTGTCATCATTCAATTTTTACTGTATTGTTATTAATTTTTCATTTTTCGACCTAAAACTCCCGAACCTGACTCTGTACCAAAAATTTAATTATACCATCTTAAAGGGCATAAAAAGGGCTATAATTTAACATCATTGGAATTTTGCTGTATTGTCACTAATTTTTAATTTTTAACCTATAACTCCCTAAAAACGGCTACAATTTGTCATCATTCAATTTTTACTGTATTGTTATTAATTTTTCATTTTTCGACCTAAAACTCCCGAACCTGACTTTGTGCCATTAATTTAATTATACTATCTTAATGAGCTACAATTTGTCATCGTTAAATTTTTACTGTATTGTTATTAATTTTTCATTTTTCGACCTAAAACTCCCGAACCTGACTCTGTGCCATAAATTTAATTATACCATCATGAAGAGCATAAAAACGGCTACAATTTGTCATCATTCAATTTTTGCTGTACATATTGTTACTCTTTTCAAACAAATTTTTAAAACACTTTTTTTCTTAAAATTATTTTTTTAATATATAAACTATAACTCGCGAACCTGACTCTGTGCCATAAATTTAATTATACTATCTTAAAGGGCTACAATTTGGCATCATTAAATTTTTTCTGTATTGCCATTAATTTTTAGTTTTTCGACCTAAAACTCCCGAACCTGACTCTGTGCCATAAATTTAATTATACTATCTTAAAGGGCTACAATTTGGCATTATTCAATTTTTTTTTGTATTGTCATTAATTTTTAGTTTTTCAACCTAAAACTCCCGAGCCTAACTCTGTCCCAAAAATTGAATTATACTATATTAAAGGGCTACAATTTGGCATAATTCAATTTTACTGTATTGTCATTAATTTTTAATTTGTAACCTATAACTCCCTAAAAACGGCTACAATTTGTCATCATTCAATTTTTACTGTATTGTTATTAATTTTTCATTTTTCGACCTAAAACTCCCGAACCTGACCTTGTGCCAAAAATTGGATTATACCATCTAAAACTACCGAACCTGACTCTGTGCCATAAATTTAATTATACTATCTTAAAGGGCTAAAATTTGGCATTATTCAATTTTTTCTGTATTGTCATTAATTTTTAGTTTTTCAACCTATAACTCCCGAGCCTGACACTGCGCCAAAAATTTAATTATACTATCTTAATGAGCTACAATTTGTCATCGTTAAATTTTTACTGTATTGTTATTAATTTTTCATTTTTCGACCTAAAACTCCCGAACCTGACACTGTGCCATAAATTTAATTATACTATCTTAAAGGGCTACAATTTGGCATCATTAAATTTTTTCTGTATTGCCATTAATTTTTAGTTTTTCGACCTAAAACTCCCGAACCTTACTCTGTACCAAAAATTTAATTATACTATCTGAAAGGGCTACAATTTGGCATCGTTCAATTTTTACTGTATTGTTATTAATTTTTCATTTTTCGACCTAAAACTCCCGAACCTGACTCTGTACCAAAAATTTAATTATACCATCTTAAAGGGCATAAAAAGGGCTACAATTTAACATCATTGGAATTTTGCTGTATTGTCACTAATTTTTAATTTTTAACCTATAACTCCTTAAAAACGGCTACAATTTGTCATCATTCAATTTTTACTGTATTGTTATTAATTTTTCATTTTTCGACCTAAAACTCCCGAACCTGACTTTGTGCCATTAATTTAATTATACTATCTTAATGAGCTACAATTTGTCATCGTTAAATTTTTACTGTATTGTTATTAATTTTTCGACCTAAAACTCCCGAACCTGACTCTGTACCAAAAATTTAATTATACCATCTTAAAGGGCATAAAAAGGGCTACAATTTAACATCATTGGAATTTTGCTGTATTGTCACTAATTTTTAATTTTTAACCTATAACTCCCTAAAAACGGCTACAATTTGTCATCATTCAATTTTTACTGTATTGTTATTAATTTTTCTTTTTTCGACCTATAACTCCCGAACCTGACTCTGTGCCATAAATTTAATTATACTATCTTAAGGGGCTACAATTTGGCATCGTTCAATTTTTACTGTATTGTTATTAATTTTTCATTTTTCGACCTAAAACTCCCGAACCTGACTCTGTACCAAAAATTTAATTATACCATCTTAAAGGGCATAAAAAGGGCTACAATTTAACATCATTGGAATTTTGCTGTATTGTCACTAATTTTTAATTTTTAACCTATAACTCCCTAAAAACGGCTACAATTTGTCATCATTCAATTTTTACTGTATTGTTATTAATTTTTCATTTTTCGACCTAAAACTCCCGAACCTGACTCTGTACCAAAAATTTAATTATACCATCTTAAAGGGCATAAAAAGGGCTACAATTTAACATCATTGGAATTTTGCTGTATTGTCACTAATTTTTAATTTTTAACCTATAACTCCTTAAAAACGGCTACAATTTGTCATCATTCAATTTTTACTGTATTGTTATTAATTTTTCATTTTTCGACCTAAAACTCCCGAACCTGACTTTGTGCCATTAATTTAATTATACTATCTTAATGAGCTACAATTTGTCATCGTTAAATTTTTACTGTATTGTTATTAATTTTTCGACCTAAAACTCCCGAACCTGACTCTGTACCAAAAATTTAATTATACCATCTTAAAGGGCATAAAAAGGGCTACAATTTAACATCATTGGAATTTTGCTGTATTGTCACTAATTTTTAATTTTTAACCTATAACTCCCTAAAAACGGCTACAATTTGTCATCATTCAATTTTTACTGTATTGTTATTAATTTTTCTTTTTTCGACCTATAACTCCCGAACCTGACTCTGTGCCATAAATTTAATTATACTATCTTAAAGGGCTACAATTTGGCATCGTTCAATTTTTACTGTATTGTTATTAATTTTTCATTTTTCGACCTAAAACCCCCGAACCTGACTCTGTACCAAAAATTTAATTATACCATCTTAAAGGGCATAAAAAGGGCTACAATTTAACATCATTGGAATTTTGCTGTATTGTCACTAATTTTTAATTTTTAACCTATAACTCCCTAAAAACGGCTACAATTTGTCATCATTCAATTTTTACTGTATTGTTATTAATTTTTCATTTTTCGACCTAAAACTCCCGAACCTGACTCTGTACCAAAAATTTAATTATACCATCTTAAAGGGCATAAAAAGGGCTATAATTTAACATCATTGGAATTTTGCTGTATTGTCACTAATTTTTAATTTTTAACCTATAACTCCCTAAAAACGGCTACAATTTGTCATCATTCAATTTTTACTGTATTGTTATTAATTTTTCATTTTTCGACCTAAAACTCCCGAACCTGACTTTGTGCCATTAATTTAATTATACTATCTTAATGAGCTACAATTTGTCATCGTTAAATTTTTACTGTATTGTTATTAATTTTTCATTTTTCGACCTAAAACTCCCGAACCTGACTCTGTGCCATAAATTTAATTATACCATCATGAAGAGCATAAAAACGGCTACAATTTGTCATCATTCAATTTTTGCTGTACATATTGTTACTCTTTTCAAACAAATTTTTAAAACACTTTTTTTCTTAAAATTATTTTTTTAATATATAAACTATAACTCGCGAACCTGACTCTGTGCCATAAATTTAATTATACTATCTTAAAGGGCTACAATTTGGCATCATTAAATTTTTTCTGTATTGCCATTAATTTTTAGTTTTTCGACCTAAAACTCCCGAACCTGACTCTGTGCCATAAATTTAATTATACTATCTTAAAGGGCTACAATTTGGCATTATTCAATTTTTTTTTGTATTGTCATTAATTTTTAGTTTTTCAACCTAAAACTCCCGAGCCTAACTCTGTCCCAAAAATTGAATTATACTATATTAAAGGGCTACAATTTGGCATAATTCAATTTTACTGTATTGTCATTAATTTTTAATTTGTAACCTATAACTCCCTAAAAACGGCTACAATTTGTCATCATTCAATTTTTACTGTATTGTTATTAATTTTTCATTTTTCGACCTAAAACTCCCGAACCTGACCTTGTGCCAAAAATTGGATTATACCATCTAAAACTACCGAACCTGACTCTGTGCCATAAATTTAATTATACTATCTTAAAGGGCTAAAATTTGGCATTATTCAATTTTTTCTGTATTGTCATTAATTTTTAGTTTTTCAACCTATAACTCCCGAGCCTGACACTGCGCCAAAAATTTAATTATACTATCTTAATGAGCTACAATTTGTCATCGTTAAATTTTTACTGTATTGTTATTAATTTTTAATTTTTCGACCTAAAACTCCCGAACCTGACACTGTGCCATAAATTTAATTATACTATCTTAAAGGGCTACAATTTGGCATCATTCAATTTTTTCTGTATTGCCATTAATTTTTAGTTTTTCGACCTAAGACTCTCGAGCCTAACTCTGTCCAAAAATTAAATTATACTATATTAAAGGGCTACAATTTGGCATCATTCAATTTTTTCTGTATTGCCATTAATTTTTAGTTTTTCGACCTAAAACTCCCGAGCCTAACTCTGTCCAAAAATTGAATTATACTATATTAAAGGGCTACAATTTGGCATCATTCAATTTTTACTGTAATGTTATTAATTTTTCATTTTTCGACCTAAATCTTCCGAACCTGACTCTGTGCCATAAATTTAATTATACTATCTTAAAGGGCTACAATTTGGCATTATTCAATCTTTTCTGCATTGTCATTAATTTTTAGTTTTTCAACCTATAACCTCCGAGCCTGACACTGCGCCAAAAATTTAATTATACTATCTTAATGAGCTACAATTTGTCATCGTTAAATTTTTACTGTATTGTTATTAATTTTTCATTTTTCGACCTAAAACTCCCGAACCTGACACTGTGCCATAAATTTAGTTATACTATCTTAAAGGGCTACAATTTGGCATCATTAAATTTTTTCTGTATTGCCATTAATTTTTAGTTTTTCGACCTAAAACTCCCGAGCCTAACTCTGTCCCAAAAATTGAATTATACTATATTAAAGGGCTACAATTTGGCATTATTCAATCTTTTCTGCATTGTCATTAATTTTTAGTTTTTCAACCTATAACTCCCGAGCCTGACACTACGCCAAAAATTTAATTATACTATCTTAATGAGCTACAATTTGTCATCGTTAAATTTTTACTGTGTTGTTATTAATTTTTCATTTTTCGACCTAAAACTCCCGAACCTGACACTGTGCCATAAATTTAGTTATACTATCTTAAAGGGCTACAATTTAGCATCATTCAATTTTTTCTGTATTGCCATTAATTTTTAGTTTTTCGACCTAAAACTCCCGAGCCTAACTCTGTTCCAAAAATTGAATTATACTATATTAAAGGGCTACAATTTGGCATCATTCAATTTTTACTGTAATGTTATTAATTTTTCATTTTTCGACCTAAATCTCCCGAACCTGACTCTGTGCCATAAATTTAATTATACTATCTTAAAGGGCTACAATTTGGCATTATTCAATCTTTTCTGCATTGTCATTAATTTTTAGTTTTTCAACCTATAACTCCCGAGCCTGACACTGCGCCAAAAATTTAATTATACTATCTTAATGAGCTATAATTTGTCATCGTTAAATTTTTACTGTATTGTTATTAATTTTTCATTTTTCGACCTAGAACTCCCGAACCTGACACTGTGCCATAAATTTAATTATACTATCTTAAAGGGCTACAATTTGGCATCATTCAATTTTTTCTGTATTGCCATTAATTTTTAGTTTTTCGACCTAAAACTCCCGAGCCTAACTCTGTCCCAAAAATTGAATTATACTATATTAATGGGCTACAATTTGGCATCATTCAATTTTTACTGTAATGTTATTAATTTTTCATTTTTCGACCTAAATCTCCCGAACCTGACTCTGTGCCAAAAATTTAATTATACTATCTTAATGGGCTACAATTTGGCATTATTCAATCTTTTCTGCATTGTCATTAATTTTTAGTTTTTCAACCTATAACTCCCGAGCCTGACACTGCGCCAAAAATTTAATTATACTATCTTAATGAGCTACAATTTGTCATCGTTAAATTTTTACCCTATTGTTATTAATTTTTCATTTTTCGACCTAAAACTCCCGAACCTGACACTGTGCCATAAATTTAGTTATACTATCTTAAAGGGCTACAATTTGGCATCATTCAATTTTTTCTGTATTGCCATTAATTTTTAGTTTTTCGACCTAAAACTCCAGAGCCTAACTCTGTCCCAAAAATTGAATTATACTATATTAAAGGGCTACAATTTGGCATCATTCAATTTTTACTGTAATGTTATTAATTTTTCATTTTTCGACCTAAAACTCCCGAACCTGACTGCGCCAAAAATTTAATTATACTATCTTAAAGAGCTACAATTTGTCATCGTTAAATTTTTACTGTATTGTTATTAATTTTTCATTTTTCGACCTAAAACTCCCGAACCTGACTTTGTGCCATAAATTTAATTATACTATCTTAAAGCGCTACAATTTGGCATCATTAAATTTTTTCTATATTGTCATTAATTTTTAGTTTTTCGACCTAAAACTCCTGAACCTGACTCTGTGCCATAAATTTAATTATACCATCATGAAGAGCATAAAAACGGCTACAATTTGTCATCATTCAATTTTTGCTGTACATATTGTTACTCTTTTCAAACAAATTTTTAAAACACTTTTTTTCTTAAAATTATTTTTTTAATATATAAACTATAACTCCCGAACCTGACTCTGTGCCATAAATTTAATTATACTATCTTAAAGGGCTACAATTTGGCATCATTAAATTTTTTCTGTATTGCCATTAATTTTTAGTTTTTCGACCTAAAACTCCCGAACCTGACTCTGTGCCATAAATTTAATTATACTATCTTAAAGGGCTACAATTTGGCATTATTCAATTTTTTTTGTATTGTCATTAATTTTTAGTTTTTTAACCTAAAACTCCCGAGCCTAACTCTGTCCCAAAAATTGAATTATACTATATTAAAGGGCTACAATTTGGCATAATTCAATTTTTTCTGTATTGTCATTAATTTTTAATTTGTAACCTATAACTCCCTAAAAACGGCTACAATTTGTCATCATTCAATTTTTACTGTATTGTTATTAATTTTTCATTTTTCGACCTAAAACTCCCGAACCTGACTTTGTGCCAAAAATTGGATTATACCATCTAAAACTACCGAACCTGACTCTGTGCCATAAATTTAATTATACTATCTTAAAGGGCTAAAATTTGGCATTATGCAATTTTTTCTGTATTGTCATTAATTTTTAGTTTTTCAACCTATAACTCCCGAGCCTGACACTGCGCCAAAAATTTAATTATACTATCTTAATGAGCTACAATTTGTCATCGTTAAATTTTTACTGTATTGTTATTAATTTTTCATTTTTCGACCTAAAACTCCCGAGCCTGACACTGTGCCATAAATTTAATTATACTATCTTAAAAGGCTACAATTTGGCATCATTCAATTTTTTCTGTATTGCCATTAATTTTTAGTTTTTCGACCTAAAACTCCCGAGCCTAACTCTGTTCCAAAAATTGAATTATACTATATTCAAGGGCTACAATTTGGCATCATTCAATTTTTACTGTAATGTTATTAATTTTTCATTTTTCGACCTAAATCTCCCGAACCTGACTCTGTGCCATAAATTTAATTATACTATCTTAAAGGGCTACAATTTGGCATTATTCAATCTTTTCTGCATTGTCATTAATTTTTAGTTTTTCAACCTATAACTCCCGAGCCTGACACTGCGCCAAAAATTTAATTATACTATCTTAATGAGCTACAATTTGTCATCGTTAAATTTTTACTGTATTGTTATTAATTTTTCATTTTTCGACCTAGAACACCCGAACCTGACACTGTGCCATAAATTTAATTATACTATCTTAAAGGGCTACAATTTGGCATCATTCAATTTTTTCTGTATTGCCATTAATTTTTAGTTTTTCGACCTAAAACTCCCGAGCCTAACTCTGTCCCAAAAATTGAATTATACTATATTAATGGGCTACAATTTGGCATCATTCAATTTTTACTGTAATGTTATTAATTTTTCATTTTTCGACCTAAATCTCCCGAACCTGACTCTGTGCCAAAAATTTAATTATACTATCTTAATGGGCTACAATTTGGCATTATTCAATCTTTTCTGCATTGTCATTAATTTTTAGTTTTTCAACCTATAACTCCCGAGCCTGACACTGCGCCAAAAATTTAATTATACTATCTTAATGAGCTACAATTTGTCATCGTTAAATTTTTACCCTATTGTTATTAATTTTTCATTTTTCGACCTAAAACTCCCGAACCTGACACTGTGCCATAAATTTAGTTATACTATCTTAAAGGGCTACAATTTGGCATCATTCAATTTTTTCTGTATTGCCATTAATTTTTAGTTTTTCGACCTAAAACTCCAGAGCCTAACTCTGTCCCAAAAATTGAATTATACTATATTAAAGGGCTACAATTTGGCATCATTCAATTTTTACTGTAATGTTATTAATTTTTCATTTTTCGACCTAAAACTCCCGAACCTGACTGCGCCAAAAATTTAATTATACTATCTTAAAGAGCTACAATTTGTCATCGTTAAATTTTTACTGTATTGTTATTAATTTTTCATTTTTCGACCTAAAACTCCCGAACCTGACTTTGTGCCATAAATTTAATTATACTATCTTAAAGCGCTACAATTTGGCATCATTAAATTTTTTCTATATTGTCATTAATTTTTAGTTTTTCGACCTAAAACTCCTGAACCTGACTCTGTGCCATAAATTTAATTATACCATCATGAAGAGCATAAAAACGGCTACAATTTGTCATCATTCAATTTTTGCTGTACATATTGTTACTCTTTTCAAACAAATTTTTAAAACACTTTTTTTCTTAAAATTATTTTTTTAATATATAAACTATAACTCCCGAACCTGACTCTGTGCCATAAATTTAATTATACTATCTTAAAGGGCTACAATTTGGCATCATTCAATTTTTTCTGTATTGCCATTAATTTTTAGTTTTTCGACCTAAAACTCCCGAACCTGACTCTGTGCCATAAATTTAATTATACTATCTTAAAGGGCTACAATTTGGCATTATTCAATTTTTTTTGTATTGTCATTAATTTTTAGTTTTTTAACCTAAAACTCCCGAGCCTAACTCTGTCCCAAAAATTGAATTATACTATATTAAAGGGCTACAATTTGGCATAATTCAATTTTTTCTGTATTGTCATTAATTTTTAATTTGTAACCTATAACTCCCTAAAAACGGCTACAATTTGTCATCATTCAATTTTTACTGTATTGTTATTAATTTTTCATTTTTCGACCTAAAACTCCCGAACCTGACTTTGTGCCAAAAATTGGATTATACCATCTAAAACTACCGAACCTGACTCTGTGCCATAAATTTAATTATACTATCTTAAAGGGCTAAAATTTGGCATTATGCAATTTTTTCTGTATTGTCATTAATTTTTAGTTTTTCAACCTATAACTCCCGAGCCTGACACTGCGCCAAAAATTTAATTATACTATCTTAATGAGCTACAATTTGTCATCGTTAAATTTTTACTGTATTGTTATTAATTTTTCATTTTTCGACCTAAAACTCCCGAACCTGACACTGTGCCATAAATTTAATTATACTATCTTAAAAGGCTACAATTTGGCATCATTCAATTTTTTCTGTATTGCCATTAATTTTTAGTTTTTCGACCTAAAACTCCCGAGCCTAACTCTGTCCAAAAATTGAATTATACTATATTAAAGGGCTACAATTTGGCATTATTCAATCTTTTCTGCATTGTCATTAATTTTTAGTTTTTCAACCTATAACTCCCGAGCCTGACACTGCGCCAAAAATTTAATTATACTATCTTAAAGAGCTACAATTTGTCATCGTTAAATTTTTACTGTATTGTTATTAATTTTTCATTTTTCGACCTAAAACTCTCGAACCTGACTCTGTGCCATAAATTTAATTATACTATCTTAAAGGGCTACAATTTGGCATTATTCAATCTTTTCTGCATTGTCATTAATTTTTAGTTTTTCAACCTATAACTCCCGAGCCTGACACTGCGCCAAAAATTTAATTATACTATCTTAATGAGCTACAATTTGTCATCGTTAAATTTTTACTGTATTGTTATTAATTTTTCATTTTTCGACCTAAAACTCCCGAACCTGACACTGTGCCATAAATTTAATTATACTATCTTAAAGGGCTACAATTTGGCATCATTAAATTTTTTCTGTATTGCCATTAATTTTTAGTTTTTCGACCTAAAACTCCCGAGCCTAACTCTGTCCCAAAAATTGAATTATACTATATTAAAGGGCTACAATTTGGCATCATTCAATTTTTACTGTAACGTTATTAATTTTTCATTTTTCGACCTAAATCTCCCGAACCTGACTCTGAGCCATAAATTTAATTATACTATCTTAAAGGGCTACAATTTGGCATTATTCAATCTTTTCTGCATTGTCATTAATTTTTAGTTTTTCAACCTATAACCTCCGAGCCTGACACTGCGCCAAAAATTTAATTATACTATCTTAATGAGCTACAATTTGTCATCGTTAAATTTTTACTGTATTGTTATTAATTTTTCATTTTTCGACCTAAAACTCCCGAACCTGACACTGTGCCATAAATTTAGTTATACTATCTTAAAGGGCTACAATTTGGCATCATTCAATTTTTTCTGTATTGCCATTAATTTTTAGTCCCAAAAATTGAATTATACTATATTAAAGGGCTACAATTTGGCATTATTCAATCTTTTCTGCATTGTCATTAATTTTTAGTTTTTCAACCTATAACTCCCGAGCCTGACACTGCGCCAAAAATTTAATTATACTATCTTAATGAGCTACAATTTGTCATCGTTAAATTTTTACTGTGTTGTTATTAATTTTTCATTTTTCGACCTAAAACTCCCGAACCTGACACTGTGCCAAAAATTTAGTTATACTATCTTAAAGGGCTACAATTTGGCATCATTCAATTTTTTCTGTATTGCCATTAACTTTTAGTTTTTCGACCTAAAACTCCCGAGCCTAACTCTGTCCCAAAAATTGAATTATACTATATTAAAGGGCTACAATTTGGCATCACTCAATTTTTACTGTAATGTTATTAATTTTTCATTTTTCGACCTAAATCTCCCGAACCTGACTCTGTGCCATAAATTTAATTATACTATCTTAAAGGGCTACAATTTGGCATTATTCAATCTTTTCTGCATTGTCATTAATTTTTAGTTTTTCAACCTATAACACTGTGCCATAAATTTAGTTATACTATCTTAAAGGGCTACAATTTGGCATCATTCAATTTTTTCTGTATTGCCATTAATTATTAGTTTTTCTACCTAAAACTCCCGAGCCTAACTCTGTGCCAAAAATTGAATTATACTATATTAAAGGGCTACAATTTGGCATCATTCAATTTTTACTGTAATGTTATTAATTTTTCATTTTTCGACCTAAATCTCCCGAACCTGACCCTGTGCCATAAATTTAATTATACTATCTTAAAGGGCTACAATTTGGCATTATTCAATCTTTTCTGCATTGTCATTAATTTTTAGTTTTTCAACCTATAACTCCCGAGCCTGACACTGCGCCAAAAATTTAATTATATTATCTTAATGAGCTAGAATTTGTCATCGTTAAATTTTTACCCTATTGTTATTAATTTTTCATTTTTCGACCTAAAACTCCCGAACCTGACACTGTGCCATAAATTTAGTTATACTATCTTAAAGGGCTACAATTTGGCATCATTAAATTTTTTCTGTATTGCCATTAATTTTTAGTTTTTCGACCTAAAACTCCCGAGCCCAACTCTGTCCCAAAAATTGAATTATACTATATTAAAGGGCTACAATTTGGCATCATTCAATTTTTACTGTAATGTTATTAATTTTTCATTTTTCGACCTAAAACTCCCGAACCTGACTGCGCCAAAAATTTAATTATACTATCTTAAAGAGCTACAATTTGTCATCGTTAAATTTTTACTGTATTGTTATTAATTTTTCATTTTTCGACCTAAAACTCCCGAACCTGACTTTGTGCCATAAAATTAATTATACTATCTTAAAGGGCTACAATTTGGCATCATTAAATTTTTTCTATATTGTCATTAATTTTTAGTTTTTCGACCTAAAACTCCTGAACCTGACTCTGTGCCATAAATTTAATTATACTATCTTTAAGGGATACAATTTGGCATCATTCAATTTTTTCTGTATTTTCATTAATTTTTCTTTTTTCGACCTATAACTCCCGAACCTGACTCTGCGCCAAAAATTTAATTATACTATCTTAAAGGGCTACAATTTGGCATCGTTTAATTTTTACTGTATTGTTATTAATTTTTAATTTTTCGACCTAAAACTCCCGAACCTGAATCTGTACCAAAAATTTAATTATACCATCTTAAAGGGCATAAAAAGGGCTACAATTTAACATCATTGGAATTTTGCTGTATTGTCACTAATTTTTAATTTTTAACCTATAACTCCCTAAAAACGGCTACAATTTGTCGTCATTAAATTTTTACTGTATTGTTATTAATTTTTCATTTTTCGACCTAAAACTCCCGAACCTGACTCTGTACCAAAAATTTAATTATACTATTTTAATGGGCTACAATTTGTCATCATTCAATTTTTACTGTATTGTTATTAATTTTTCATTTTTCGACCTAAAACTCCCGAACCTGACTTTGTGCCATAAATTTAATTATACTATCTTAATGAGCTACAATTTGTCATCGTTAAATTTTTCCTGTATTGTTATTAATTTTTCATTTTTCGACCTAAAACTCCCGAACCTGACACTGTGCCATAAATTTAATTTAACTATCTTAAAGGGCTACAATTTGGCATTATTCAATCTTTTCTGCATTGTCATTAATTTTTAGTTTTTCAACCTATAACTCCCGAGCCTGACACTGCGCCAAAAATTTAATTATACTATCTTAAAGAGCTACAATTTGTCATCGTTAAATTTTTACTGTATTGTTATTAA
Source organism: Linnaemya vulpina (assembly GCA_963675445.1). NCBI lineage: Eukaryota > Metazoa > Arthropoda > Insecta > Diptera > Tachinidae > Linnaemya > Linnaemya vulpina. The sequence continues at coordinate 43,119,074 of OY776281.1, read as the reverse complement.
TTTTTCATTTTTCGACCTAAAACTCCCGAACCTGACTCTGTGCCATAAATTTAATTATACTATCTTAAAGGGCTACAATTTGGCATTATTCAATCTTTTCTGCATTGTCATTAATTTTTAGTTTTTCAACCTATAACTCCCGAGCCTGACACTGCGCCAAAAATTTAATTATACTATCTTAATGAGCTACAATTTGTCATCGTTAAATTTTTACCCTATTGTTATTAATTTTTCATTTTTCGACCTAAAACTCCCGAACCTGACACTGTGCCATAAATTTAGTTATACTATCTTAAAGGGCTACAATTTGGCAATCATTCAATTTTTTCTGTATTGCCATTAATTTTTAGTTTTTCGACCTAAAACTCCCGAGCCTAACTCTGTCCCAAAAATTGAATTATACTATATTAAAGGGCTACAACTTGGCATCATTCAATTTTTACTGTAATGTTATTAATTTTTCATTTTTCGACCTAAAACTAACCTGACTGCTCCAAAAATTTAATTATACCATCTTAAAGAGCTACAATTTGTCATCGTTAAATTTTTACTGTATTGTTATTAATTTTTCATTTTTCGACCTAAAACTCCCGAACCTGACTTTGTGCCATAAATTTAATTATACTATCTTAAAGGGCTACAATTTGGCATCATTAAATTTTTTCTATATTGTCATTAATTTTTAGTTTTTCGACCTAAAACTCCTGAACCTGACTCTGTGCCATAAATTTAATTATACCATCATGAAGAGCATAAAAACGGCTACAATTTGTCATCATTCAATTTTTGCTGTACATATTGTTACTCTTTTCAAACAAATTTTTAAAACACTTTTTTTCTTAAAATTATTTTTTTAATATATAAACTATAACTCCCGAACCTGACTCTGTGCCATAAATTTAATTATACTATCTTAAAGGGCTACAATTTGGCATAATTAAATTTTTTCTGTATTGTCATTAATTTTTAAATTGTAACCTATAACTCCCTAAAAACGGCTACAATTTGTCATCATTCAATTTTTACTGTATTGTTATTAATTTTTCATTTTTCGACCTAAAACTCCCGAACCTGACTTTGTGCCAAAAATTGGATTATACCATCTAAAACTATCGAACCTGACTCTGTGCCATAAATTTAATTATACTATCTTAAAGGGCTAAAATTTGGCATTATTAAATTTTTTCTGTATTGTCATTAATTTTTAGTTTTTCAACCTATAACTCCCGAGCCTGGCACTGCGCCAAAAATTTAATTATACTATCTTAATGAGCTACAATTTGTCATCGTTAAATTTTTACTGTATTGTTATTAATTTTTCATTTTTCGACCTAAAACTCCCGAACCTGACACTGTGCCATAAATTTAATTATACTATCTTAAAGGGCTACAATTTGGCATCATTAAATTTTTTCTGTATTGCCATTAATTTTTAGTTTTTCGACCTAAAACTCCCGAGCCTAACTCTGTCCAAAAATTGAATTATACTATATTAAAGGGCTACAATTTGGCATTATTCAATCTTTTCTGCATTGTCATTAATTTTTAGTTTTTCAACCTATAACTCCCGAGCCTGACACTGCGCCAAAAATTTAATTATACTATCTTAAAGAGCTACAATTTGTCATCGTTAAATTTTTACTGTATTGTTATTAATTTTTCATTTTTCGACCTAAAACTCCCGAACCTGACTCTGTGCCATAAATTTAATTATACTATCTTAAAGGGCTACAATTTGGCATTATTCAATGTTTTCTGCATTGTCATTAATTTTTAGTTTTTCAACCTATAACTCCCGAGCCTGACACTGCGCCAAAAATATAATTATACTATCTTAATGAGCTACAATTTGTCATCGTTAAATTTTTACTGTATTGTTATTAATTTTTCATTTTTCGACCTAAAACTCCCGAACCTGACACTGTGCCATAAATTTAATTATACTATCTTAAAGGGCTACAACTTGGCATCATTCAATTTTTTCTGTATTGCCATTAATTTTTAGTTTTTCGAAATAAAACTCCCGAGCCTAACTCTGTCCCAAAAATTGAGTTATACTATATTAAAGGGCTACAATTTGGCATCATTCAATTTTTACTGTAATGTTATTAATTTTTCATTTTTCGACCTAAATCTCCCGAACCTGACTCTGTGCCATAAATTTAATTATACTATCTTAAAGGGCTACAATTTGGCATTATTCAATCTTTTCTGCATTGTCATTAATTTTTTAGTTTTTCAACCTATAACCTCTGAGCCTGACACTGCGCCAAAAATTTAATTATACTATCTTAATGAGCTACAATTTGTCATCATTCAATTTTTTCTGCATTGTCATTAATTTTTAGTTTTTCAACCTATAACTCCCGAGCCTGACACTGCGCCATAAATTTAATTATACTATCTTAAAGGGCTACAATTTGGCATCATTCAATTTTTTCTGTATTGCCATTAATTTTTAGTTTTTCGAAATAAAACTCCCGAGCCTAACTCTGTCCCAAAAATTGAATTATACTATATTAAAGGGCTACAATTTGGCATCATTCAATTTTTACTGTAATGTTATTAATTTTTCATTTTTCGACCTAAAACTCCCGAACCTGACACTGTGCCATAAATTTAGTTATACTATCTTAAAGGGCTACAATTTGGCATCATTCAATTTTTTCTGTATTGCCATTAATTTTTAGTTTTTCGACCTAAAACTCCCGAGCCTAACTCTGTCCCAAAAATTGAATTATACTATATTAAAGGGCTACAATTTGGCATCATTCAATTTTTACTGTATTGTTATTAATTTTTCATTTTTCGACCTAAAACTCCCGAACCTGACTCTGTGCCATAAATTTAATTATACTATCTTAAAGGGCTACAATTTGGCATTATTCAATGTTTTCTGCATTGTCATTAATTTTTAGTTTTTCAACCTATAACTCCCGAGCCTGACACTGCGCCAAAAATATAATTATACTATCTTAATGAGCTACAATTTGTCATCGTTAAATTTTTACTGTATTGTTATTAATTTTTCATTTTTCGACCTAAAACTCCCGAACCTGACACTGTGCCATAAATTTAATTATACTATCTTAAAGGGCTACAACTTGGCATCATTCAATTTTTTCTGTATTGCCATTAATTTTTAGTTTTTCGAAATAAAACTCCCGAGCCTAACTCTGTCCCAAAAATTGAGTTATACTATATTAAAGGGCTACAATTTGGCATCATTCAATTTTTACTGTAATGTTATTAATTTTTCATTTTTCGACCTAAATCTCCCGAACCTGACTCTGTGCCATAAATTTAATTATACTATCTTAAAGGGCTACAATTTGGCATTATTCAATCTTTTCTGCATTGTCATTAATTTTTTAGTTTTTCAACCTATAACCTCTGAGCCTGACACTGCGCCAAAAATTTAATTATACTATCTTAATGAGCTACAATTTGTCATCATTCAATTTTTTCTGCATTGTCATTAATTTTTAGTTTTTCAACCTATAACTCCCGAGCCTGACACTGCGCCATAAATTTAATTATACTATCTTAAAGGGCTACAATTTGGCATCATTCAATTTTTTCTGTATTGCCATTAATTTTTAGTTTTTCGAAATAAAACTCCCGAGCCTAACTCTGTCCCAAAAATTGAATTATACTATATTAAAGGGCTACAATTTGGCATCATTCAATTTTTACTGTAATGTTATTAATTTTTAGTTTTTCGACCTAAAACTCCCGAGCCTAACTCTGTCCCAAAAATTGAATTATACTATATTAAAGGGCTACAATTTGGCATCATTCAATTTTTACTGTAATGTTATTAATTTTTCATTTTTCGACCTAAATCTCCCGAACCTGACTCTGTGCCATAAATTTAATTATACTATCTTAAAGGGCTACAATTTGGCATTATTCAATCTTTTCTGCATTGTCATTAATTTTTAGTTTTTCATCCTATAACTCCCGAGCCTGACACTGCGCCAAAAATTTAATTATACTATCTTAATGAGCTACAATTTGGCATCGTTCAATTTTTTCTGTATTTTCATTAATTTTTCATTTTTCGACCTAAAACTCCCGAACCTGACTCTGCGCCAAAAATTTAATTATACTATCTTAAAGGGCTACAATTTGGCATCGTTCAATTTTTACTGTATTGTTATTAATTTTTCATTTTTCGACCTAAAACTCCCGAACCTGAATCTGTACCAAAAATTTAATTATACCATCTTAAAGGGCATAAAAAGGGCTACAATTTAACATCAGTGGAATTTTGCTGTATTGTCACTAATTTTTAATTTTTAACCTATAACTCCCTAAAAACGGCTACAATTTGTCGTCATTAAATTTTTACTGTATTGTTATTAATTTTTCATTTTTCGACCTAAAACTCCCGAACCTGACTCTGTAGCAAAAATTTAATTATACTATCTTAAGGGGCTACAATTTGTTATCATTCAATTTTTACTGTATTGTTATTAATTTTTCATTTTTCGACCTAAAACTCCCGAACCTGACTTTGTGCCATAAATTTAATTATACTATCTTAATGAGCTACAATTTGTCATCGTTAAATTTTTCCTGTATTGTTATTAATTTTTCATTTTTCGACCTAAAACTCCCGAACCTGACTCTGTGCCATAAATTTAATTATACCATCATAAAGAGCATAAAAACGGCTACAATTTGTCATCATTCAATTTTTGCTGTACATATTGTTACTCTTTTCAAACAAATTTTTAAAACACTTTTTTCTTAAAATTATTTTTCTAATATATAAACTATAACTCCCGAACCTGACTCTGTGCCAAAAATTTAATTATACTATCTTAAAGGGCTACAATTTGGCATCATTCAATTTTTTCTGTATTGCCATTAATTTTTAGTTTTTCGACCTAAAACTCCCGAGCCTAGTTCTGTCCCAAAAATTGAATTATACTATATTAAAGGGCTACAATTTGGCATTATTCAATCTTTTCTGCATTGTCATTAATTTTTAGTCTTTCAACCTATAACTCCCGAGCCTGACACTGCGCCAAAAATTTAATTATACTATCTTAAAGAGCTACAATTTGTCATCGTTAAATTTTTACTGTATTGTTATTAATTTTTCATTTTTCGACCTAAAACTCCCGAACCTGACTCTGTGCCATAAATTTAATTATACTATCTTAAAGGACTACAATTTGGCATTATTCAATCTTTTCTGCATTGTCATTAATTTTTAGTTTTTCGACCTATAACTCCCGAGCCTGACACTGCGCCAAAAATTTAATTATACCATCTTAAAGGGCATAAAAAGGGCTACAATTTAACATCATTGGAATTTTGCTGTATTGTCATTAATTTTTAATTATACTATCTTAATGGGCTACAATTTGGCATCATTAAATTTTTTCTGTATTGCCATTAATTTTTAGTTTTTCGACCTAAAACTCCCGAGCCTAACTCTGTCCCAAAAAATGAATTATACTATATTAAAGGGCTACAATTTGGCATCATTCAATTTTTACTGTAATGTTATTAATTTTTCATTTTTCGACCTAAAACTCCCGAACCTGACACTGTGCCATAAATTTAGTTATACTATCTTAAAGGGCTACAATTTGGCATCATTCAATTTTTTCTGTATTGCCATTAATTTTTAGTTTTTCGACCTAAAACTCCCGAGCCTAACTCTGTCCCAAAAATTGAATTATACTATATTAAAGGGCTACAATTTGGCATCATTCAATTTTTACTGTAATGTTATTAATTTTTCATTTTTCGACCTAAATCTCCCGAACCTGACTCTGTGCCATAAATTTAATTATACTATCTTAAAGGGCTACAATTTGGCATTATTCAATCTTTTCTGCATTGTCATTAATTTTTAGTTTTTCATCCTATAACTCCCGAGCCTGACACTGCGCCAAAAATTTAATTATACTATCTTAATGAGCTACAATTTGTCATCGTTAAATTTTTACTGTATTGTTATTAATTTTTCATTTTTCGACCTAAAACTCCCGAACCTGACACTGTGCCATAAATTTAATTATACTATCTTAAAGGGCTACAATTTGGCATCATTCAATTTTTTCTGTATTGCCATTAATTTTTAGTTTTTCGACCTAAAACTCCCGAGCCTAACTCTGTCCCAAAAATTGAATTATACTATATTAATGAGCTACAATTTGTCATCGTTAAATTTTTACTGTATTGTTATTAATTTTTCATTTTTCGACCTAAAACTCCCGAACCTGACACTGTGCCATGAATTTAATTATACTATCTTAAAGGGCTACAATTTGGCATCATTCAATTTTTTCTGTATTGCCATTAATTTTTAGTTTTTCGACCTAAAACTCCCGAGCCTAACTCTGTCCCAAAAATTGAATTTTACTATATTAAAGGACTACAATTTGGCATCATTCAATTTTTACTGTATTGTTATTAATTTTTCATTTTTCGACCTAAAACTCCCGAACCTGACTCTGTGCCATAAATTTAATTATACTATCTTAAAGGACTACAATTTGGCATTATTCAATCTTTTCTGCATTGTCATTAATTTTTAGTTTTTCGACCTATAACTCCCGAGCCTGACACTGCGCCAAAAATTTAATTATACCATCTTAAAGGGCATAAAAAGGGCTACAATTTAACATCATTGGAATTTTGCTGTATTGTCATTAATTTTTAATTATACTATCTTAAAGGGCTACAATTTGGCATCATTAAATTTTTTCTGTATTGCCATTAATTTTTAGTTTTTCGACCTAAAACTCCCGAGCCTAACTCTGTCCCAAAAATTGAATTATACTATATTAAAGGGCTACAATTTGGCATCATTCAATTTTTACTGTAATGTTATTAATTTTTCATTTTTCGACCTAAATCTCCCGAACCTGACTCTGTGCCATAAATTTAATTATACTATCTTAAAGGGCTACAATTTGGCATTATTCAATCTTTTCTGCATTGTCATTAATTTTTAGTTTTTCATCCTATAACTCCCGAGCCTGACACTGTCCCAAAAATTGAATTATACTATATTAATGAGCTACAATTTGTCATCGTTAAATTTTTACTGTATTGTTATTAATTTTTCATTTTTCGACCTAAAACTCCCGAACCTGACACTGTGCCATAAATTTAATTATACTATCTTAAAGGGCTACAATTTGGCATCATTCAATTTTTTCTGTATTGCCATTAATTTTTAGTTTTTCGACCTAAAACTCCCGAGCCTAACTCTGTCCCAAAAAATGAATTATACTATCTTAATGAGCTACAATTTGTCATCGTTAAATTTTTACTGTATTGTTATTAATTTTTCATTTTTCGACCTAAAACTCCCGAACCTGACACTGTGCCATAAATTTAATTATACTATCTTAAAGGGCTACAATTTGGCATCATTCAATTTTTTCTGTATTGCCATTAATTTTTAGTTTTTCGACCTAAAACTCCCGAGCCTAACTCTGTCCCAAAAATTGAATTATACTATATTAATGAGCTACAATTTGTCATCGTTAAATTTTTACTGTATTGTTATTAATTTTTCATTTTTCGACCTAAAACTCCCGAACCTGACACTGTGCCATGAATTTAATTATACTATCTTAAAGGGCTACAATTTGGCATCATTCAATTTTTTCTGTATTGCCATTAATTTTTAGTTTTTCGACCTAAAACTCCCGAGCCTAACTCTGTCCCAGAAATTGAATTTTACTATATTAAAGGGCTACAATTTGGCATCATTCAATTTTTACTGTATTGTTATTAATTTTTCATTTTTCGACCTAAAACTCCCGAACCTGACACTGTGCCATGAATTTAATTATACTATCTTAAAGGGCTACAATTTGGCATCATTCAATTTTTTCTGTATTGCCATTAATTTTTAGTTTTTCGACCTAAAACTCCCGAGCCTAACTCTGTCCCAAAAATTGAATTTTACTATCTTAAAGGGCTACAATTTGGCATTATTCAATCTTTTCTGCATTGTCATTAATTTTTAGTTTTTCAACCTATAACTCCCGAGCCTGACACTGCGCAAAAAATTTAATTATACTATCTTAATGAGCTACAATTTGTCATCGGTAAATTTTTACCCTATTGTTATTAATTTTTCATTTTTCGACCTAAAACTCCCGAACCTGACACTGTGCCATAAATTTAGTTATACTATCTTAAAGGGCTACAATTTGGCATCATTCAATTTTTTCTGTATTGCCATTAATTTTTAGTTTTTCGACCTAAAACTCCCGAGCCTAACTCTGTCCCAAAAAATGAATTATACTATATTAAAGGGCTACAATTTGGCATCATTCAATTTTTACTGTAATGTTATTAATTTTTCATTTTTCGACCTAAAACTCCCGAACCTGACTGCGCCAAAAATTTAATTATACTATCTTAAAGAGCTACAATTTGTCATCGTTAAATTTTTAATGTATTGTTATTAATTTTTCATTTTTCGACCTAAAACTCCCGAACCTGACTTTGTGCCATAAATTTAATTATACTATCTTAAAGGGCTACAATTTGGCATCATTTAATTTTTTCTATATTGTCATTAATTTTTAGTTTTTCGACCTAAAACTCCTGAACCTGACTCTGTGCCATAAATTTAATTATACTATCTTTGAGGGAAACAATTTGGCATCGTTCAATTTTTTCTGTATTTTCATTAATTTTTCTTTTTTCGACCTATAACTCCCGAACCTGACTCTGCGCCAAAAATTTAATTATACTATCTTAAATCCACACATCAGTGGAATTTTGCTGTATTGTCACTAATTTTTAATTTTTAACCTATAACTCCCTAAAAACGGCTACAATTTGTCGTCATTAAATTTTTACTGTATTGTTATTAATTTTTCATTTTTCGACCTAAAACTCCCGAACCTGACTCTGTACCAAAAATTTAATTATACTATCTTAATGGGCTACAATTTGTTATCATTCAATTTTTACTGTATTGTTATTAATTTTTCATTTTTCGACCTAAAACTCCCGAACCTGACTTTGTGCCATAAATTTAATTATACTATCTTAATGAGCTACAATTTGTCATCGTTAAATTTTTCCTGTATTGTTATTAATTTTTCATTTTTCGACCTAAAACTCCCGAACCTGACTCTGTGCCATAAATTTAATTATACCATCATAAAGAGCATAAAAACGGCTACAATTTGTCATCATTCAATTTTTGCTGTACATATTGTTACTCTTTTCAAACAAATTTTTAAAACACTTTTTTCTTAAAATTATTTTTTTAATATATAAACTGTAACTCCCGAACCTGACTCTGTGCCAAAAATTTAATTATACTATCTTAAAGGGCTACAATTTGGCATCATTCAATTTTTTCTGTATTGCCATTAATTTTTAGTTTTTCGACCTAAAACTCCCGAGCCTAGTTCTGTCCCAAAAATTGAATTATACTATATTAAAGGGCTACAATTTGGCATTATTCAATCTTTTCTGCATTGTCATTAATTTTTAGTTTTTCAACCTATAACTCCCGAGCCTGACACTGCGCCAAAAATTTAATTATACTATCTTAAAGAGCTACAATTTGTCATCGTTAAATTTTTACTGTATTGTTATTAATTTTTCATTTTTCGACCTAAAACTCCCGAACCTGACTCTGTGCCATAAATTTAATTATACTATCTTAAAGGACTACAGTTTGGCATTATTCAATCTTTTCTGCATTGTCATTAATTTTTAGTTTTTCGACCTATAACTCCCGAGCCTGACACTGCGCCAAAAATTTAATTATACCATCTTAAAGGGCATAAAAAGGGCTACAATTTAACATCATTGGAATTTTGCTGTATTTTCATTAATTTTTAATTATACTATCTTAAAGGGCTACAATTTGGCATCATTCAATTTTTTCTGTATTGCCATTAATTTTTAGTTTTTCGACCTAAAACTCCCGAGCCTAACTCTGTCCCAAAAAATGAGTTATACTATATTAAAGGGCTACAATTTGGCATAATTCAATTTTTACTGTAATGTTATTAATTTTTCATTTTTCGACCTAAAACTCCCGAACCTGACACTGTGCCATAAATTTAGTTATACTATCTTAAAGGGCTACAATTTGGCATCATTCAATTTTTTCTGTATTGCCATTAATTTTTAGTTTTTCGACCTAAAACTCCCGAGCCTAACTCTGTCCCAAAAATTGAATTATACTATATTAAAGGGCTACAATTTGGCATCATTCAATTTTTACTGTAATGTTATTAATTTTTCATTTTTCGACCTAAATCTCCCGAACCTGACTCTGTGCCATAAATTTAATTATACTATCTTAAAGGGCTACAATTTGGCATTATTCAATCTTTTCTGCATTGTCATTAATTTTTAGTTTTTCATCCTATAACTCCCGAGCCTGACACTGCGCCAAAAATTTAATTATACTATCTTAATGAGCTACAATTTGTCATCGTTAAATTTTTACTGTATTGTTATTAATTTTTCATTTTTCGACTTAAAACTCCCGAACCTGACACTGTGCCATAAATTTAATTATACTATCTTAAAGGGCTACAATTTGGCATCATTCAATTTTTTCTGTATTGCCATTAATTTTTAGTTTTTCGACCTAAAACTCCCGAGCCTAACTCTGTCCCAAAAATTGAATTATACTATATTAATGAGCTACAATTTGTCATCGTTAAATTTTTACTGTATTGTTATTAATTTTTCATTTTTCGACCTAAAACTCCCGAACCTGACACTGTGCCATGAATGCAATTATACTATCTTAAAGGGCTACAATTTGGCATCATTCAATTTTTTCTGTATTGCCATTAATTTTTAGTTTTTCGGCCTAAAACTCCCGAGCCTAACTCTGTCCCAAAAATTGAATTTTACTATATTAAAGGGCTACAATTTGGCATCATTCAATTTTTACTGTAATGTTATTAATTTTTCATTTTTCGACCTAAATCTCCCGAACCTGACTCTGTGCCATAAATTTAATTATACTATCTTAAAGGGCTACAATTTGGCATTATTCAATCTTTTCTGCATTGTCATTAATTTTTAGTTTTTCAACCTATAACTCCCGAGCCTGACACTGCGCAAAAAATTTAATTATACTATCTTAATGAGCTACAATTTGTCATCGGTAAATTTTTACCCTATTGTTATTAATTTTTCATTTTTCGACCTAAAACTCCCGAACCTGACACTGTGCCATAAATTTAGTTATACTATCTTAAAGGGCTACAATTTGGCATCATTCAATTTTTTCTGTATTGCCATTAATTTTTAGTTTTTCGACCTAAAACTCCCGAGCCTAACTCTGTCCCAAAAAATGAATTATACTATATTAAAGGGCTACAATTTGGCATCATTTAATTTTTACTGTAATGTTATTAATTTTTCATTTTTCGACCTAAAACTCCCGAACCTGACTGCGCCAAAAATTTAATTATACTATCTTAAAAAGCTACAATTTGTCATCGTTAAATTTTTAATGTATTGTTATTAATTTTTCATTTTTCGACCTAAAACTCCCGAACCTGACTTTGTGCCATAAATTTAATTATACTATCTTAAAGGGCTACAATTTGGCATCATTAAATTTTTTCTATATTGTCATTAATTTTTAGTTTTTCGACCTAAAACTCCTGAACCTGACTCTGTGCCATAAATTTAATTATACTATCTTTGAGGGAAACAATTTGGCATCGTTCAATTTTTTCTGTATTTTCATTAATTTTTCTTTTTTCGACCTATAACTCCCGCACCTGACTCTGCGCCAAAAATTTAATTATACTATCTTAAAGGGCTACAATTTGGCATCGTTCAATTTTTACTGTATTGTTATTAATTTTTCATTTTTCGACCTAAAACTCCCGAACCTGAATCTGTACCAAAAATTTAATTATACCATCTTAAAGGGCATAAAAAGGGCTACAATTTAACATCAGTGGAATTTTGCTGTATTGTCACTAATTTTTAATTTTTAACCTATAACTCCCTAAAAACGGCTACAATTTGTCGTCATTAAATTTTTACTGTATTGTTATTAATTTTTCATTTTTCGACCTAAAACTCCCGAACCTGACTCTGTACGAAAAATTTAATTATACTATCTTAATGGGCTACAATTTGTTATCATTCAATTTTTACTGTATTGTTATTAATTTTTCATTTTTCGACCTAAAACTCCCGAACCTGACTTTGTGCCATAAATTTAATTATACTATCTTAATGAGCTACAATTTGTCATCGTTAAATTTTTCCTGTATTGTTATTAATTTTTCATTTTTCGACCTAAAACTCCCGAACCTGACTCTATGCCATAAATTTAATTATACCATCATAAAGAGCATAAAAACGGCTACAATTTGTCATCATTCAATTTTTGCTGTACATATTGTTACTCTTTTCAAACAAATTTTTTAAACACTTTTTTCTTAAAATTATTTTTTTAATATATAAACTATAACTCCCGAACTTGACTCTGTGCCAAAAATTTAATTATACTATCTTAAAGGGCTACAATTTGGCATCATTCAATTTTTTCTGTATTGCCATTAATTTTTAGTTTTTCGACCTAAAACTCCCGAGCCTAGTTCTGTCCCAAAAATTGAATTATACTATATTAAAGGGCTACAATTTGGCATTATTCAATCTTTTCTGCATTGTCATTAATTTTTAGTTTTTCAACCTATAACTCCCGAGCCTGACACTGCGCCAAAAATTTAATTATACTATCTTAAAGAGCTACAATTTGTCATCGTTAAATTTTTACTGTATTGTTATTAATTTTTCATTTTTCGACCTAAAACTCCCGAACCTGACTCTGTGCCATAAATTTAATTATACTATCTTAAAGGACTACAATTTGGCATTATTCAATCTTTTCTGCATTGTCATTAATTTTTAGTTTTTCGACCTATAACTCCCGAGCCTGACACTGCGCCAAAAATTTAATTATACTATCTTAATGAGCTACAATTTGTCATCGTTAAATTTTTACTGTATTGTTATTAATTTTTCATTTTTCGACCTAAAACTCCCGAACCTGACACTGTGCCATAAATTTAATTATACTATCTTAAAGGGCTACAATTTGGCATCATTCAATTTTTTCTGTATTGCCATTAATTTTTAGTTTTTCGACCTAAAACTCCCGAGCCTAACTCTGTCCCAAAAATTGAATTATACTATATTAAAGGGCTACAATTTGGCATCATTCAATTTTTACTGTAATGTTATTAATTTTTCATTTTTCGACCTAAAACTAACCTGACTGCGCCAAAAATTTAATTATACTATCTTAAAGAGCTACAATTTGTCATCGTTAAATTTTTACTGTATTGTTATTAATTTTTCATTTTTCGACCTAAAACTTCCGAACCTGACTTTGTGCCATAAATTTAATTATACTATCTTAAAGGGCTACAATTTGGCATCATTAAATTTTTTCTATATTGTCATTAATTTTTAGTTTTTCGACCTAAAACTCCTGAACCTGACTCTGTGCCATAAATTTAATTATACCATCATGAAGAGCATAAAAACGGCTACAATTTGTCATCATTCAATTTTTGCTGTACATATTGTTACTCTTTTCAAACAAATTTTTAAAACACTTTTTTTCTTAAAATTATTTTTTTAATATATAAACTATAACTCCCGAACCTGACTCTGTGCCATAAATTTAATTATACTATCTTAAAGGGCTACAATTTGGCATTATTCAATTTTTATTGTATTGTCATTAATTTTTAGTTTTTCAACCTAAAACTCCCGAGCCTAACTCTGTCCCAAAAATTGAATTATACTATATTAAAGGGCTACAATTTGGCATAATTCAATTTTTTCTGTATTGTCATTAATTTTTAATTTGTAACCTATAACTCCCTAAAAACGGCTACAATTTGTCATCATTCAATTTTTACTGTATTGTTATTAATTTTTCATTTTTCGACCTAAAACTCCCGAACCTAACTCTGTCCCAAAAATTGAATTATACTATCTTAAAGGGCTACAATTTGGCATTATTCAATCTTTTCTGCATTGTCATTAATTTTTAGTTTTTCAACCTATAACTCCCGAGCCTGACACTGTGCCAAAAATTTAATTATACTATCTTAATGAGCTACAATTTGTCATCGTTAAATTTTTACTGTATTGTTATTAATTTTTCATTTTTCGACCTAAAACTCCCGAACCTGACACTGTGCCATAAATTTAATTATACTATCTTAAAGGGGTACAATTTGGCATCATTAAATTTTTTCTGTATTGCCATTAATTTTTAGTTTTTCGACCTAAAACTCCCGAGCCTAACTCTGTCCAAAAATTGAATTATACTATATTAAAGGGCTACAATTTGGCATTATTCAATCTTTTCTGCATTGTCATTAATTTTTAGTTTTTCAACCTATAACTCCCGAGCCTGACACTGCGCCAAAAATTTAATTATACTATCTTAAAGAGCTACAATTTGTCATCGTTAAATTTTTACTGTATTGTTATTAATTTTTCATTTTTCGACCTAAAACTCCCGAACCTGACTCTGTGCCATAAATTTAATTATACTATCTTAAAGGGCTACAATTTGGCATTATTCAATCTTTTCTGCATTGTCATTAATTTTTAGTTTTTCAACCTATAACTCCCGAGCCTGACACTGCGCCAAAAATATAATTATACTATCTTAATGAGCTACAATTTGTCATCGTTAAATTTTTACTGTATTGTTATTAATTTTTCATTTTTCGACCTAAAACTCCCGAACCTGACACTGTGCCATAAATTTAATTATACTATCTTAAAGGGCTACAATTTGGCATCATTCAATTTTTTCTGTATTGCCATTAATTTTTAGTTTTTCGAAATAAAACTCCCGAGCCTAACTCTGTCCCAAAAATTGAATTATACTATATTAAAGGGCTACAATTTGGCATCATTCAATTTTTACTGTAATGTTATTAATTTTTCATTTTTCGACCTAAATCTCCCGAACCTGACTCTGTGCCATAAATTTAATTATACTATCTTAAAGGGCTACAATTTGGCATTATTCAATCTTTTCTGCATTGTCATTAATTTTTAGTTTTTCAACCTATAACCTCCGAGCCTGACACTGCGCCAAAAATTTAATTATACTATCTTAATGAGCTACAATTTGTCATCGTTAAATTTTTACTGTATTGTTATTAATTTTTCATTTTTCGACCTAAAACTCCCGAACCTGACACTGAGCCATAAATTTAGTTATACTATCTTAAAGGGCTACAATTTTGCATCATTCAATTTTTTCTGTATTGCCATTAATTTTTAGTTTTTCGACCTAAAACTCCCGAGCCTAACTCTGTCCCAAAAATTGAATTATACTATATTAAAGGGCTACAATTTGGCATTATTCAATCTTTTCTGCATTGTCATTAATTTTTAGTTTTTCAACCTATAACTCCCGAGCCTGACACTGCGCCAAAAATTTAATTATACTATCTTAATGAGCTACAATTTGTCATCGTTAAATTTTTACTGTGTTGTTATTAATTTTTCATTTTTCGACCTAAAACTCCCGAACCTGACACTGTGCCATAAATTTAGTTATACTATCTTAAAGGGCTACAATTTGGCATCATTCAATTTTTTCTGTATTGCCATTACTTTTTAGTTTTTCGAAATAAAACTCCCGAGCCTAACTCTGTCCCAAAAATTGAATTATACTATATTAAAGGGCTACAATTTGGCATCATTCAATTTTTACTGTAATGTTATTAATTTTTCATTTTTCGACCTAAATCTCCCGAACCTGACTCTGTGCCATAAATTTAATTATACTATCTTAAAGGGCTACAATTTGGCATTATTCAATCTTTTCTGCATTGTCATTAATTTTTAGTTTTTCAACCTATAACCTCCGAGCCTGACACTGCGCCAAAAATTTAATTATACTATCTTAATGAGCTACAATTTGTCATCGTTAAATTTTTACTGTATTGTTATTAATTTTTCATTTTTCGACCTAAAACTCCCGAACCTGACACTGTGCCATAAATTTAGTTATACTATCTTAAAGGGCTACAATTTGGCATCATTCAATTTTTTCTGTATTGCCATTAATTTTTAGTTTTTCGACCTAAAACTCCCGAGCCTAACTCTGTCCCAAAAATTGAATTATACTATATTAAAGGTCTACAATTTGGCATTATTCAATCTTTTCTGCATTGTCATTAATTTTTAGTTTTTCAACCTATAACTCCCGAGCCTGACACTGCGCCAAAAATTTAATTATACTATCTTAATGAGCTACAATTTGTCATCGTTAAATTTTTACTGTGTTGTTATTAATTTTTCATTTTTCGACCTAAAACTTCCGAACCTGACACTGTGCCATAAATTTAGTTATACTATCTTAAAGGGCTACAATTTGGCATCATTCAATTTTTTCTGTATTGCCATTAATTTTTAGTTTTTCGACCTAAAACTCCCGAGCCTAACTCTGTCCCAAAAAATGAATTATACTATATTAAAGGGCTACAATTTGGCATCATTCAATTTTTACTGTAATGTTATTAATTTTTCATTTTTCGACCTAAGACTCCCGAACCTGACTGCGCCAAAAATTTAATTATACTATCTTAAAGGGCTACAATTTGGCATTATTCAATCTTTTCTGCATTGTCATTAATTTTTAGTTTTTCAACCTATAACTCCCGAGCCTGACACTGCGCCAAAAATTTAATTATACTATCTTAATGAGCTACAATTTGTCATCGTTAAATTTTTACCCTATTGTTATTAATTTTTCATTTTTCGACCTAAAACTCCCGAACCTGACACTGTGCCATAAATTTAGTTATACTATCTTAAAGGGCTACAATTTGGCATCATTCAATTTTTTCTGTATTGCCATTAATTTTTAGTTTTTCGACCTAAAACTCCCGAGCCTAACTCTGTCCCAAAAAATGAATTATACTATATTAAAGGGCTACAATTTGGCATCATTCAATTTTTACTGTAATGTTATTAATTTTTCATTTTTCGACCTAAAACTCCCGAACCTGACTCTGTGCCATAATTTTAATTATACTATCTTAAAGGGCTACAATTTGGCAGTATTCAATCTTTTCTGCATTGTCATTAATTTTTAGTTTTTCAACCTATAACCTCCGAGCCTAACTCTGTCCCAAAAATTGAATTATACTATATTAAAGGGCTACAATTTGGCATTATTCAATCTTTTCTGCATTGTCATTAATTTTTAGTTTTTCAACCTATAACTCCCGAGCCTGACACTGCGCCAAAAATTTAATTATACTATCTTAATGAGCTACAATTTGTCATCGTTAAATTTTTACTGTGTTGTTATTAATTTTTCATTTTTCGACCTAAAACTCCCGAACCTGACACTGTGCCATAAATTTAGTTATACTATCTTAAAGGGCTACAATTTGGCATCATTCAATTTTTTCTGTATTGCCATTACTTTTTAGTTTTTCGAAATAAAACTCCCGAGCCTAACTCTGTCCCAAAAATTGAATTATACTATATTAAAGGGCTACAATTTGGCATCATTCAATTTTTACTGTAATGTTATTAATTTTTCATTTTTCGACCTAAATCTCCCGAACCTGACTCTGTGCCATAAATTTAATTATACTATCTTAAAGGGCTACAATTTGGCATTATTCAATCTTTTCTGCATTGTCATTAATTTTTAGTTTTTCAACCTATAACCTCCGAGCCTGACACTGCGCCAAAAATTTAATTATACTATCTTAATGAGCTACAATTTGTCATCGTTAAATTTTTACTGTATTGTTATTAATTTTTCATTTTTCGACCTAAAACTCCCGAACCTGACACTGTGCCATAAATTTAGTTATACTATCTTAAAGGGCTACAATTTGGCATCATTCAATTTTTTCTGTATTGCCATTAATTTTTAGTTTTTCGACCTAAAACTCCCGAGCCTAACTCTGTCCCAAAAATTGAATTATACTATATTAAAGGTCTACAATTTGGCATTATTCAATCTTTTCTGCATTGTCATTAATTTTTAGTTTTTCAACCTATAACTCCCGAGCCTGACACTGCGCCAAAAATTTAATTATACTATCTTAATGAGCTACAATTTGTCATCGTTAAATTTTTACTGTGTTGTTATTAATTTTTCATTTTTCGACCTAAAACTTCCGAACCTGACACTGTGCCATAAATTTAGTTATACTATCTTAAAGGGCTACAATTTGGCATCATTCAATTTTTTCTGTATTGCCATTAATTTTTAGTTTTTCGACCTAAAACTCCCGAGCCTAACTCTGTCCCAAAAAATGAATTATACTATATTAAAGGGCTACAATTTGGCATCATTCAATTTTTACTGTAATGTTATTAATTTTTCATTTTTCGACCTAAAACTCCCGAACCTGACTGCGCCAAAAATTTAATTATACTATCTTAAAGGGCTACAATTTGGCATTATTCAATCTTTTCTGCATTGTCATTAATTTTTGGTTTTTCAACCTATAACTCCCGAGCCTGACACTGCGCCAAAAATTTAATTATACTATCTTAATGAGCTACAATTTGTCATCGTTAAATTTTTACCCTATTGTTATTAATTTTTCATTTTTCGACCTAAAACTCCCGAACCTGACACTGTGCCATAAATTTAGTTATACTATCTTAAAGGGCTACAATTTGGCATCATTCAATTTTTTCTGTATTGCCATTAATTTTTAGTTTTTCGACCTAAAACTCCCGAGCCTAACTCTGTCCCAAAAAATGAATTATACTATATTAAAGGGCTACAATTTGGCATCATTCAATTTTTACTGTAATGTTATTAATTTTTCATTTTTCGACCTAAAACTCCCGAACCTGACTCTGTGCCATAATTTTAATTATACTATCTTAAAGGGCTACAATTTGGCATTATTCAATCTTTTCTGCATTGTCATTAATTTTTAGTTTTTCAACCTATAACCTCCGAGCCTGACACTGCGCCAAAAATTTAATTATACTATCTTAATGAGCTACAATTTGTCATCGTTAAATTTTTACTGTATTGTTATTAATTTTTCATTTTTCGACCTAAAACTCCCGAACCTGACACTGAGCCATAAATTTAGTTATACTATCTTAAAGGGCTACAATTTGGCATCATTCAATTTTTTCTGTATTGCCATTAATTTTTAGTTTTTCGACCTAAAACTCCCTAGCCTAACTCTGTCCCAAAAATTGAATTATACTATATTAAAGGGCTACAATTTGGCATTATTCAATCTTTTCTGCATTGTCATTAATTTTTAGTTTTTCAACCTATAACTCCCGAGCCTGACACTGCGCCAAAAATTTAATTATACTATCTTAATGAGCTACAATTTGTCATCGTTAAATTTTTACTGTGTTGTTATTAATTTTTCATTTTTCGACCTAAAACTTCCGAACCTGACACTGTGCCATAAATTTAGTTATACTATCTTAAAGGGCTACAATTTGGCATCATTCAATTTTTTCTGTATTGCCATTAATTTTTAGTTTTTCGACCTAAAACTCCCGAGCCTAACTCTGTCCCAAAAAATGAATTATACTATATTAAAGGGCTACAAGTTGGCATCATTCAATTTTTACTGTAATGTTATTAATATTTCATTTTTCGACCTAAAACTCCCGAACCTGACTGCGCCAAAAATTTAATTATACTATCTTAAAGGGCTACAATTTGGCATTATTCAATCTTTTCTGCATTGTCATTAATTTTTAGTTTTTCAACCTATAACTCCCGAGCCTGACACTGCGCCAAAAATATAATTATACTATCTTAATGAGCTACAATTTGTCATCGTTAAATTTTTACTGTATTGTTATTAATTTTTCATTTTTCGACCTAAAACTCCTGAACCTGACACTGTGCCATAAATTTAATTATACTATCTTAAAGGGCTACAATTTGGCATCATTCAATTTTTTCTGTATTGCCATTAATTTTTAGTTTTTGGAAATAAAACTCCCGAGCCTAACTCTGTCCCAAAAATTGAATTATACTATATTAAAGGGCTACAATTTGGCATCATTCAATTTTTACTGTAATGTTATTAATTTTTCATTTTTCGACCTAAATCTCCCGAACCTGACTCTGTGCCATAAATTTAATTATACTATCTTAAAGGGCTACAATTTGGCATTATTCAATCTTTTCTGCATTGTCATTAATTTTTAGTTTTTCAACCTATAACCTCCGAGCCTGACACTGCGCCAAAAATTTAATTATACTATCTTAATGAGCTACAATTTGTCATCGTTAAATTTTTACTGTATTATTATTAATTTTTCATTTTTCGACCTAAAACTCCCGAACCTGACACTGAGCCATAAATTTAGTTATACTATCTTAAAGGGCTACAATTTGGCATCATTCAATTTTTTCTGTATTGCCATTAATTTTTAGTTTTTCGACCTAAAACTCCCGAGCCTAACTCTGTCCCAAAAATTGAATTATACTATATTAAAGGGCTACAATTTGGCATTATTCAATCTTTTCTGCATTGTCATTAATTTTTAGTTTTTCAACCTATAACTCCCGAGCCTGACACTGCGCCAAAAATTTAATTATACTTTCTTAATGAGCTACAATTTGTCATCGTTAAATTTTTACTGTGTTGTTATTAATTTTTCATTTTTCGACCTAAAACTCCCGAACCTGACACTGTGCCATAAATTTAGTTATACTATCTTAAAGGGCTACAATTTGGCATCATTCAATTTTTTCTGTATTGCCATTACTTTTTAGTTTTTCGAAATAAAACTCCCGAGCCTAACTCTGTCCCAAAAATTGAATTATATTATATTAAAGGGCTACAATTTGGCATCATTCAATTTTTACTGCAATGTTATTAATTTTTCATTTTTCGACCTAAATCTCCCGAACCTGACTCTGTGCCATAAATTTAATTATACTATCTTAAAGGGCTACAATTTGGCATTATTCAATCTTTTCAGCATTGTCATTAATTTTTAGTTTTTCAACCTATAACCTCCGAGCCTGACACTGCGCCAAAAATTTAATTATACTATCTTAATGAGCTACAATTTGTCATCGTTAAATTTTTACTGTATTGTTATTAATTTTTCATTTTTCGACCTAAAACTCCCGAACCTGACACTGTGCCATAAATTTAGTTATACTATCTTAAAGGGCTACAATTTGGCATCATTCAATTTTTTCTGTATTGCCATTAATTTTTAGTTTTTCGACCTAAAACTCCCGAGCCTAACTCTGTCCCAAAAATTGAATTATACTATATTAAAGGGCTACAATTTGGCATCATTCAATTTTTACTGTAATGTTATTAATTTTTCATTTTTCGACCTAAATCTCCCGAACCTGACTCTGTGCCATAAATTTAATTATACTATCTTAAAGGGCTACAATTTGGCATTATTCAATCTTTTCTGCATTGTCATTAATTTTTAGTTTTTCAACCTATAACCTCCGAGCCTGACACTGCGCCAAAAATTTAATTATACTATCTTAATGAGCTACAATTTGTCATCGTTAAATTTTTACTGTATTATTATTAATTTTTCATTTTTCGACCTAAAACTCCCGAACCTGACACTGAGCCATAAATTTAGTTATACTATCTTAAAGGTCTACAATTTGGCATCATTCAATTTTTTCTGTATTGCCATTAATTTTTAGTTTTTCGACCTAAAACTCCCGAGCCTAACTCTGTCCCAAAAATTGAATTATACTATATTAAAGGGCTACAATTTGGCATTATTCAATCTTTTCTGCATTGTCATTAATTTTTAGTTTTTCAACCTATAACTCCCGAGCCTGACACTGCGCCAAAAATTTAATTATACTATCTTAATGAGCTACAATTTGTCATCGTTAAATTTTTACTGTGTTGTTATTAATTTTTCATTTTTCGACCTAAAACTCCCGAACCTGATACTGTGCCATAAATTTAGTTATACTATCTTAAAGGGCTACAATTTGGCATCATTCAATTTTTTCTGTATTGCCATTACTTTTTAGTTTTTCGAAATAAAACTCCCGAGCCTAACTCTGTCCCAAAAATTGAATTATATTATATTAAAGGGCTACAATTTGGCATCATTCAATTTTTACTGCAATGTTATTAATTTTTCATTTTTCGACCTAAATCTCCCGAACCTGACTCTGTGCCATAAATTTAATTATACTATCTTAAAGGGCTACAATTTGGCATTATTCAATCTTTTCAGCATTGTCATTAATTTTTAGTTTTTCAACCTATAACCTCCGAGCCTGACACTGCGCCAAAAATTTAATTATACTATCTTAATGAGCTACAATTTGTCATCGTTAAATTTTTACTGTATTGTTATTAATTTTTCATTTTTCGACCTAAAACTCCCGAACCTGACACTGTGCCATAAATTTAGTTATACTATCTTAAAGGGCTACAATTTGGCATCATTCAATTTTTTCTGTATTGCCATTAATTTTTAGTTTTTCGACCTAAAACTCCCGAGCCTAACTCTGTCCCAAAAATTGAATTATACTATATTAAAGGGCTACAATTTGGCATTATTCAATCTTTTCTGCATTGTCATTAATTTTTAGTTTTTCAACCTATAACTCCCGAGCCTGACACTGCGCCAAAAATTTAATTATACTATCTTAATGAGCTACAATTTGTCATCGTTAAATTTTTACTGTGTTGTTATTAATTTTTCATTTTTCGACCTAAAACTTCCGAACCTGACACTGTGCCATAAATTTAGTTATACTATCTTAAAGGGCTACAATTTGGCATCATTCAATTTTTTCTGTATTGCCATTAATTTTTAGTTTTTCGACCTAAAACTCCCGAGCCTAACTCTGTCCCAAAAAATGAATTATACTATATTAAAGGGCTACAATTTGGCATCATTCAATTTTTACTGTAATGTTATTAATTTTTCATTTTTCGACCTAAAACTCCCGAACCTGACTGCGCCAAAAATTTAATTATACTATCTTAAAGGGCTACAATTTGACATTATTCAATCTTTTCTGCATTGTCATTAATTTTTAGTTTTTCAACCTATAACTCCCGAGCCTGACACTGCGCCAAAAATTTAATTATACTATCTTAATGAGCTACAATTTGTCATCGTTAAATTTTTACCCTATTGTTATTAATTTTTCATTTTTCGACCTAAAACTCCCGAACCTGACACTGTGCCATAAATTTAGTTATACTATCTTAAAGGGCTACAATTTGGCATCATTCAATTTTTTCTGTATTGCCATTAATTTTTAGTTTTTCGACCTAAAACTCCCGAGCCTAACTCTGTCCCAAAAAATGAATTATACTATATTAAAGGGCTACAATTTGGCATCATTCAATTTTTACTGTAATGTTATTAATTTTTAATTTTTCGACCTAAAACTCCCGAACCTGACTGCGCCAAAAATTTAATTATACTATCTTAAAGAGCTACAATTTGTCATCGTTAAATTTTTACTGTATTGTTATTAATTTTTCATTTTTCGACCTAAAACTCCCGAACCTGACTTTGTGCCACAAATTTAATTATACTATCTTAAAGGGCTACAATTTGGCATCATTAAATTTTTTCTATATTGTCATTAATTTTTAGTTTTTCGACCTAAAACTCCTGAACCTGACTCTGTGCCATTAATTTAATTATACTATCTTTGAGGGATACAATTTGGCATCGTTCAATTTTTTCTGTATTTTCATTAATTTTTCTTTTTTCGACCTATAACTCCCGAACCTGACTCTGCGCCAAAAATTTAATTATACTATCTTAAAGGGCTACAATTTGGCATCGTTCAATTTTTACTGTATTGTTATTAATTTTTCATTTTTCGACCTAAAACTCCCGAACCTGAATCTGTACCAAAAATTTAATTATACCATCTTAAAGGGCATAAAAAGGGCTACAATTTAACATCATTGGAATTTTGCTGTATTGTCACTAATTTTTAATTTTTAACCTATAACTCCCTAAAAACGGCTACAATTTGTCGTCATTAAATTTTTACTGTATTGTTATTAATTTTTCATTTTTCGCCCTAAAACTCCCGAACCTGACTCTGTACCAAAAATTTAATTATACTATCTTAATGGGCTACAATTTGTCATCATTCAATTTTTACTGTATTGTTATTAATTTTTCATTTTTCGACCTAAAACTCCCGAACCTGACTTTGTGTCATAAATTTAATTATACTATCTTAATGAGCTACAATTTGTCATCGTTAAATTTTTCCTGTATTGTTATTAATTTTTCATTTTTCGACCTAAAACTCCCGAACCTGACTCTGTGCCATAAATTTAATTATACCATCATAAAGAGCATAAAAACGGCTACAATTTGTCATCATTCAATTTTTGCTGTACATATTGTTACTCTTTTCAAACAAATTCTTAAAACACTTTTTTCTTAAAATTATTTTTTTAATATATAAACTATAACTCCCGAACCTGACTCTGTGCCAAAAATTTAATTATACTATCTGAAAGGGCTACAATTTGGCATCATTCAATTTTTTCTGTATTGCCATTAATTTTTAGTTTTTCGACCTAAAACTCCCGAGCCTAACTCTGTCCCAAAAATTGAATTATACTATATTAAAGGGCTACAATTTGTCATCGTTAAATTTTTACTGTATTGTTATTAATTTTTCATTTTTCGACCTAAAACTCCCGAAACTGACACTGTGCCATAAATTTAATTATACTATCTTAAAGGGCTACAATTTGGCATCATTCAATTTTTTCTGTATTGCCATTAATTTTTAGTTTTTCGACCTAAAACTCCCGAGCCTAACTCTGTCCCAAAAATTGAATTATACTATATTAAAGGGCTACAATTTTTCATCGTTAAATTTTTACTGTATTGTTATTAATTTTTCATTTTTCGACCTAAAACTCCCGAACCTGACTCTGTGCCATAAATTTAATTATACTATCTTAAAGGGCTACAATTTGGCATTATTCAATCTTTTCTGAATTGTCATTAATTTTTAGTTTTTCAACCTATAACTCCCGAGCCTGACACTGCGCCAAAAATTTAATTATACTATCTTAATGAGCTACAATTTGTCATCGTTAAATTTTTACCCTATTGTTATTAATTTTTCATTTTTCGACCTAAAACTCCCGAACCTGACACTGTGCCATAAATTTAGTTATACTATCTTAAAGGGCTACAATTTGGCATCATTCAATTTTTTCTGTATTGCCATTAATTTTTAGTTTTTCGACGTAAAACTCCCGAGCCTAACTCTGTCCCAAAAATTGAATTATACTATATTAAAGGGCTACAATTTGCCATCATTCAATTTTTACTGTAATGTTATTAATTTTTCATTTTTCGACCTAAAACTCCCGAACCTGACACTGTGCCACATATTTAATTATACTATCTTAAAGGGCTACAATTTGTCATCGTTAAATTTTTACTGTATTGTTATTAATTTTTCATTTTTCAACCTAAAACTCCCGAACCTGACACTGTGCCATAAATTTAGTTATACTATCTTAAAGGGCTACAATTTGGCATCATTCAATTTTTTCTGTATTGCCATTAATTTTTAGTTTTTCGACCTAAAACTCCTGAACCTGACTCTGTGCAATAAATTTAATTATACTATATTAAAGGGCTACAATTTGGCATTATTCAATCTTTTCTGCATTGTCATTAATTTTTAGTTTTTCAACCTATAACTCCCGAGCCTGACACTGCGCCAAAAATTTAATTATACTATCTTAATGAGCTACAATTTGTCATCGTTAAATTTTTACTGTATTGTTATTAATTTTTCATTTTTCGACCTAAAACTCCCGAACCTGACACTGTGCCATAAATTTAATTATACTATCTTAAAGGGCTACAATTTGGCATCATTCAATTTTTTCTGTATTGCCATTAATTTTTAGTTTTTCGACCTAAAACTCCCGAGCCTAACTCTGTCCCAAAAATTGATTTATACTATATTAAAGGGCTACAATTTGGCATCATACAATTTTTACTGTAATGTTATTAATTTTTCATTTTTCGACCTAAATCTGCCGAACCTGACTCTGTGCCATAAATTTAATTATACTATTTTAAAGGGCTACAATTTGGCATTATTCAATCTTTTCTGCATTGTCATTAATTTTTAGTTTTTTAACCTATAACCTCCGAGCCTGACACTGCGCCAAAAATTTAATTATACTATCTTAATGAGCTTCAATTTGTCATCGTTAAATTTTTACTGTATTGTTCTTAATTTTTCATTTTTCGACCTAAAACTCCCGAACCTGACACTGTGCCATAAATTTAATTATACTATCTTAAAGGGCTACAATTTGTCATCGTTAAATTTTTACTGTATTGTTATTAATATTTCATTTTTCAACCTAAAACTCCCGAACCTGACACTGTGCCATAAATTTAGTTATACTATCTTAAAGGGCTACAATTTGGCATCATTCAATTTTTTCTGTATTGCCATTAATTTTTAGTTTTTCGACCTAAAACTCCTGAACCTGACTCTGTGCCATAAATTTAATTATACTATCTTTAAGGGATACAATTTTGCATCATTCAATTTTTTCTGTATTTTCATTAATTTTTCTTTTTTCGACCTATAACTCCCGAACCTGACTCTGCGCCAAAAATTTAATTATACTATCTTAAAGGTCTACAATTTGGCATCGTTAAATTTTTACTGTATTGTTATTAATTTTTCATTTTTCGACCTAAAACTCCCGAACCTGACACTGTGCCATAAATTTAATTATACTATCTTAAAGGGCTACAATTTGGCATCATTCAATTTTTTCTGTATTGCCATTAATTTTTAGTTTTTCGACCTAAAACTCCCGAGCCTAACTCTGTCCCAAAAATTGAATTATACTATATTAAAGGGCTACAATTTGGCATTATTCAATATTTTCTGTATTGTCATTAATTTTTAGTTTTTCAACCTATAACTCCCGAGCCTGACACTGCGCCAAAAATTTAATTATACTATCTTAATGAGCTACAATTTGTCATCGTTAAATTTTTACTGTATTGTTAATAATTTTTCATTTTTCGACCTAAAACTCCCGAACCTGACACTGTGCCATAAATTTAGTTATACTATCTTAAAGGGCTACAATTTGGCATCATTCAATTTTTTCTGTATTGCCATTAATTTTTAGTTTTTCGACCTAAAACTCCCGAGCCTAACTCTGTCCCAAAAATTGAATTATACTATATTAAAGGGCTACAATTTGGCATCATCCAATTTTTATTGTAATGTTATTAATTTTTCATTTTTCGACCTAAATCTCCCGAACCTGACTCTGTGCCATAAATTTAATTATACTATCTTAAAGGGCTACAATTTGGCATTATTCAATCTTTTCTGCATTGTCATTAATTTTTAGTTTTTCAACCTATAACTCCCGAGCCTGACACTGCGCCAAAAATTTAATTATACTATCTTAATGAGTTACAATTTGTCATCGTTAAATTTTTACTGTATTGTTATTAATTTTTCATTTTTCGACCTAAAACTCCCGAACCTGAATCTGTACCAAAAATTTAATTATACCATCTTAAAGGGCATAAAAAGGGCTACAATTTAACATCATTGGAATTTTGCTGTATTGTCACTAATTTTTAATTTTTAACCTATAACTCCCTAAAAACGGCTACAATTTGTCGTCATTAAATTTTTACTGTATTGTTATTAATTTTTCATTTTTCGACCTAAAACTCCCGAACCTGACTCTGTACCAAAAATTTAATTATACTATCTTAATGGGCTACAATTTGTCATCATTAAATTTTTACTGCATTGTTATTAATTTTTCTTTTTTCGACCTAAAACTCCCGAACCTGACTTTGTGCCATAAATTTAATTATACTATCTTAATGAGCTACAATTTGTCATCGTTAAATTTTTCCTGTATTGTTATTAATTTTTCATTTTTCGACCTAAAACTCCCGAACCTGACTCTGTGTCATAAATTTAATTATACTATCATAAAGAGCATAAGAACGGCTACAATTTGTCATCATTCAATTTTTGCTGTACATATTGTTACTCTTTTCAAACAAATTTTTAAAACACTTTTTTCTTAAAATTATTTTTTTAATATATAAACTATAACTCCCGAACCTGACTCTGTGCCATAAATTTAATTATATCTTAAAGGGCTACAATTTGGCATCATTCAATTTTATCTGTATTGCCATTAATTTTTAGTTTTTCGACCTAAAACTCCCGAGCCTAATTCTGTCCCAAAAATTGAATTATACTATATTAAAGGGCTACAATTTGGCATTATTCAATCTCTTCTGCATTGTCATTAATTTTTAGTTTTTCAACCTATAACTCCCGAGCCTAACTCTGTCACAAAAATTGAATTATACTATATTAAAGGGCTACAATTTGGCATCATTCAATTTTTACCGTAATGTTATTAATTTTTCATTTTTCGACCTAAATCTCCCGAACCTGACTCTGTGCCATAAATTTAATTATACTATCTTAAAGGGCTACAATTTGGCATTATTCAATCTTTTCTGTATTGTCATTAATTTTTAGTTTTTCAACCTATAACTCCCGAGCTATTTGTTATTAATTTTTCATTTTTCGACCTAAAACTCCCGAACCTGACACTGTGCCATAAATTTAATTATACTATCTTAAAGGGCTACAATTTGGCATCATTCAATTTTTTCTGTATTGCCATTAATTATACTATCTTAAAGGGCTACAATTTGGCATTATTCAATCTTTTCTGCATTGTCATTAATTTTTAGTTTTTTAACCTATAACCTCCGAGCCTGACACTGCGCCAAAAATTTAATTATACTATCTTAATGAGCTTCAATTTGTCATCGTTAAATTTTTACTGTATTGTTCTTAATTTTTCATTTTTCGACCTAAAACTCCCGAACCTGACACTGTGCCATAAATTTAATTATACTATCTTAAAGGGCTACAATTTGTCATCGTTAAATTTTTACTGTATTGTTATTAATATTTCATTTTTCAACCTAAAACTCCCGAACCTGACACTGTGCCATAAATTTAGTTATACTATCTTAAAGGGCTACAATTTGGCATCATTCAATTTTTTCTGTATTGCCATTAATTTTTAGTTTTTCGACCTAAAACTCCCGAGCCTAACTCTGTCCCAAAAATTGAATTATACTATATTAAAGGGCTACAATTTGGCATCATTCAATTTTTACTGTAATGTTATTAATTTTTCATTTTTCGACCTAAATCTCCCGAACCTGACTCTGTGCCATAAATTTAATTATACTATCTTAAAGGGCTACAATTTGGCATTATTCAATCTTTTCTGCATTGTCATTAATTTTTAGTTTTTCAACCTATAACTCCCGAGCCTGACACTGCGCCAAAAATTTAATTATACTATCTTAATGAGCTACAATTTGTCATCGTTAAATTTTTACCCTATTGTTATTAATTTTTCATTTTTCGACCTAAAACTCCCGAACCTGATACTGTGCCATAAATTTAGTTATACTATCTTAAAGGGCTACAATTTGGCATCATTCAATTTTTTCTGTATTGCCATTAATTTTTAGTTTTTCGACCTAAAACTCCCGAGCCTAACTCTGTCCCAAAAATTGAATTATACTATATTAAAGGGCTACAATTTGGCATCATTCAATTTTTACTGTAATGTTATTAATTTTTCATTTTTCGACCTAAAACTCCCGAACCTGACTGCGCCAAAAATTTAATTATGCTATCTTAAAGAGCTACAATTTGTCATCGTTAAATTTTTACTGTATTGTTATTAATTTTTCATTTTTCGACCTAAAACTCCCGAACCTGACTTTGTTCCATAAATTTAATTATACTATCTTAAAGGGCTACAATTTGGCATCATTAAATTTTTTCTATATTGTCATTAATTTTTAGTTTTTCGACCTAAAACTCCTGAACCTGACTCTGTGCCATAAATTTAATTATACTATCTTTAAGGGATACAATTTGGCATCATTCAATTTTTTCTGTATTTTCATTAATTTTTCTTTTTTCGACCTATAACTCCCGAACCTGACTCTGCGCCAAAAATTTAATTATACTATCTTAAAGGGCTACAATTTGGCATCGTTCAATTTTTACTGTATTGTTATTAATTTTTAATTTTTCGACCTAAAACTCCCGAACCTGAATCTGTACCAAAAATTTAATTATACCGTCTTAAAGGGCATAAAAAGGGCTACAATTTAACATCATTGGAATTTTGCTGTATTGTCACTAATTTTTAATTTTTAACCTATAACTCCCTAAAAACGGGTACAATTTGTCATCATTCAATTTTTACTGTATTGTTATTAATTTTTCATTTTTCGACCTAAAACTCCCGAACCTGACTTTGTGCCATAAATTTAATTATACTATCTTAATGAGCTACAATTTGTCATCGTTAAATTTTTCCTGTATTGTTATTAATTTTTCATTTTTCGACCTAAAACTCCCGAACCTGACTCTGTGCCATAAATTTAATTATACCATCATAAAGAGCATAAAAACGGCTACAATTTGTCATCATTCAATTTTCGCTGTACATATTGTTACTTTTTTCAAACAAATTTTTAAAACACTTTTTTTTTAAATTATTTTTTTAATATATAAACTATAACTCCTGAACCTGACTCTGTGCCATAAATTTAATTATACTATCTTAAAGGGCTACAATTTGGCATCATTCAATTTTTTCTGTATTGCCATTAATTTTTAGTTTTTCGACCTAAAACTCCCGAACCTGACTCTGTGCCATAAATTTAATTATACTATATTAAAGGGCTACAATTTGGCATCATTCAATTTTTACTGTAATGTTATTAATTTTTCATTTTTCGACCTAAATCTTCCGAACCTGACTCTGTGCCATAAATTTAATTATACTATCTTAAAGGGCTACAATTTGGAATTATTCAATCTTTTCTGCATTGTCATTAATTTTTAGTCTTTTAACCTATAACCTCCGAGCCTGACACTGTGCCAAAAATTTAATTATACTATCTTAATGAGCTACAATTTGTCATCGTTAAATTTTTACTGTATTGTTATTAATTTTTCATTTTTCGACCTAAAACTCCCGAACCTGACTTTGTGCCATAAATTTAGTTATACTATCTTAAAGGGCTACAATTTGGCATCATTAAATTTTTTCTGTATTGCCATTAATTTTAAGTTTTTCGACCTAAAACTCCTGAACCTGACTCTGTGCCATAAATTTAATTATACTATCTTTAAGGGATACAATTTGGCATCATTCAATTTTTTCTGTATTTTCATTAATTTTTCTTTTTTCGACCTATAACTCCCGAACCTGACTCTGCGCCAAAAATTTAATTATACTATCTTAAAGGGCTACAATTTGACATCGTTCAATTTTTACTGTATTGTTCTTAATTTTTCATTTTTCGACCTAAAACTCCCGAACCTGACACTGTGCCATAAATTTAATTATACTATCTTAAAGGGCTACAATTTGTCATCGTTAAATTTTTACTGTATTGTTATTAATATTTCATTTTTCAACCTAAAACTCCCGAACCTGACACTGTGCCATAAATTTAGTTATACTATCTTAAAGGGCTACAATTTGGCATCATTCAATTTTTTCTGTATTGCCATTAATTTTTAGTTTTTCGACCTAAAACTCCCGAGCCTAACTCTGTCCCAAAAATTGAATTATACTATATTAAAGGGCTACAATTTGGCATCATTCAATTTTTACTGTAATGTTATTAATTTTTCATTTTTCGACCTAAATCTCCCGAACCTGACTCTGTGCCATAAATTTAATTATACTATCTTAAAGGGCTACAATTTGGCATTATTCAATCTTTTCTGCATTGTCATTAATTTTTAGTTTTTCAACCTATAACTCCCGAGCCTGACACTGCGCCAAAAATTTAATTATACTATCTTAATGAGCTACAATTTGTCATCGTTAAATTTTTACCCTATTGTTATTAATTTTTCATTTTTCGACCTAAAACTCCCGAACCTGACTGCGCCAAAAATTTAATTATACTATCTTAAAGAGCTACAATTTGTCATCGTTAAATTTTTACTGTATTGTTATTAATTTTTCATTTTTCGACCTAAAACTCCCGAACCTGACTTTGTGCCATAAATTTAATTATACTATCTTAAAGGGCTACAATTTGGCATCATTAAATTTTTTCTATATTGTCATTAATTTTTAGTTTTTCGACCTAAAACTCCTGAACCTGACTCTGTGCCATAAATTTAATTATACTATCTTAAAGGGCTACAATTTGGCATCATTCAATTTTTTCTGTATTGCCATTAATTTTTAGTTTTTCGACCTAAAACTCCCGAACCTGACTCTGTGCCATAAATTTTATTATACTATATTAAAGGGCTACAATTTGGCATCATTCAATTTTTACTGTAATGTTATTAATTTTTCATTTTTCGACCTAAATCTTCCGAACCTGACTCTGTGCCATAAATTTAATTATACTATCTTAAAGGGCTACAATTTGGAATTATTCAATCTTTTCTGCAATGTCATTAATTTTTAGTTTTTTAACCTATAACCTCCGAGCCTGACACTGTGCCAAAAATTTAATTATACTATCTTAATGAGCTACAATTTGTCATCGTTAAATTTTTACTGTATTGTTATTAATTTTTCATTTTTCGACCTAAAACTCCCGAACCTGACTTTGTGCCATAAATTTAGTTATACTATCTTAAAGGGCTACAATTTGGCATCATTAAATTTTTTCTGTATTGCCATTAATTTTTAGTTTTTCGACCTAAAACTCTTGAACCTGACTTTGTGCCATAAATTTAATTATACTATCTTTAAGGGATACAATTTGGCATCATTCAATTTTTTCTGTATTTTCATTAATATTTCTTTTTTCGACCTATAACTCCCGAACCTGACTCTGCGCCAAAAATTTAATTATACTATCTTAAAGGGCTACAATTTGACATCGTTCAATTTTTACTGTATTGTTATTAATTTTTCATTTTTCGACCTAAAACTCCCGAACCTGAATCTGTACCAAAAATTTAATTATACCATCTTAAAGGGCATAAAAAGGGCTACAATTTAACATCATTGGAATTTTGCTGTATTGTCACTAATTTTTAATTTTTAACCTATAACTCCCTAAAAACGGCTACAATTTGTCGTCATTAAATTTTTACTGTATTGTTATTAATTTTTCATTTTTCGACCTAAAACTCCCGAACCTGACTCTGTACCAAAAATTTAATTATACCATCTTAAAGGGCATAAAAAGGGCTACAACTTAACTTCATTGGAATTTTGCTGTATTGTCACTAATTTTTAATATTTAACCTATAACTCCCTAAAAACGGCTACAATTTGTCATCATTCAATTTTTACTGTATTGTTATTAATTTTTCATTTTTCGACCTAAAACTCCCGAACCTGACTTTGTGCCATAAATTTAATTATACTATCTTAATGAGCTACAATTTGTCATCGTTAAATTTTTCCTGTATTGTTATTAATTTTTCATTTTTCGACCTAAAACTCCCGAACCTGACTCTGTGCCATAAATTTAATTATACCATCATAAAGAGCATAAAAACGGCTACAATTTGTCATCATTCAATTTTTGCTGTACATATTGTTACTCTTTTCAAACAAATTTTTAAAACACTTTTTTCTTAAAATTATTTTTTTAATATATAAACTATAACTCCCGAACCTGACTCTGTGCCATAAATTTAATTATACTATCTTAAAGGGCTAAAATTTGGCATTATTCAATTTTTTCTGTATTGTCATTAATTTTTAGTTTTTCAACCTATAACTCCCGAGCCTGACACTGCGCCAAAAATTTAATTATACTATCTTAATGAGCTACAATTTGTCATCGTTAAATTTTTACTGTATTGTTATTAATTTTTCATTTTTCGACCTAAAACTCCCGAACCTGACACTGTGCCATAAATTTAGTTATACTATCTTAAAGGGCTACAATTTGGCATCATTCAATTTTTTCTGTATTGCCATTAATTTTTAGTTTTTCGACCTAAAACTCCTGAACCTGACTCTGTGCCATAAATTTAATTATACTATCTTTAAGGGATACAATTTGGCATCATTCAATTTTTTCTGTATTTTCATTAATTTTTCTTTTTTCGACCTATAACTCCCGAACTTGACTCTGCGCCAAAAATTTAATTATACTATCTTAAAGGGCTACAATTTGGCATCGTTAAATTTTTACTGTATTGTTATTAATTTTTCATTTTTCGACCTAAAACTCCCGAACCTGACACTGTGCCATAAATTTAATTATACTATCTTAAAGGGCTACAATTTGGCATCATTCAATTTTTTCTGTATTGCCATTAATTTTTAGTTTTTCGACCTAAAACTCCCGAGCCTAACTCTGTCCCAAAAATTGAATTATACTATATTAAAGGGCTACAATTTGGCATTATTCAATCTTTTCTGCATTGTCATTAATTTTTAGTTTTTCAACCTATAACTCCCGAGCCTGACACTGCGCCAAAAATTTAATTATACTATCTTAATGAGCTACAATTTGTCATCGTTAAATCTTTACTGTATTGTTATTAATTTTTCATTTTTCGACCTAAAACTCCCGAACCTGACACTGTGCCATAAATTTAGTTATACTATCTTAAAGGGCTACAATTTGGCATTATTCAATTTTTTCTGTATTGTCATTAATTTTTAATTTGTAACCTATAACTCCCTAAAAACGGCTACAATTTCTCATCATTCAATTTTTACTGTATTGTTATTAATTTTTCATTTTTCGACCTAAAATTCCCGAACCTGACTTTGTGCCAAAAATTGGATTATACCATCTAAAACTACCGAACCTGACTCTGTGCCATAAATTTAATTATACTATTTTAAAGGGCTAAAATTTGGCATTATTCAATTTTTTCTGTATTGTCATTAATTTTTAGTTTTTCAACCTATAACTCCCGAGCCTGACACTGCGCCAAAAATTTAATTATACTATCTTAATGAGCTACAATTTGTCATCGTTAAATTTTTACTGTATTGTTATTAATTTTTCATTTTTCGACCTAAAACTCCCGAACCTGACATTGTGCCATAAATTTAGTTATACTATCTTTAAGGGATAAAATTTGGCATCATTCAATTTTTTCTGTATTTTCATTAATTTTTCTTTTTTCGACCTATAACTCCCGAGCCTAACTCTGTCCCAAAAATTGAATTATACTATATTAAAGGGCTACAATTTGGCATCATTCAAGTTTTACTGTAATGTTATTAATTTTTCATTTTTCGACCTAAAACTCCCGAACCTGACTTTGTGCCATAAATTTAATTATACTATCTTAAAGGGCTACAATTTGGCATCATTAAATTTTTTCTATATTGTCATTAATTTTTAGTTTTTCGACCTAAAAGTCCTGAACCTGACTCTGTGCCATAAATTTAATTATACTATCTTAAAGCGCTACAATTTGGCATCATTCAATTTTTTCTGTATTGCCATTAATTTTTAGTTTTTCGACCTAAAACTCCCGAGCCTAACTCTGTCCCAAAAATTGAATTATACTATATTAAAGGGCTACAATTTGGCATCATTCAAGTTTTACTGTAATGTTATTAATTTTTCATTTTTCGACCTAAAACTCCCGAACCTGACTTTGTGCCATAAATTTAATTATACTATCTTAAAGGGCTACAATTTGGCATCATTAAATTTTTTCTATATTGTCATTAATTTTTAGTTTTTCGACCTAAAAGTCCTGAACCTGACTCTGTGCCATAAATTTAATTATACTATCTTTAAGGGATACAATTTGGCATCATTCAATATTTTCTGTATTTTCATTAATTTTTCTTTTTTCGACCTATAACTCCCGAACCTGACTCTGCGCCAAAAATTTAATTATACTATCTTAAAGGGCTACAATTTGGCATCGTTCAATTTTTACTGTTTTGTTATTAATTTTTCATTTTTCGACCTAAAACTCCCGAACCTGAATCTGTACCAAAAATTTAATTATACCATCTTAAAGGGCATAAAAAGGGCTACAATTTAACATCATTGGAATTTTGCTGTATTGTCACTAATTTTTAATTTTTAACCTATAACTCCCTAAAAACGGCTACAATTTGTCATCATTAAATTTTTACTGTATTGTTATTAATTTTTCATTTTTCGACCTAAAACTCCCGAACCTGACTTTGTGCCATAAATTTAATTATACCATCTTAAAGGGCATAAAAAGGGCTACAATTTAACATCATTGGAATTTTGCTGTATTGTCACTAATTTTTAATATTTAACCTATAACTCCCTAAATACGGCTACAATTTGTCATCATTCAATTTTTACTGTATTGTTATTAATTTTTCATTTTTCGACCTAAAACTCCCGAACCTGACTTTGTGCCATAAATTTAATTATACTATCTTAATGAGCTACAATTTGTCATCGTTAAATTTTTCCTGTATTGTTATTAATTTTTCATTTTTCGACCTAAAACTCCCGAACCTGACTCTGTGCCATAAATTTAATTATACCATCATAAAGAGCATAAAAACGGCTACAATTTGTCATCATTCAATTTTTGCTCTACATATTGTTACTCTTTTCAAAAAAATTTTTAAAACACTTTTTTCTTAATATTATTTTTTTAATATATAAACTATAACTCCCGAACCTGACTCTGTGCCATAAATTTAATTATACTATCTTAAAGGGCTACAATTTGGCATCATTCAATTTTTTCTGTATTGCCATTAATTTTTAGTTTTTCGACCTAAAACTCCCGAACCTGACTCTGTGCCATAAATTTAATTATACTATCTTAAAGGGCTACAATTTGGCATTATTCAATTTTTTCTGTATTGTCATTAATTTTTAGTTTTTCAACCTAAAACTCCCGAGCCTAACTCTGTCCCAAAAATTGAATTATACTATATTAAAGGGCTACAATTTGGCATAATTCAATTTTTTCTGTATTGTCATTAATTTTTAATTTGTAACCTATAACTCCCTAAAAACGGCTACAATTTCTCATCATTCAAGTTTTACTGTATTGTTATTAATTTTTCATTTTTCGACCTAAAATTCCCGAACCTGACTTTGTGCCAAAAATTGGATTATACCATCTAAAACTACCGAACCTGACTCTGTGCCATAAATTTAATTATACTATCTTAAAGGGCTAAAATTTGGCATTATTCAATTTTTTCTGTATTGTCATTAATTTTTAGTTTTTCAACCTATAACTCCCGAGCCTGACACTGCGCCAAAA
The DNA here is from genome assembly GCA_963675445.1 of Linnaemya vulpina. Lineage (NCBI taxonomy): Eukaryota > Metazoa > Arthropoda > Insecta > Diptera > Tachinidae > Linnaemya > Linnaemya vulpina. The sequence goes on along the minus strand of OY776281.1, from coordinate 43,081,747 downwards.
ATTTAATTATACTATCTTAATGAGCTACAATTTGTCATCGTTAAATTTTTACTGTATTGTTATTAATTTTTCATTTTTCGACCTAAAACTCCCGAACTGTGCCATAAATTTAATTATACTATCTTAAAGGGCTACAATTTGGCATCATTAAATTTTTTCTGTATTGCCATTAATTTTTAGTTTTTCGACCTAAAACTCTCGAGCCTAACTCTGTCCCAAAAATTGAATTATACTATATTAAAGGGCTACAATTTGGCATCATTCAATTTTTACTGTAATGTTATTAATTTTTCATTTTTCGACCTAAAGCTCCCGAACCTGACTCTGTGCCATAAATTTAATTATACTATCTTAAAGGGCTACAATTTGGCATTATTCAATCTTTTCTGCATTGTCATTAATTTTTAGTTTTTCAACCTATAACTCCCGAGCCTGACACTGCGCCAAAAATTTAATTATACTATCTTAAAGAGCTACAATTTGTCATCGTTAAATTTTTACTGTATTGTTATTAATTTTTCATTTTTCGACCTAAAACTCCCGAACCTGACTCTGTGCCAAAAATTTAATTATACCATCTTAAAGGGCATAAAAAGGGCTACAATTTAACATCATTGGATTTTTGCTGTATTGTCACTAATTTTTAATCTTTAACCTATAACTCCCTAAAAACGGCTACAATTTGTCATCATTCAATTTTTACTGTATTGTTATTAATTTTTCATTTTTCGACCTAAAACTACCGAACCTGACTCTGTGCCATAAATTTAATTATACTATCTTAAAGGGCTACAATTTGGCATTATTCAATTTTTACTGTATTGTTATTAATTTTTCATTTTTCGACCTAAAACTCCCGAACCTGACTTTGTGCCATAAATTTAATTATACTATCTTAATGAGCTACAATTTGGCATTATTCAATTTTTTCTGTATTGTCATTAATTTTTAGTTTTTCAACCTAAGACTCCCGAGCCTAACTCTGTCCCAAAAATTGAATTATACTATATTAAAGGGCTACAATTTGGCATAATTCAATTTTTTCTGTATTGTCATTAATTTTTAATTTGTAACCTATAACTCCCTAAAAACGGCTACAATTTCTCATCATTCAATTTTTACTGTATTGTTATTAATTTTTCATTTTTCGACCTAAAATTCCCGAACCTGACTTTGTGCCAAAAATTGGATTATACCATCTAAAACTACCGAACCTGACTCTGTGCCATAAATTTAATTATACTATCTTAAAGGGCTAAAATTTGGCATTATTCAATTTTTTCTGTATTGTCATTAATTTTTAGTTTTTCAACCTATAACTCCCGAGCCTGACACTGCGCCAAAAATTTAATTATACTATCTTAATGAGCTACAATTTGTCATCGTTAAATTTTTACTGTATTGTTATTAATTTTTCATTTTTCGACCTAAAACTCCCGAACCTGACACTGTGCCATAAATTTAATTATACTATCTTAAAGGGCTACAATTTGACATCATTAAATTTTGTCTGTATTGCCATTAATTTTTAGTTTTTCGACCTAAAACTCTCGAGCCTAACTCTGTCCCAAAAATTGAATTATACTATATTAAAGGGCTACAATTTGGCATCATTCAATTTTTCTGTAATGTTATTAATTTTTCATTTTTCGACCTAAAGCTCCCGAACCTGACTCTGTGCCATAAATTTAATTATACTATCTTAAAGGGCTACAATTTGGCATTATTCAATCTTTTCTGCATTGTCATTAATTTTTAGTTTTTCCACCTATAACTCCCGAGCCTGACACTGCGCCAAAAATTTAATTATACTATCTTAAAGAGCTACAATTTGTCATCGTTAAATTTTTACTGTATTGTTATTAATTTTTCATTTTTCGACCTAAAACTCCCGAACCTGACTCTGTGCCAAAAATTTAATTATACCATCTTAAAGGGCATAAAAAGGGCTACAATTTAACATCATTGGAATTTTGCTGTATTGTCACTAATTTTTAATTTTTAACCTATAACTCCCTAAAAACGGCTACAATTTGTCATCATTCAATTTTTACTGTATTGTTATTAATTTTTCATTTTTCGACCTAAAACTACCGAACCTGACCCTGTGCCATAAATTTAATTATACTATCTTAAAGGGCTACAATTTGGCATTATTCAATTTTTTCTGTATTGTCATTAATTTTTAGTTTTTCAACCTATAACTCCCGAGCCTGATACTGCGCCAAAAATTTAATTATACTATCTTAAAGAGCTACAATTTGTCATCGTTAAATTTTTACTGTATTGTTATTAATTTTTCATTTTTCGACCTAAAACTCCCGAACCTGACTCTGTGCCAAAAATTTAATTATACCATCTTAAAGGGCATAAAAAGGGCTACAATTTAACATCATTGGAATTTTGCTGTATTGTCACTAATTTTTAATTTTTAACCTATAACTCCCTAAAAACGGCTACAATTTGTCATCATTCAATTTTTACTGTATTGTTATTAATTTTTCATTTTTCGACCTAAAATTCCCGAACCTGACTTTGTGCCAAAAATTGGATTATACCATCTAAAACTACCGAACCTGACTCTGTGCCATAAATTTAATTATACTATCTTAAAGGGCTAAAATTTGGCATTATTCAATTTTTTCTGTATTGTCATTAATTTTTAGTTTTTCAACCTATAACTCCCGAGCCTGACACTGCGCCAAAAATTTAATTATACTATCTTAATGAGCTACAATTTGTCATCGTTAAATTTTTACTGTATTGTTATTAATTTTTCATTTTTCGACCTAAAACTCCCGAACCTGACACTGTGCCATAAATTTAATTATACTATCTTAAAGGGCTACAATTTGACATCATTCAATTTTTCTGTAATGTTATTAATTTTTCATTTTTCGACCTAAAGCTCCCGAACCTGACTCTGTGCCATAAATTTAATTATACCATCATAAAGAGCATAAAAACGGCTACAATTTGTCATCATTCAATTTTTGCTGTACATATTGTTACTCTTTTCAAACAAATTTTTAAAACACTTTTTTTCTTAAAATTATTTTCTTAATATATAAACTATAACTCCCGAACCTGACTCTGTGCCATAAATTTAATTATACTATCTTAAAGGGCTACAATTTGGCATCATTCAATTTTTTCTGTATTGCCATTAATTTTTAGTTTTTCGACCTAAAACTCGCGAACCTAACTCTGTGCCATAAATTTAATTATACTATCTTAAAGAGCTACGATTTGGCATAATTCAATTTTTTCTTTATTGTCATTAATTTTTAATTTTTAACCTATAACTCCCTAAAAACGGCTACAATTTGTCATCATTCAATTTTTACTGTATTGTTATTAATTTTTCATTTTTCGACCTAAAACTACCGAACCTGACTCTGTGCCATAAATTTAATTATACTATCTTAAAGGGCTACAATTTGGCATCATTCAATTTTTTCTGTATTGCCATTAATTTTTAGTTTTTCGACCTAAAACTCCCGAGCCTAACTCTGTGCCAAAAATTGAGTTATACTATCTTAAAGGGCTACAATTTGGCATTATTCAATCTTTTCTGCATTGTCATTAATTTTTAGTTTTTCAACCTATAATTCCCGAGCCTGACACTGCGCCAAAAATTTAATTATACTATCTTACAGAGCTACAATTTGTCATCGTTAAATTTTTACTGTATTGTTATTAATTTTTCATTTTTCGACCTAAAACTCCCGAACCTGACTCTGTGCCATAAATTTAATTATACTATCTTAAAGGGCTACAATTTGGCATCGTTCAATTTTTACTGTATTGTTATTAATTTTTCATTTTTCGACCTAAAACTCCCGAACCTGACTCTGTACCAAAAATTTAATTATACCATCTTAAAGGGCATAAAAAGGGCTACAATTAAACATCATTGGAATTTTGCTGTATTGTCATTAATTTTTAACCTACAACTCCCTAAAAACGGCTACAATTTGTCATCATTCAATTTTTACTGTATTGTTATTAATTTTTCATTTTTCGACCTAAAACTACCGAACCTGACTCTGTGCCATAAATTTAATTATACTATCTTAAAGGGCTACAATTTGGCATTATTCAATTTTTTCTGTATTGTCATTAATTTTTAGTTTTTAAACCTATAACTCCCGAGCCTGACACTGCGCCAAAAATTTAATTATACTATCTTAATGAGCTACAATTTGTCATCGTTAAATTTTTACTGTATTGTTATTAATTTTTCATTTTTCGACCTAAAACTCCCGAACCTGACTCTGTGCCATAAATTTAATTATACCATCATAAAGAGCATAAAAACGGCTACAATTTGTCATCATTCAATTTTTGCTGTACATATTGTTACTCTTTTCAAACAAATTTTTAAAACACTTTTTTTCTTAAAATTATTTTTTTAATATATAAACTATAACTCCCGAACCTGACCCTGTGCCATAAATTTAATTATACTATCTTAAAGGGCTACAATTTGGCATCATTCAATTTTTTCAATATTGCCATTAATGTTTAGTTTTTCGACCTAAAACTCCCGAGCCTAACTCTGTCCCAAAAATTTAATTATACTTTCTTAATGAGCTACAATTTGTCATCGTTAAATTTTTACTGTATTGTTATTAATTTTTCATTTTTCGACCTAAAACTCCCGAACCTGACTTTGTGCCATAAATTTAATTATACTATCTTAAAGGGCTACATTTTGGCATCATTAAATATTTTCTATATTGTCATTAATTTTTAGTTTTTCGACCTAAAACTCCTGAACCTGACTCTGTGCCATAAATTTAATTATACTATCTTTAAGGGATACAATTTGGCATCATTCAATTTTTTCTGTATTTTCATTAATTTTTCTTTTTTCGACCTATAACTCCCGAACCTGACTCTGCGCCAAAAATTTAATTATACTATCTTAAAGGGCTACAATTTGGCATCGTTCAATTTTTACTGTATTGTTATTAATTTTTCATTTTTCGACCTAAAACTCCCGAACCTGACTCTGTACCAAAAATTTAATTATACCATCTTAAAGGGCATAAAAAGGGCTACAATTTAACATCATTGGAATTTTGCTGTATTGTCACTAATTTTTAATTTCTAACCTATAACTCCCTAAAAACGGCTACAATTTGTCATCATTCAATTTTTACTGTATTGTTATTAATTTTTCATTTTTCGACCTAAAACTACCGAACCTGACTCTGTGCCATAAATTTAATTATACTATTTTAAAAGGCTACAATTTGGCATTATTCAATTTTTTCTGTATTGTCATTAATTTTTAGTTTTTCAACCTATAACTCCCGAGCCTGATACTGCGCCAAAAATTTAATTATACTATCTTAATGAGCTACAATTTGTCATCGTTAAATTTTTACTGTATTGTTATTAATTTTTCATTTTTCGACCTAAAACTCCCGAACCTGACTCTGTGCCATAAATTTAATTATACCATCATAAAGAGCATAAAAACGGCTACAATTTGTCATCATTCAATTTTTGCTGTACATATTGTTACTCTTTTCAAACAAAGTTTTAAAACACTTTTTTTCTTAAAATTATTTTTTTAATATATAAACTATAACTCCCGAACCTGACTCTGTGCCATAAATTTAATTATACTATCTTAAAGGGCTACAATTTGGCATCATTCAATTTTTTCTGTATTGCCATTAATTTTTAGTTTTTCGACTCAAAACTCCCGAACCTAACTCTGTGCCATAAATTTAATTATACTATCTTAAAGGGCTACGATTTGGCATAATTCAATTTTTTCTTTATTGTCATTAATTTTTAATTTTTAACCTATAACTCCCTAAAAACGGCTACAATTTGTCATCATTCAATTTTTACTGTATTGTTATTAATTTTTCATTTTTCGACCTAAAACTACCGAACCTGGCTCTGTGCCATAAATTTAATTATACTATCTTAAAGGGGTACAATTTGGCATCATTAAAGTTTTTCTGTATTGCCATTAATTTTTAGTTTTTCGACCTAAAACTCCCGAGCCTAACTCTGTCCCAAAAATTGAATTATACTATATTAAAGGGCTACAATTTGGCATCATTCAATTTTTACTGTAATGTTATTAATTTTTCATTTTTCGACCTAAATCTCCGGAACCTGACTCTGTGCCATAAATTTAATTATACTATCTTAAAGGGCTACAATTTGGCATTATTCAATCTTTTCTGCATTGTCATTAATTTTTAGTTTTTCAACCTATAACTCCCGAGCCTGACACTGCGCCAAAAATTTAATTATACTATCTTACAGAGCTACAATTTGTCATCGTTAAATTTTTACTGTATTGTTATTAATTTTTCATTTTTCGACCTAAAACTCCCGAACCTGACTCTGTGCCATAAATTTAATTATACCATCATAAAGAGCATAAAAACGGCTACAATTTGTCATCATTCAATTTTTGCTGTACATATTGTTACTCTTTTCAAACAAATTTTTAAAACACTTTTTTTCTTAAAATTATTTTCTTAATATATAAACTATAACTCCCGAACCTGACTCTGTGCCATAAATTTAATTATACTATCTTAAAGGGCTACAATTTGGCATCATTCAATTTTTTCTGTATTGCCATTAATATTTAGTTTTTCGACTTAAAACTCCCGAGCCTAACTCTGTCCCAAAAATTGAATTATACTATATTAAAGGGGTACAATTTGGCATCATTCAATTTTTACTGTAATGTTATTAATTTTTCATTTTTCGACCTAAATCTTCGGAACCTGACTCTGTGCCATAAATTTAATTATACTATCTTAAAGGGCTACAATTTGGCATTATTCAATCTTTTCTGCATTGTCATTAATTTTTAGTTTTTCAACCTATAACTCCCGAGCCTGACACTGCGCCAAAAATTTAATTATACTATCTTACAGAGCTACAATTTGTCATCGTTAAATTTTTACTGTATTGTTATTAATTTTTCATTTTTCGACCTAAAACTCCCGAACCTGACTCTGTGCCATAAATTTAATTATACTATCTTAAAGGGCTACAATTTGGCATCATTAAATTTTTTCTATATTGTCATTAATTTTTAGTTTTTCGACCTAAAACTCCTGAACCTGACTCTGTGCCATAAATTTAATTATACTATCTTTAAGGGATACAATTTGGCATCATTCAATTTTTTCTGTATTTTCATTAATTTTTCTTTTTTCGACCTATAACTCCCGAACCTGACTCTGCGCCAAAAATTTAATTATACTATCTTAAAGGGCTACAATTTGGCATCGTTAAATTTTTACTGTATTGTTATTAATTTTTCATTTTTCGACCTAAAACTCCCGAACCTGACTCTGTACCAAAAATTTAATTATACCATCTTAAAGGGCATAAAAAGGGCTACAATTAAACATCATTGGAATTTTGCTAAATTGTCATTAATTTTTAACCTATAACTCCCTAAAAACGGCTACAATTTGTCATCATTCAATTTTTACTGTATTGTAACTACCGAACCTGACTCTGTGCCATAAATTTAATTATACTATCTTAAAGGGCTACAATTTGGCATTATTCAATTTTTTCTGTATTGTCATTAATTTTTAGTTTTTAAACCTATAACTCCCGAGCCTGACACTGCGCCAAAAATTTAATTATACTATCTTAATGAGCTACAATTTGTCATCGTTAAATTTTTACTGTATTGTTATTAATTTTTCATTTTTCGACCTAAAACTCCCGAACCTGACTCTGTGCCATAAATTTAATTATACCATCATAAAGAGCATAAAAACGGCTACAATTTGTCATAATTCAAATTTTGCTGTACATATTGTTACTCTTTTCAAACAAATTTTTAAAACACTTTTTCTTAAAATTATTTTTTTAATATATAAACTATAACTCCCGAACCTGACTCTGTGCCATAAATTTAATTATACCATCTTAAAGGGCTACAATTTGGCATCATTCAATTTTTTCTGTATTGCCATTAATTTTTAGTTTTTCGACCTAAAACTCCCGAACCTGCCTCTGTGCCATAAATTTAATTATACTATCTTAAAGGGCTACAATTTGGCATTATTCAATTTTTTCTGTATTGTCATTAATTTTTAGTTTTTCAACCTATAACTCCCGAGCCTGACACTGCGCCAAAAATTTAATTATACTACCTTAAAGGGCTACAATTTGCCATCGTTAAGTTTTTACTGTATTGTTATTAATTTTTCATTTTTCGACCTAAAACTCCCGAACCTGACTTTGTGCCAAAAATTGGATTATACCAGCTTAAAGGCCATAAAAAGCGCTACAATTTGGTATTATGAAATTATTGCTGTATTGTTACTCTTGTTAACAAATTTTTCAAAAAACTTTTTGTTACTAACATAATTTTTTAATATTTGACCTAAAACTCCCGAACCTGGATTCTGTGGCAAAAATTTAGTTATACCATCTTAAAGGGCAGGAAAAGGGCTACAATTAAATATCATTCAAATTTTGCTGTATTGACATTAATTTTTAATTTTTAACCTATAACTCCCGAGCCTGACTCTCTGCCAAAAATTTTATTATACCATCTTAAAGGGCATAAAAAGGGCTACAATTTGTCATCATTCAATTTTTGCTGTACATATTGTTACTCTTTCTAACAAATTTTTCAAAAAACTTTTTTTTACTAACATTAATTTTTCGTTTTTCGACTTATAACTTCTGAACCTGACTCAGTGCCAAAAATTTAATTATACTATCTTACAGAGCTACAATTTGTCATCATTCAATTTTTTCTGTATTGTTATTAACTTTTAATTTTTCGACCTAAAACTACCGAACCTGACTCTGTGCCATAAATTTAATTATACTATCTTAAAGGGCTACAATTTGGCATTATTCAATTTTGTCTGTATTTTCATTAATTTTTAGTTTTTCAACCTATAACTCACGAGCCTGACACTGCGCCAAAAATTTAATTATACTATCTTAATGAGCTACAATTTGTCATCGTTAAATTTTTACTGTATTGTTATTAATTTTTCATTTTTCGACCTAAAACTCCCGAACCTGACTCTGTGCCATAAATTTAATTATACTATCTTAAAGGGCTACAATTTGGCATCATTAAATTTTTTCTATATTGTCATTAATTTTTAGTTTTTCGACCTAAACTCCTGAACCTGACTCTGTGCCATAAATTTAATTATACTATCTTTAAGGGATACAATTTGGCATCATTCAATTTTTTCTGTATTTTCATTAATTTTTCTTTTTTCGACCTATAACTCCCGAACCTGACTCTGCGCCAAAAATTTAATTATACTATCTTAAAGGGCTACAATTTGGCATCGTTAAATTTTTACTGTATTGTTATTAATTTTTCATTTTTCGACCTAAAACTCCCGAACCTGACTCTGTACCAAAAATTTAATTATACCATCTTAAAGGGCATAAAAAGGGCTACAATTAAACATCATTGGAATTTTGCTGTATTGTCATTAATTTTTAACCTATAACTCCCTAAAAACGGCTACAATTTGTCATCATTCAATTTTTACTGTATTGTTATTAATTTTTCATTTTTCGACCTAAAACTACCGAACCTGACTCTGTGCCATAAATTTAATTATACTATCTTAAAGGGCTACAATTTGGCATTATTCAATTTTTTCTGTATTGTCATTAATTTTTAGTTTTTAAACCTATAACTCCCGAGCCTGAGACTGCGCCAAAAATTTAATTATGCTATCTTAATGAGCTACAATTTGTCATCGTTAAATTTTTACTGTATTGTTAATAATTTTTCATTTTTCGACCTAAAACTCCCGAACCTGACTCTGTGCCATAAATTTAATTATACCATCATAAAGAGCATAAAAACGGCTACAATTTGTCATAATTAAATTTTTGCTGTACATATTGTTACTTTTTTCAAACAAATTTTTAAAACACTTTTTTTCTTAAAATTATTTTTTTAATATATAAACTATAACTCCCGAACCTGACTCTGTGCCATAAATTTAATTATACCATCTTAAAGGGCTACAATTTGGCATCATTCAATTTTTTCTGTATTGCCATTAATTTTTAGTTTTTCGACCTAAAACTCCCGAACCTGCCTCTGTGCCATAAATTTAATTATACTATCTTAAAGGGCTACAATTTGGCATTATTCAATTTTTTCTGTATTGTCATTAATTTTTAGTTTTTCAACCTATAATTCCCGAGCCTGACACTGCGCCAAAAATTTAATTATACTACCTTAAAGGGCTACAATTTGCCATCGTTAAGTTTTTACTGTATTGTTATTAATTTTTCATTTTTCGACCTAAAACTCCCGAACCTGACTTTGTGCCAAAAATTGGATTATACCAGCTTAAAGGCCATAAAAAGCGCTACAATTTGGTATTATGAAATTATTGCTGTATTGTTACTCTTGTTAACAAATTTTTCAAAAAACTTTTTGTTACTAACATAATTTTTTAATATTTGACCTAAAACTCCCGAACCTGGATTCTGTGGCAAAAATTTAGTTATACCATCTTAAAGGGCAGGAAAAGGGCTACAATTAAATATCATTCAAATTTTGCTGTATTGACATTAATTTTTAATTTTTAACCTATAACTCCCGAGCCTGACTCTCTGCCAAAAATTTTATTATACCATCTTAAAGGGCATAAAAAGGGCTACAATTTGTCATCATTCAATTTTTGCTGTACATATTGTTACTCTTTCTAACAAATTTTTCAAAAAACTTTTTTTTACTAACATTAATTTTTCGTTTTTCGACATATAACTTCTGAACCTGACTCAGTGCCAAAAATTTAATTATACTATCTTACAGAGCTACAATTTGTCATCATTCAATTTTTTCTGTATTGTTATTAACTTTTAATTTTTCGACCTAAAACTACCGAACCTGACTCTGTGCCATAAATTTAATTATACTATCTTAAAGGGCTACAATTTGGCATTATTCAATTTTGTCTGTATTTTCATTAATTTTTAGTTTTTCAACCTATAACTCACGAGCCTGACACTGCGCCAAAAATTTAATTATACTAACTTAATGAGCTACAATTTGTCATCGTTAAATTTTTACTGTATTGTTATTAATTTTTCATTTTTCGACCTAAAACTCCCGAGCCTAACTCTGTCCCAAAAATTGAATTATACTATATTAAAGGGCTACAATTTGGCATCATTCAATTTTTACTGTAATGTTATTAATTTTTCATTTTTCGACCTAAAACTACCGAACCTGACTCTGTGCCATAAATTTAATTATACTATCTTTAAGGGTTACAATTTGTCATCATTCAATTTTTTCTGTATTGTTATTAACTTTTAATATTTGACCTAAAACTCCCGAACCTGGATTCTGTGCCATAAATTTAATTATACTATCTTAAAGGGCTACAATTTGGCATCATTCAATTTTTTCTGTGTTGCCATTAATTTTTAGTTTTTCGACCTAAAACTCCCGAGCCTAACTCTGTCCCAAAAATTGAATTATACTATATTAAAGGGCTACAATTTGGCATCATTCAATTTTTACTGTAATGTTATTAATTTTTCATTTTTCGACATAAAACTACCGAACCTGACTCTGTGCCATAAATTTAATTATACTATCTTAAAGGGCTACAATTTGGCATCATTCAATTTTTTCTGTATTGCCATTAATTTTTAGTTTTTCGACCTAAAACTCCCGAGCCTAACTCTGTCCCAAAAATTTAATTATACTATATTAAAGGGCTACAATTTGGCATCATTCAATTTTTACTGTAATGTTATTAATTTTTCATTTTTCGACCTAAAACTACCGAACCTGACTCTGTGCCATAAATTTAATTATACTATCTTTAAGGGTTACAATTTGGCATCATTAAATTTTTTCTTTATTTTCATTAATTTTTCTTTTTTCGACCTATAACTCCCGAACCTGACTCTGTGCCAAAAATTTAATTATACTATCTTAAAGGGCTACAATTTGGCATCGTTCAATTTTTACTGTATTGTTATTAATTTTTCATTTTTCGACCTAAAACTCCCGAACCTGACTCTGTGCCATAAATTTAATTATACTATCTTAAAGGGCTACAATTTTGCATTATTCAATCTTTTCTGCATTGTTATTAATTTTTAGTTCTTCAACCTATAACTCCCGAGCCTGACACTGCGCCAAAAATTTAATTATACTATCTTAAATCATTAAATTTTTTCTATATTGTCATTAATTTTTAGTTTTTCGACCTAAAACTCCTGAACCTGACTCTGTGCCATAAATTTAATTATACTATCTTTAAGGGTTACAATTTGGCATCATTAAATTTTTTCTTTATTTTCATTAATTTTTCTTTTTTCGACCTATAACTCCCGAACCTGACTCTGTGCCAAAAATTTAATTATACTATCTTAAAGGGCTACAATTTGGCATCGTTCAATTTTTACTGTATTGTTATTAATTTTTCATTTTTCGACCTAAAACTCCCGAACCTGACTCTGTACCAAAAATTTAATTATACCATCTTAAAGGGCATAAAAAGGGCTACAATTTAACATCATTGGAATTTTGCTGTATTGTAATTAATTTTTAATTTTTAACCTATAACTCCCTAAAAACGGCTACAATTTGTCATCATTAAATTTTTACTGTATTGTTATTAATTTTTCATTTTTCGACCTAAAACTACCGAACCTGACTCTGTGCCATAAATTTAATTATACTATCTTAATGAGCTACACTTTTCAAACAAATTTTGAAAACACTTTTTTTCTTAAAATTATTTTTTTAATATATAAACTATAACTCCCGAACCTGACTCTGTGCCATAAATTTAATTATACTATCTCAAAGGGCTACAATTTGGCATCATAAAATTTTTTCTGTATTGCCATTAATTTTTGGTTTTTCGACCTAAAACTCCCGAACCTGACTCTGTGCCATAAATTTAATTATACTATCTTAAAGGGCTACAATTTGGCATCATAAAATTTTTTCTGTATTGTCATTAATTTTTAGTTTTTCATTCTATAACTCCCGAGCCTGGCTCTGTGCCATAAATTTAATTATACTATCTTAAAGGGCTATAATTTGGCATTATTCAATTTTTTCTGTATTGTCATTAATTTTTAGTTTTTCAACCTATAACTCTCGAGACTGACACTGCGCCAAAAATTTAATTATACTATCTTAAAAAGCTACAATTTGCCATCGTTAAATTTTTACTGTATTGTTATTAATTTTTAATTTTTCGACCTAAAACTCCCGAACCTGACTCTGTGCCATAAATTTAATTATACTATCTTAAAGTTCTACAATTTGGCATTATTCAGTTTTTTCTGTACCGTCGTTAATTTTTAGTTTTTCGACCTATAACTCCCGAGCCTGACTCTGCGCCAAAAATTTAATTATACTATCTTAAAAGGCTACAATTTGTCATCGTTCAATTTTTACTGTATTGTTATTATTTGTTCATTTTTCGACCTAAAACTCCAGAACCTGACTCTGTACCAAAAATTTAATTATACCATCTTAAGGGGCATAAAAAGGGCTACAATTGGGCATCATTCAATTTTACTGTATTGTCATTAATTTTTAGTTTTTCGACATATAACTCCTGAGCCTGACTCTGCGCCAAAAATTTAATTATACTATCTTAAAGGGCTACAATTTGGCATCGTTAAGTTTTTACTGTATTGTTATTAATTTTTCATTTTTCGACCTAAAACTCCCGAACCTGACTTTGTGCCAAAAATTGGATTATACCAGCTTAAAGGCCATAAAAAGCGCTACAATTTGGTATTATGGAATTATTGCTGTATTGTTACTCTTGTTAACAAATTTTTCAAAAAACTTTTTTTTACTAACATTAATTGTTCGTTTTTCGACATATAACTCCTGAACCTGACTCAGTGCCAAAAATTTAATTATACTATCTTTAAGGGATACAATTTGGCATCATTAAATTTTTTCTGTATTTTCATTAATTTTTCTTTTTTCGACCTATAACTCCCGAACCTGACTCTGTGCCAAAAATTTAATTATACCATCATAAAGAGCATAAAAACAGCTACAATTTGTCATCATTCAATTTTTACTGTATTGTTATTAATTTTTCATTTTTCGACCTAAAACTACCGAACCTGACTCTGTGCCATAAATTTAATTATACCATCATAAAGAGCATAAAAACGGCTACAATTTGTAATCATTCAATTTTTGCTGTACATATTGTTACTCTTTTCAAACATATTTTTAAAACACTTTTTTTCTTAAAATTATTTTTTTAATATATAAACTATAACTCCCGAACCTGACTCTGTGCCATAAATTTAATTATACTATCTTAAAGGGCTACAATTTGGCATCATTAAATTTTTTCTGTATTGCCATTAATTTTTAGTTTTTCGACCTAAAACTCCCTAACCTGACTCTGTGCCATAAATTTAATTATACTATCTTAAAGGGCTACAATTTGGCATCATTCAATTTTTTCTGTATTGCCATTAATTTTTAGTTTTTCGACCTAAAACTCCCGAGCCTAACTCTGTCCCAAAAATTGAATTATACTATATTAAAGGGCTACAATTTGGCATCATTCAATTTTTACTGTAATGTTATTAATTTTTCATTTTTCGACCTAAAACTCCCGAACCTGACTCTGTGCCATAAATTTAATTATAATATCTTAAAGGGCTACAATTTTGCATTATTCAATCTTTTCTGCATTGTCATTAATTTTTAGTTCTTCAACCTATAACTCCCGAGCCTGACACTGCGCCAAAAATTTAATTATACTATCTTAAAGAGCCACAATTTGTCATCGTTAAATTTTTACTGTATTGTTATTAATTTTTCATTTTTTGACCTAAAACTCCCGAACCTGACTCTGTGCCATAAATTTAATTATACTATCTTAAAGGGCTACAATTTGGCATCATTAAATTTTTTCTATATTGTCATTAATTTTTAGTTTTTCGACCTAAAACTCCTGAACCTGACTCTGTGCCATAAATTTAATTATACTATCTTTAAGGGTTACAATTTGGCATCATTAAATTTTTTCTGTATTTTCATTAATTTTTCTTTTTTCGACCTATAACTCCCGAACCTGACTCTGCGCCAAAAATTTAATTATACTATCTTAAAGGGCTACAATTTGGCATCGTTCAATTTTTACTGTATTGTTATTAATTTTTCATTTTTCGACCTAAAACTCCCGAACCTGACTCTGTACCAAAAATTTAATTATA
This sequence comes from Linnaemya vulpina, assembly GCA_963675445.1. NCBI lineage: Eukaryota > Metazoa > Arthropoda > Insecta > Diptera > Tachinidae > Linnaemya > Linnaemya vulpina. The sequence continues at coordinate 43,066,504 of OY776281.1, read as the reverse complement.
CCATCTTAAAGGGCATAAAAAGGGCTACAATTTAACATCATTGGAATTTTGCTGTATTGTAATTAATTTTTAATTTTTAACCTATAACTCCCTAAAAACGGCTACAATTTGTCATCATTAAATTTTTACTGTATTGTTATTAATTTTTCATTTTTCGACCTAAAACTCCCGAACCTGACTCTGTGCCATAAATTCAATTATACCATCATAAAGAGCATAAAAACGGCTACAATTTGTAATCATTAAATTTTTGCTGTATTGTTATTAATTTTTCATTTTTCGACCTAAAACTACCGAACCTGACTCTGTGCCATAAATTTAATTATACTATCTTAATGAGCTACAATTTGTCATCGTTAAATTTTTACTGTATTGTTATTAATTTTTCATTTTTCGACATAAAACTACCGAACCTGACTCTGTGCCATAAATTTAATTATACTATCTTAATGAGCTACAATTTGTCATCGTTAAATTTTTACTGTATTGTTATTAATTTTTCATTTTTCGACCTAAAACTCCCGAACCTGACTCTGTGCCATAAATTCAATTATACCATCATAAAGAGCATAAAAACGGCTACAATTTGTAATCATTAAATTTTTGCTGTATTGTTATTAATTTTTCATTTTTCGACCTAAAACTACCGAACCTGACTCTGTGCCATAAATTTAATTATACTATCTTAATGAGCTACAATTTGTCATCGTTAAATTTTTACTGTATTGTTATTAATTTTTCATTTTTCGACCTAAAACTACCGAACCTGACTCTGTGCCATAAATTTAATTATACTATCTTAATGAGCTACAATTTGTCATCGTTAAATTTTTACTGTATTGTTATTAATTTTTCATTTTTCGACCTAAAACTCCCGAACCTGACTTTGTGCCAAAAATTGGATTATACCAGCTTAAAGGCCATAAAAAGCGCTACAATTTGGTATTATGGAATTATTGCTGTATTGTTACTCTTGTTAACAAATTTTTCAAAAAACTTTTTTTTACTAACATTAATTGTTCGTTTTTCGACATATAACTCCTGAACCTGACTCAGTGCCAAAAATTTAATTATACTATCTTTAAGGGATACAATTTGGCATCATTAAATTTTTTCTGTATTTTCATTAATTTTTCTTTTTTCGACCTATAACTCCCGAACCTGACTCTGTGCCAAAAATTTAATTATACCATCATAAAGAGCATAAAAACAGCTACAATTTGTCATCATTCAGTTTTTACTGTATTGTTATTAATTTTTCATTTTTCGACCTAAAACTACCGAACCTGACTCTGTGCCATAAATTTAATTATACTATCTTAAAGGGCTACAATTTGGCATTATTAAATTTTTTCTGTATTGTTATTAATTTTTCATTTTTCGACCTAAAACTCCCGAACCTGACTCTGTACCACAAATTTAATTATACCATCTTAAAGGGCATAAAAAGGGCTACAATTTTACATCATTGGAATTTTGCTGTATTGTAATTAGTTTTTAATTTTTAACCTATAACTCCCTAAAAACGGCTACAATTTGTCAGCATTAAATTTTTACTGTATTGTTATTAATTTTTCATTTTTCGACCTAAAACTACCGAACCTGACTCTGTGCCATAAATTTAATTATACTATCTTAAAGGGCTACAATTTGGCATTATTAAATTTTTTCTGTATTGTCATTAATTTTTAGTTTTTCAACCTATAACTCCCGAGCCTGACACTGCGCCAAAAATTTAATTATACTATCTTAATGAGCTACAATTTGTCATCGTTAAATTTTTACTGTATTGTTATTAATTTTTCATTTTTCGACCTAAAACTCCCGAACCTGACTCTGTGCCATAAATTTAATTATACCATCATAAAGAGCATAAAAACGGCTACAATTTGTAATCATTCAATTTTTGCTGTACATATTGTTACTCTTTTCAAACATATTTTTAAAACACTTTTTTTCTTAAAATTATTTTTTTAATATATAAACTATAACTCCCGAACCTGACTCTGTGCCATAAATTTAATTATACTATCTTAAAGGGCTACAATTTGGCATCATTAAATTTTTTCTGTATTGCCATTAATTTTTAGTTTTTCGACCTAAAACTCCCTAACCTGACTCTGTGCCATAAATTTAATTATACTATCTTAAAGGGCTACAATTTGGCATCATTCAATTTTTTCTGTATTGCCATTAATTTTTAGTTTTTCGACCTAAAACTCCCGAGCCTAACTCTGTCCTAAAAATTGAATTATACTATATTAAAGGGCTACAATTTGGCATCATTCAATTTTTACTGTAATGTTATTAATTTTTCATTTTTCGACCTAAAACTCCCGAACCTGACTCTGTGCCATAAATTTAATTATAATATCTTAAAGGGCTACAATTTTGCATTATTCAATCTTTTCTGCATTGTCATTAATTTTTAGTTCTTCAACCTATAACTCCCGAGCCTGACACTGCGCCAAAAATTTAATTATACTATCTTAAAGAGCCACAATTTGTCATCGTTAAATTTTTACTGTATTGTTATTAATTTTTCATTTTTTGACCTAAAACTCCCGAACCTGACTCTGTGCCATAAATTTAATTATACTATCTTAAAGGGCTACAATTTGGCATCATTAAATTTTTTCTATATTGTCATTAATTTTTAGTTTTTCGACCTAAAACTCCTGAACCTGACTCTGTGCCATAAATTTAATTATACTATCTTTAAGGGTTACAATTTGGCATCATTAAATTTTTTCTGTATTTTCATTAATTTTTCTTTTTTCGACCTATAACTCCCGAACCTGACTCTGTGCCAAAAATTTAATTATACTATCTTAAAGGGCTACAATTTGGCATCGTTCAATTTTTACTGTATTGTTATTAATTTTTCATTTTTCGACCTAAAACTCCCGAACCTGACTCTGTACCAAAAATTTAATTATACCATCTTAAAGGGCATAAAAAGGGCTACAATTTAACATCATTGGAATTTTGCTGTATTGTAATTAATTTTTAATTTTTAACCTATAACTCCCTAAAAACGGCTACAATTTGTCATCATTAAATTTTTACTGTATTGTTATTAATTTTTCATTTTTCGACCTAAAACTCCCGAACCTGACTCTGTGCCATAAATTCAATTATACCATCATAAAGAGCATAAAAACGGCTACAATTTGTAATCATTAAATTTTTGCTGTATTGTTATTAATTTTTCATTTTTCGACCTAAAACTACCGAACCTGACTCTGTGCCATAAATTTAATTATACTATCTTAATGAGCTACAATTTGTCATCGTTAAATTTTTACTGTATTGTTATTAATTTTTCATTTTTCGACCTAAAACTACCGAACCTGACTCTGTGCCATAAATTTAATTATACTATCTTAATGAGCTACAATTTGTCATCGTTAAATTTTTACTGTATTGTTATTAATTTTTCATTTTTCGACCTAAAACTCCCGAACCTGACTCTGTGCCATAAATTCAATTATACCATCATAAAGAGCATAAAAACGGCTACAATTTGTAATCATTAAATTTTTGCTGTATTGTTATTAATTTTTCATTTTTCGACCTAAAACTACCGAACCTGACTCTGTGCCATAAATTTAATTATACTATCTTAATGAGCTACAATTTGTCATCGTTAAATTTTTACTGTATTGTTATTAATTTTTCATTTTTCGACCTAAAACTACCGAACCTGACTCTGTGCCATAAATTTAATTATACTATCTTAATGAGCTACAATTTGTCATCGTTAAATTTTTACTGTATTGTTATTAATTTTTCATTTTTCGACCTAAAACTACCGAACCTGACTCTGTGCCATAAATTTAATTATACTATCTTAATGAGCTACAATTTGTCATCGTTAAATTTTTACTGTATTGTTATTAATTTTTCATTTTTCGACCTAAAACTCCCGAACCTGACTCTGTGCCATAAATTCAATTATACCATCATAAAGAGCATAAAAACGGCTACAATTTGTAATCATTAAATTTTTGCTGTATTGTTATTAATTTTTCATTTTTCGACCTAAAACTACCGAACCTGACTCTGTGCCATAAATTTAATTATACTATCTTAATGAGCTACAATTTGTCATCGTTAAATTTTTACTGTATTGTTATTAATTTTTCATTTTTCGACCTAAAACTACCGAACCTGACTCTGTGCCATAAATTTAATTATACTATCTTAATGAGCTACAATTTGTCATCGTTAAATTTTTACTGTATTGTTATTAATTTTTCATTTTTCGACCTAAAACTACCGAACCTGACTCTGTGCCATAAATTTAATTATACTATCTTAAAGGGCTACAATTTGGCATCATTCAATTTTTTCTGTATTGCCATTAATTTTTAGTTTTTCGACCTAAAACTCCCGAGCCTAACTCTGTCCCAAAAATTGAATTATACTATATTAAAGGGCTACAATTTGGCATCATTCAATTTTTACTGTAATGTTATTAATTTTTCATTTTTCGACCTAAAACTCCCGAACCTGACTCTGTGCCATAAATTTAATTATACTATCTTAAAGGGCTACAATTTTGCATTATTCAATCTTTTCTGCATTGTTATTAATTTTTAGTTCTTCAACCTATAACTCCCGAGCCTGACACTGCGCCAAAAATTTAATTATACTATCTTAAATCATTAAATTTTTTCTATATTGTCATTAATTTTTAGTTTTTCGACCTAAAACTCCTGAACCTGACTCTGTGCCATAAATTTAATTATACTATCTTTAAGGGTTACAATTTGGCATCATTAAATTTTTTCTTTATTTTCATTAATTTTTCTTTTTTCGACCTATAACTCCCGAACCTGACTCTGTGCCAAAAATTTAATTATACTATCTTAAAGGGCTACAATTTGGCATCGTTCAATTTTTACTGTATTGTTATTAATTTTTCATTTTTCGACCTAAAACTCCCGAACCTGACTCTGTACCAAAAATTTAATTATACCATCTTAAAGGGCATAAAAAGGGCTACAATTAACATCATTGGAATTTTGCTGTATTGTAATTAATTTTTAATTTTTAACCTATAACTCCCTAAAAACGGCTACAATTTGTCATCATTAAATTTTTACTGTATTGTTATTAATTTTTCATTTTTCGACCTAAACCTACCGAACCTGACTCTGTGCCATAAATTTAATTATACTATCTTAATGAGCTACACTTTTCAAACAAATTTTGAAAACACTTTTTTTCTTAAAATTATTTTTTTAATATATAAACTATAACTCCCGAACCTGACTCTGTGCCATAAATTTAATTATACTATCTTAAAGGGCTACAATTTGGCATCATTAAATTTTTTCTGTATTGCCATTAATTTTTAGTTTTTCGACCTAAAACTCCCGAACCTGACTCTGTGCCATAAATTTAATTATACTATCTTAAAGGGCTACAATTTGGCATTATTCAATTTTTTCTGTATTGTCATTAATTTTTAGTTTTTCAACCTATAACTCCCGAGCCTGGCTCTGTGCCATAAATTTAATTATACTATCTTAAAGGGCTACAATTTGGCATTATTCAATTTTTTCTGTATTGTCATTAATTTTTAGTTTTTCAACCTATAACTCTCGAGCCTGACACTGCGCCAAAAATTTAATTATACTATCTTAAAGAGCTACAATTTGCCATCGTTAAATTTTTACTGTATTGTTATTAATTTTTAATTTTTCGACCTAAAACTCCCGAGCCTGACTCTGTGCCATAAATTTAATTATACTATCTTGAAGTTCTACAATTTGGCATTATTCAATTTTTTCTGTACTGTCGTTAATTTTTAGTTTTTCGACCTATAACTCCCGAGCCTGACTCTGCGCCAAAAATTTAATTATACTATCTTAAAAGGCTACAATTTGTCATCGCTCAATTTTTACTGTATTGTTATTAATTGTTCATTTTTCGACCTAAAACTCCAGAACCTGACTCTGTACCAAAAATTTAATTATACCATCTTAAGGGGCATAAAAAGGGCTACAATTGGGCATCATTCAATTTTACTGTATTGTCATTAATTTTTAGTTTTTCGACATATAACTCCTGAGCCTGACTCTGCGCCAAAAATTTAATTATACTACCTTAAAGGGCTACAATTTGGCATCGTTAAGTTTTTACTGTATTGTTATTAATTTTTCATTTTTCGACCTAAAACTCCCGAACCTGACTTTGTGCCAAAAATTGGATTATACCAGCTTAAAGGCCATAAAAAGCGATACAATTTGGTATTATGGAATTATTGCTGTATTGTTACTCTTGTTAACAAATTTTTCAAAAAACTTTTTTTTACTAACATTAATTTTTCGTTTTTCGACATATAACTCCTGAACCTGACTCAGTGCCAAAAATTTAATTATACTATCTTTAAGGGATACAATTTGGCATCATTAAATTTTTTCTGTATTTTCATTAATTTTTCTTTTTTCGACCTATAACTCCCGAACCTGACTCTGTGCCAAAAATTTAATTATACCATCATAAAGAGCATAAAAACAGCTACAATTTGTCATCATTCAATTTTTACTGTATTGTTATTAATTTTTCATTTTTCGACCTAAAACTACCGAACCTGACTCTGTGCCATAAATTTAATTATACTATCTTAAAGGGCTACAATTTGGCATTATTAAATTTTTTCTGTATTGTTATTAATTTTTCATTTTTCGACCTAAAACTCCCGAACCTGACTCTGTGCCATAAATTTAATTATACTATCTTAAAGGGCTACAATTCGGCATTATTCAATTTTTTCTGTATTGTCATTAATTTTTAGTTTTTCAACCTATAACTCCCGAGCCTGACTCTGTGCCATAAATTTAATTATACTATCTTAAAGGGCTACAATTTGGCATTATTCAATTTTTTCTGTATTGTCATTAATTTTTAGTTTTTCAACCTATAACTCTCGAGCCTGACACTGCGCCAAAAATTTAATTATACTATCTTAAAGAGCTACAATTTGCCATCGTTAAATTTTTACTGTATTGTTATTAATTTTTAAATTTTCGACCTAAAACTCCCGAACCTGACTCTGTGCCATAAATTTAATTATACTATCTTAAAGTTCTACAATTTGGCATTATTCAGTTTTTTCTGTACTGTCGTTAATTTTTAGTTTTTCGACCTATAACTCCCGAGCCTGACTCTGCGCCAAAAATTTAATTATACTATCTTAAAAGGCTACAATTTGTCATCGTTCAATTTTTACTGTATTGTTATTAATTGTTCATTTTTCGACCTAAAACTCCAGAACCTGACTCTGTACCAAAAATTTAATTATACCATCTTAAGGGGCATAAAAAGGGCTACAATTGGGCATCATTCAATTTTACTGTATTGTCATTAATTTTTAGTTTTTCGACATATAACTCCTGAGCCTGACTCTGCGCCAAAAATTTAATTATACTACCTTAAAGGGCTACAATTTGGCATCGTTAAGTTTTTACTGTATTGTTATTAATTTTTCATTTTTCGACCTAAAACTCCCGAACCTGACTTTGTGCCAAAAATTGGATTATACCAGCTTAAAGGCCATAAAAAGCGCTACAATTTGGTATTATGGAATTATTGCTGTATTGTTACTCTTGTTAACAAATTTTTCAAAAAACTTTTTTTTACTAACATTAATTTTTCGTTTTTCGACATATAACTCCTGAACCTGACTCAGTGCCAAAAATTTAATTATACTATCTTTAAGGGATACAATTTGGCATCATTAAATTTTTTCTGTATTTTCATTAATTTTTCTTTTTTCGACCTATAACTCCCGAACCTGACTCTGTGCCAAAAATTTAATTATACCATCATAAAGAGCATAAAAACAGCTACAATTTGTCATCATTCAATTTTTACTGTATTGTTATTAATTTTTCATTTTTCGACCTAAAACTACCGAACCTGACTCTGTGCCATAAATTTAATTATACTATCTTAAAGGGCTACAATTTGGCATTATTAAATTTTTTCTGTATTGTTATTAATTTTTCATTTTTCGACCTAAAACTCCCGAACCTGACTCTGTACCACAAATTTAATTATACCATCTTAAAGGGCATAAAAAGGGCTACAATTTTACATCATTGGAATTTTGCTGTATTGTAATTAGTTTTTAATTTTTAACCTATAACTCCCTAAAAACGGCTACAATTTGTCAGCATTGAATTTTTACTGTATTGTTATTAATTTTTCATTTTTCGACCTAAAACTACCGAACCTGACTCTGTGCCATAAATTTAATTATACTATCTTAAAGGGCTACAATTTGGCATTATTCAATTTTTTCTGTATTGTCATTAATTTTTAGTTTTTCAACCTATAACTCCCGAGCCTGACACTGCGCCAAAAATTTAATTATACTATCTTAATGAGCTACAATTTGTCATCGTTAAATTTTTACTGTATTGTTATTAATTTTTCATTTTTCGACCTAAAACTCCCGAACCTGACTCTGTGCCATAAATTTAATTATACCATCATAAAGAGCATAAAAACGGCTACAATTTGTAATCATTCAATTTTTGCTGTACATATTGTTACTCTTTTCAAACATATTTTTAAAACACTTTTTTTCTTAAAATTATTTTTTTAATATATAAACTATAACTCCCGAACCTGACTCTGTGCCATAAATTTAATTATACTATCTTAAAGGGCTACAATTTGGCATCATTAAATTTTTTCTGTATTGCCATTAATTTTTAGTTTTTCGACCTAAAACTCCCTAACCTGACTCTGTGCCATAAATTTAATTATACTATCTTAAAGGGCTACAATTTGGCATCATTCAATTTTTTCTGTATTGCCATTAATTTTTTGTTTTTCGACCTAAAACTCCCGAGCCTAACTCTGTCCCAAAAATTGAATTATACTATATTAAAGGGCTACAATTTGGCATCATTCAATTTTTACTGTAATGTTATTAATTTTTCATTTTTCGACCTAAAACTCCCGAACCTGACTCTGTGCCATAAATTTAATTATAATATCTTAAAGGGCTACAATTTTGCATTATTCAATCTTTTCTGCATTGTCATTAATTTTTAGTTCTTCAACCTATAACTCCCGAGCCTGACACTGCGCCAAAAATTTAATTATACTATCTTAAAGAGCCACAATTTGTCATCGTTAAATTTTTACTGTATTGTTATTAATTTTTCATTTTTTGACCTAAAACTCCCGAACCTGACTCTGTGCCATAAATTTAATTATACTATCTTAAAGGGCTACAATTTGGCATCATTAAATTTTTTCTATATTGTCATTAATTTTTAGTTTTTCGACCTAAAACTCCTGAACCTGACTCTGTGCCATAAATTTAATTATACTATCTTTAAGGGTTACAATTTGGCATCATTAAATTTTTTCTGTATTTTCATTAATTTTTCTTTTTTCGACCTATAACTCCCGAACCTGACTCTGTGCCAAAAATTTAATTATACTATCTTAAAGGGCTACAATTTGGCATCGTTCAATTTTTACTGTATTGTTATTAATTTTTCATTTTTCGACCTAAAACTCCCGAACCTGACTCTGTACCAAAAATTTAATTATACCATCTTAAAGGGCATAAAAAGGGCTACAATTTAACATCATTGGAATTTTGCTGTATTGTAATTAATTTTTAATTTTTAACCTATAACTCCCTAAAAACGGCTACAATTTGTCATCATTAAATTTTTACTGTATTGTTATTAATTTTTCATTTTTCGACCTAAAACTACCGAACCTGACTCTGTGCCATAAATTTAATTATACTATCTTAATGAGCTACAATTTGTCATCGTTAAATTTTTACTGTATTGTTATTAATTTTTCATTTTTCGACCTAAAACTCCCGAACCTGACTCTGTGCCATAAATTCAATTATACCATCATAAAGAGCATAAAAACGGCTACAATTTGTAATCATTAAATTTTTGCTGTACATATTGTTACTCTTTTCAAACAAATTTTGAAAACACTTTTTTTCTTAAAATTATTTTTTTAATATATAAACTATAACTCCCGAACCTGACTCTGTGCCATAAATTTAATTATACTATCTTAAAGGGCTACAATTTGGCATCATTAAATTTTTTCTGTATTGCCATTAATTTTTAGTTTTTCGACCTAAAACTCCCGAACCTGACTCTGTGCCATAAATTTAATTATACTATCTTAAAGGGCTACAATTTGGCATTATTCAATTTTTTCTGTATTGTCATTAATTTTTAGTTTTTCAACCTATAACTCCCGAGCCTGACTCTGTGCCATAAATTTAATTATACTATCTTAAAGGGCTACAATTTGGCATTATTCAATTTTTTCTGTATTGTCATTAATTTTTAGTTTTTCAACCTATAACTCCCGAGCCTGACACTGCGCCAAAAATTTAATTATACTATCTTAAAGAGCTACAATTTGCCATCGTTAAATTTTTACTGTATTGTTATTAATTTTTAATTTTTCGACCTAAAACTCCCGAACCTGACTCTGGGCCATAAATTTAATTATACTATCTTAAAGTTCTACAATTTGGCATTATTCAATTTTTTCTGTACTGTCGTTAATTTTTAGTTTTTCGACCTATAACTCCCGAGCCTGACTCTGCGCCAAAAATTTAATTATACTATCTTAAAAGGCTACAATTTGTCATCGTTCAATTTTTACTGTATTGTTATTAATTGTTCATTTTTCGACCTAAAACTCCAGAACCTGACTCTGTACCAAAAATTTAATTATACCATCTTAAGGGGTATAAAAAGGGCTACAATTGGGCATCATTCAATTTTACTGTATTGTCATTAATTTTTAGTTTTTCGACATATAACTCCTGAGCCTGACTCTGCGCCAAAAATTTAATTATACTACCTTAAAGGGCTACAATTTGGCATCGTTAAGTTTTGACTGTATTGTTATTAATTTTTCATTTTTCGACCTAAAACTCCCTAACCTGACTCTGTACCAAAAATTTAATTATACCATCTTAAAGGGCATAAAAAGGGCTACAATTTAACATCATTGGAATTTTGCTGTATTGTAATTATTTTTAATTTTTAACCTATAACTCCCTAAAAACGGCTACAATTTGTCATCATTAAATTTTTACTGTATTGTTATTAATTTTTCATTTTTCGACCTAAAACTACCGAACCTGACTCTGGGCCATAAATTTAATTATACTATCTTAAAGTTCTACAATTTGGCATTATTCAATTTTTTCTGTACTGTCGTTAATTTTTAGTTTTTCGACCTATAACTCCCGAGCCTGACTCTGCGCCAAAAATTTAATTATACTATCTTAAAAGGCTACAATTTGTCATCGTTCAATTTTTACTGTATTGTTATTAATTGTTCATTTTTCGACCTAAAACTCCAGAACCTGACTCTGTACCAAAAATTTAATTATACCATCTTAAGGGGCATAAAAAGGGCTACAATTGGGCATCATTCAATTTTACTGTATTGTCATTAATTTTTAGTTTTTCGACATATAACTCCTGAGCCTGACTCTGCGCCAAAAATTTAATTATACTACCTTAAAGGGCTACAATTTGGCATCGTTAAGTTTTTACTGTATTGTTATTAATTTTTCATTTTTCGACCTAAAACTCCCGAACCTGACTCTGTACCAAAAATTTAATTATACCATCTTAAAGGGCATAAAAAGGGCTACAATTTAACATCATTGGAATTTTGCTGTATTGTAATTAGTTTTTAATTTTTAACCTATAACTCCCTAAAAACGGCTACAATTTGTCATCATTAAATTTTTACTGTATTGTTATTAATTTTTCATTTTTCGACCTAAAACTCCCGAACCTGACTCTGTACCAAAAATTTAATTATACCATCTTAAAGGGCATAAAAAGGGCTACAATTTAACATCATTGGAATTTTGCTGTATTGTAATTAATTTTTAATTTTTAACCTATAACTCCCTAAAAACGGCTACAATTTGTCATCATTAAATTTTTACTGTATTGTTATTAATTTTTCATTTTTCGACCTAAAACTACCGAAACTGACTCTGTGCCATAAATTTAATTATACTATCTTAATGAGCTACAATTTGTCATCGTTAAATTTTTACTGTATTGTTATTAATTTTTCATTTTTCGACCTAAAACTCCCGAACCTGACTCTGTGCCATAAATTTAATTATACCATCATAAACGGCTACAATTTGTAATCATTCAATTTTTGCTGTACATATTGTTACTCTTTTCAAACAAATTTTGAAAACACTTTTTTTCTTAAAATTATTTTTTTAATATATAAACTATAACTCCCGAACCTGACTCTGTGCCATAAATTTAATTATACTATCTTAAAGGGCTACAATTTGGCATCATTAAATTTTTTCTGTATTGCCATTAATTTTTAGTTTTTCGACCTAAAACTCCCGAACCTGACTCTGTGCCATAAATTTAATTATACTATCTTAAAGGGCTACAATTTGGCATCATTCAATTTTTTCTGTATTGTCATTAATTTTTAGTTTTTCAACCTATAACTCCCGAGCCTGACTCTGTGCCATAAATTTAATTATACTATCTTAAAGGGCTACAATTTGGCATTATTCAATTTTTTCTGTATTGTCATTAATTTTTAGTTTTTCAACCTATAACTCCCGAGCCTGACACTGCGCCAAAAATTTAATTAAACTATCTTAAAGAGCTACAATTTGCCATCGTTAAATTTTTACTGTATTGTTATTAATTTTTAATTTTTCGACCTAAAACTCCCGAACCTGACTCTGTGCCATAAATTTAATTATACTATCTTAAAGTTCTACAATTTGGCATTATTCAATTTTTTCTGTACTGTCGTTAATTTTTAGTTTTTCGACCTATAACTCCCGAGCCTGACTCTACGCCAAAAATTTAATTATACCATCTTAAAGGGCTACAATTTGTCATCGTTCAATTTTTACTGTATTGTTGTTAATTTTTCATTTTTCGACCTAAAACTCCAGAACCTGACTATGTACCATAAATTTAATTATACTATCTTAAAGGGCTACAATTTGGCATTATTCAATTTTTTCTGTACTCTCATTAATTTTTAGTTTTTCGACCTATAACTCCCGAGCCTGACTCTGCGCCAAAAATTTAATTATACTATCTTAAAAGGCTACAATTTGTCATCGTTCAATTTTTACTGTATTGTTATTAATTGTTCATTTTTCGACCTAAAACTCCAGAACCTGACTCTGTACCAAAAATTTAATTATACCATCTTAAGGGGCATAAAAAGGGCTACAATTGGGCATCATTCAATTTTACTGTATTGTCATTAATTTTTAGTTTTTCGACATATAACTCCTGAGCCTGACTCTGCGCCAAAAATTTAATTATACTACCTTAAAGGTAGTAATTTGGCATCGTTAAGTTTTTACTGTATTGTTATTAATTTTTCATTTTTCGACCTAAAACTCCCGAACCTGACTTTGTGCCAAAAATTTAATTATACTATCTTAAAGGGCTACAATTTGGCATCGTTCAATTTTTACTGTATTGTTATTAATTTTTCATTTTTCGACCTAAAACTCCCGAACCTGACTTAGTGCCAAAAATTGGATTATACCAGCTTTTTTTACTAACATTAATTTTTCGTTTTTCGACATATAACTCCTGAACCTGACTCAGTGCCAAAAATTTAATTATACTATCTTTAAGGGATACAATTTGGCATCATTCAATTTTTTCTGTATATTCATTAATTTTTCTTTTTTCGACCTATAACTCCCGAACCTGACTCTGCGCCAAAAATTTAGTTATACTACTTAAAGGGCTACAATTTGGCATCATTGGAATTTTGCTGTATTGTCATTAATTTTTAATTTTTAACCTATAACTCCCGAACCTGACTCTGTGCCAAAAATTTAATTATACCATCATAAAGAGCATAAAAACAGCTACAATTTGTCATCATTCAATATTTACTGTATTGTTATTAATTTTTCATTTTTCGACCTAAAACTACCGAACCTGACTCTGTGCCATAAATTTAATTATACTATCTTAAAGGGCTACAATTTGGCATTATTCAATTTTTTCTGTATTGCCATTAATTTTTAGTTTTTCGACCTAAAACTCCCGAGCCTAACTCTGTCCCAAAAATTGAATTATACTATATTAAAGGGCTAAAATTTGGCATCATTCAATTTTTACTGTAATGTTATTAATTTTTAATTTTTCGACCTACAACTCCCGAACCTGACTCTGTGCCATAAATTTAATTATACTATCTTAAAGGGCTACAATTTGGCATTATTCAATCTTTTCTGTATTGTCATTATTTTTAGTTTCTCAACCTATAACTCCCGAGCCTGACACTGCGCCAAAAATTTAATTATACTATCTTAAAGACCTACAATTTGTCATCGTTAAATTTTTACTGTATTGTTATTAATTTTTCATTTTTCGACCAATAACTCCCGAACCTGACTCTGTGCCAAAAATTTAATTATACTATCTTAAAGGGCTACAATTTGGCATCGTTCAATTTTTACTGTATTGTTATTAATTTTTCATTTTTCGACCTAAAACTCCCGAACCTGACTCTGTACCAAAAATTTAATTATACCATCTTAAAGGGCATAAAAAGGGCTACAATTTAACATGATTGGAATTTTGCTGTATTGTAATTAATTTTTAATTTTTAACCTATAACTCCCTAAAAACGGCTACAATTTGTCATCATTAAATTTTTACTGTATTGTTATTAATTTTTCATTTTTCGACCTAAAACTACCGAACCTGACTCTGTGCCATAAATTTAATTATACTATTTTAAAGGGCTACAATTTGGCATTATTCAATTTTTTCTGTATTGTCATTAATTTTTAGTTTTTCAACCTATAACTCCAGAGCCTGACACTGCGCCAAAAATTTAATTATACTATCTTAATGAGCTACAATTTGTCATCGTTAAATTTTTACTGTATTGTTATTAATTTTTCATTTTTCGACCTAAAACTCCCGAACCTGACCCTGTGCTATAAATTTAATTATACCATCATAAAGAGCATAAAAACGGCTACAATTTGTCATCATTCAATTTTTGCTGTATTGTCATTAATTTTTAGTTTTTCAACCTATAACTCCCGAACCGGACTCTGTGCCATAAATTTAATTATACTATCTTAAAGGGCTACAATTTGGCATTATTCAATTTTTTCTGTATTGTCATTAATTTTTAGTTTTTCAACCTATAACTCCCGAGCCTGACACTGCGCCAAAAATTTAATTATACTATCTTAAAGAGCTACAATTTGCCATCGTTAAATTTTTACTGTATTGTTATTAATTTTTAATTTTTCGATCTAAAACTCCCGAACCTGACTCTGTGCCATAAATTTAGTTATACTATCTTAAAGGGCTACAATTTGGCATTATTCAATTTTTTCTGTACTGTCGTTAATTTTTAGTTTTTCGACCTATAACTCCCGAGCCTGACTCTGCGCCAAAAATTTAATTATACTATCTTAAAGGGCTACAATTGTTCATCGTTCAATTTTTACTGTATTGTTATTAATTTTTCATTTTTCGACCTAAAACTCCAGAACCTGACTATGTACCATAAATTTAATTATACTATCTTAAAGGGCTACAATTTTGCATTATTAAATTTTTTCTGTACTCTCATTAATTTTTAGTTTTTCGACCTATAACTCCCGAGCCTGACTCTGCGCCAAAAATTTAATTATACTATCTTAAAGGGCTACAATTTGTCATCGTTCAATTTTTACTGTATTGTTATTAATTGTTCATTTTTCGACTTAAAACTCCAGAACCTGACTCTGTACCAAAAATTTAATTATACCATCTTAAGGGGCATAAAAAGGGCTACAATTGGGCATCATTCAATTTTACTGTATTGTCATTAATTTTTAGTTTTTCGACATATAACTCCTGAGCCTGACTCTGCGCCAAAAATTTAATTATACTACCTTAAAGGGCTACAATTTGGCATCGTTAAGTTTTTACTGTATTGTTATTAATTTTTCATTTTTCGACCTAAAACTCCCGAACCTGACTTTGTGCCAAAAATTGGATTATACCAGCTTAAAGGCCATAAAAAGCGCTACAATTTGGTATTATGAAATTATTGCTGTATTGTTACTCTTGTTAACAAATTTTTCAAAAAACTTATTTTTACTAACATTAATTTTTCGTTTTTCGACATATAACTCCTGAACCTGACTCAGTGCCAAAAATTTAATTATACTATCTTTAAGGGATACAATTTGGCATCATTCAATTTTTTCTGTATTTTCATTAATTTTTCTTTTTTCGACCTATAACTCCCGAACCTGACTCTGCGCCAAAAATTTAGTTATACTACTTAAAGGGCTACAATTTTGCATCATTGGAATTTTGCTGTATTGTCATTAATTTTTAATTTTTAACCTATAACTCCCGAACCTGACTCTGTGCCAAAAATTTAATTATACCATCATAAAGAGCATAAAAACAGCTACAATTTGGCATCATTCAATTTTTTCTGTATTGCCATTAATTTTTAGTTTTTCAACCTATAACTCCCGAGCCTGACACTGCGCCAAAAATTTAATTATACTATCTTAAAGAGCTACAATTTGCCATCGTTAAATTTTTACTGTATTGTTATTAATTTTTAATTTTTCGATCTAAAACTCCCGAACCTGACTCTGTGCCATAAATTTAGTTATACTATCTTAAAGGGCTACAATTTGGCATTATTCAATTTTTTCTGTACTGTCGTTAATTTTTAGTTTTTCGACCTATAACTCCCGAGCCTGACTCTGCGCCAAAAATTTAATTATACTATCTTAAAGGGCTACAATTGTTCATCGTTCAATTTTTACTGTATTGTTATTAATTTTTCATTTTTCGACCTAAAACTCCAGAACCTGACTATGTACCATAAATTTAATTATACTATCTTAAAGGGCTACAATTTTGCATTATTAAATTTTTTCTGTACTCTCATTAATTTTTAGTTTTTCGACCTATAACTCCCGAGCCTGACTCTGCGCCAAAAATTTAATTATACTATCTTAAAGGGCTACAATTTGTCATCGTTCAATTTTTACTGTATTGTTATTAATTGTTCATTTTTCGACTTAAAACTCCAGAACCTGACTCTGTACCAAAAATTTAATTATACCATCTTAAGGGGCATAAAAAGGGCTACAATTGGGCATCATTCAATTTTACTGTATTGTCATTAATTTTTAGTTTTTCGACATATAACTCCTGAGCCTGACTCTGCGCCAAAAATTTAATTATACTACCTTAAAGGGCTACAATTTGGCATCGTTAAGTTTTTACTGTATTGTTATTAATTTTTCATTTTTCGACCTAAAACTCCCGAACCTGACTTTGTGCCAAAAATTGGATTATACCAGCTTAAAGGCCATAAAAAGCGCTACAATTTGGTATTATGAAATTATTGCTGTATTGTTACTCTTGTTAACAAATTTTTCAAAAAACTTATTTTTACTAACATTAATTTTTCGTTTTTCGACATATAACTCCTGAACCTGACTCAGTGCCAAAAATTTAATTATACTATCTTTAAGGGATACAATTTGGCATCATTCAATTTTTTCTGTATTTTCATTAATTTTTCTTTTTTCGACCTATAACTCCCGAACCTGACTCTGCGCCAAAAATTTAGTTATACTACTTAAAGGGCTACAATTTTGCATCATTGGAATTTTGCTGTATTGTCATTAATTTTTAATTTTTAACCTATAACTCCCGAACCTGACTCTGTGCCAAAAATTTAATTATACCATCATAAAGAGCATAAAAACAGCTACAATTTGGCATCATTCAATTTTTTCTGTATTGCCATTAATTTTTAGTTTTTCGACCTAAAACTCCCGAGCCTAACTCTGTCCCAAAAATTTAATTATACTATATTAAAGGGCTAAAATTTGGCATCATTCAATTTTTACTGTAATGTTATTAATTTTTAATTTTTCGACCTAAAACTACCGAACCTGACTCTGTGCCATAAATTTAATTATACTATCTTAAAGGGCTACAATTTGGCATTATTCAATCTTTTCTGTATTGTCATTAATTTTTAGTTTTTCAACCTATAACTTCCGAGCCTGACACTGCGCCAAAAATTTAATTATACTATCTTAAAGACCTACAATTTGTCATCGTTAAATTTTTACTGTATTGTTATTAATTTTTCATTTTTCGACCTAAAACTCCCGAACCTGACTCTGTGCCATAAATTTAATTATACTATCTTAAAGGGCTACAATTGGCATCATTAAATTTTTTCTATATTGTCATTAATTTTTAGTTTTTCGACCTAAAATTCCTGAACCTGACTCTGTGCCATAAATTTAATTATACTATCTTTAAGGGTTACAATTTGGCATCATTCAATTTTTTCTGTATTGCCATTAATTTTTAGTTTTTCGACCTAAAACTCCCGAGCCTAACTCTGTCCCAAAAATTGAATTATACTATATTAAAGGGCTAAAATTTGGCATCATTCAATTTTTACTGTAATGTTATTAATTTTTAATTTTTCGACCTAAAACTCCCGAACCTGACTCTGTGCCATAAATTTAATTATACTATCTTAAAGGGCTACAATTTGGCATTATTCAATCTTTTCTGTATTGTCATTATTTTTAGTTTCTCAACCTATAACTCCCGAGCCTGACACTGCGCCAAAAATTTAATTATACTATCTTAAAGACCTACAATTTGTCATCGTTAAATTTTTACTGTATTGTTATTAATTTTTCATTTTTCGACCTATAACTCCCGAACTTGACTCTGTGCCAAAAATTTAATTATACTATCTTAAAGGGCTACAATTTGGCATCGTTCAATTTTTACTGTATTGTTATTAATTTTTCATTTTTCGACCTAAAACTCCCGAACCTGACTCTGTACCAAAAATTTTATTATACCATCTTAAAGGGCATAAAAAGGGCTACTATTTAACATCATTGTAATTTTGCTGTATTGTAATTAATTTTTAATTTTTAACCTATAACTCCCTAAAAACGGCTACAATTTGTCATCATTAAATTTTTACTGTATTGTTATTAATTTTTCATTTTTCGACCTAAAACTACCGAACCTGACTCTGTGCCATAAATTTAATTATACTATCTTAAAGGGCTACAATTTGGCATTATTCAATTTTTTCTGTATTGTCATTAATTTTTAGTTTTTCAACCTATAACTCCCGAGCCTGACACTGCGCCAAAAATTTAATTATACTATCTTAATGAGCTACAATTTGTCATCGTTAAATTTTTACTGTATTGTTATTAATTTTTCATTTTTCGACCTAAAACTCCCGAACCTGACTGTGCTATAAATTTAATTATACCATCATAAAGAGCATAAAAACGGCTACAATTTGTCATCATTAAATTTTTGCTGTACATAGTGTTACTCTTTTCAAACAAATTTTTAAAACACTTTTTTTCTTAAAATTATTTTTTTAATATATAAACTATAACTCCCGAACCTGACTCTGTGCCATAAATTTAATTATACTATCTTAAAGGGCTACAATTTGGCATCATTAAATTTTTTCTGTATTGCCATTAATTTTTAGTTTTTCGACCTAAAACTCCCGAACCGGACTCTGTGCCATAAATTTAATTATACTATCTTAAAGGGCTACAATTTGGCATTATTCAATCTTTTCTGTATTGTCATTATTTTTAGTTTCTCAACCTATAACTCCCGAGCCTGACACTGCGCCAAAAATTTAATTATACTATCTTAAAGACCTACAATTTGTCATCGTTAAATTTTTACTGTATTGTTATTAATTTTTCATTTTTCGACCTATAACTCCCGAGCCTGACTCTGCGCCAAAAATTTAATTATACTATCTTAAAGGGCTACAATTTGTCATCGTTCAATTTTTACTGTATTGTTATTAATTGTTCATTTTTCGACTTAAAACTCCAGAACCTGACTCTGTACCAAAAATTTAATTATACCATCTTAAGGGGCATAAAAAGGGCTACAATTGGGCATCATTCAATTTTACTGTATTGTCATTAATTTTTAGTTTTTCGACATATAACTCCTGAGCCTGACTCTGCGCCAAAAATTTAATTATACTACCTTAAAGGGCTACAATTTGGCATCGTTAAGTTTTTACTGTATTGTTATTAATTTTTCATTTTTCGACCTAAAACTCCCGAACCTGACTTTGTGCCAAAAATTGGATTATACCAGCTTAAAGGCCATAAAAAGCGCTACAATTTGGTATTATGAAATTATTGCTGTATTGTTACTCTTGTTAACAAATTTTTCAAAAAACTTTTTTTTACTAACATTAATTTTTCGTTTTTCGACATATAACTCCTGAACCTGACTCAGTGCCAAAAATTTAATTATACTATCTTTAAGGGATACAATTTGGCATCATTCAATTTTTTCTGTATTTTCATTAATTTTTCTTTTTTCGACCTATAACTCCCGAACCTGACTCTGCGCCAAAAATTTAGTTATACTACTTAAAGGGCTACAATTTTGCATCATTGGAATTTTGCTGTATTGTCATTAATTTTTAATTTTTAACCTATAACTCCCGAACCTGACTCTGTGCCAAAAATTTAATTATACCATCATAAAGAGCATAAAAACAGCTACAATTTGGCATCATTCAATTTTTTCTGTATTGCCATTAATTTTTAGTTTTTCGACCTAAAACTCCCGAGCCTAACTCTGTCCCAAAAATTTAATTATACTATATTAAAGGGCTAAAATTTGGCATCATTCAATTTTTACTGTAATGTTATTAATTTTTAATTTTTCGACCTAAAACTACCGAACCTGACTCTGTGCCATAAATTTAATTATACTATCTTAAAGGGCTACAATTTGGCATTATTCAATCTTTTCTGTATTGTCATTAATTTTTAGTTTTTCAACCTATAACTTCCGAGCCTGACACTGCGCCAAAAATTCAATTATACTATCTTAAAGACCTACAATTTGTCATCGTTAAATTTTTACTGTATTGTTATTAATTTTTCATTTTTCGACCTAAAACTCCCGAACCTGACTCTGTGCCATAAATTTAATTATACTATCTTAAAGGGCTACAATTGGCATCATTACATTTTTTCTATATTGTCATTAATTTTTAGTTTTTCGACCTAAAATTCCTGAACCTGACTCTGTGCCATAAATTTAATTATACTATCTTTAAGGGTTACAATTTGGCATCATTCAATTTTTTCTGTATTGCCATTAATTTTTAGTTTTTCGACCTAAAACTCCCGAGCCTAACTCTGTCCCAAAAATTGAATTATACTATATTAAAGGGCTAAAATTTGGCATCATTCAATTTTTACTGTAATGTTATTAATTTTTAATTTTTCGACCTAAAACTCCCGAACCTGACTCTGTGCCATAAATTTAATTATACTATCTTAAAGGGCTACAATTTGGCATTATTCAATCTTTTCTGTATTGTCATTATTTTTAGTTTCTCAACCTATAACTCCCGAGCCTGACACTGCGCCAAAAATTTAATTATACTATCTTAAAGACCTACAATTTGTCATCGTTAAATTTTTACTGTATTGTTATTAATTTTTCATTTTTCGACCTATAACTCCCGAACTTGACTCTGTGCCAAAAATTTAATTATACTATCTTAAAGGGCTACAATTTGGCATCGTTCAATTTTTACTGTATTGTTATTAATTTTTCATTTTTCGACCTAAAACTCCCGAACCTGACTCTGTACCAAAAATTTTATTATACCATCTTAAAGGGCATAAAAAGGGCTACTATTTAACATCATTGTAATTTTGCTGTATTGTAATTAATTTTTAATTTTTAACCTATAACTCCCTAAAAACGGCTACAAGTTGTCATCATTAAATTTTTACTGTATTGTTATTAATTTTTCATTTTTCGACCTAAAACTACCGAACCTGACTCTGTGCCATAAATTTAATTATACTATCTTAAAGGGCTACAATTTGGCATTATTCAATTTTTTCTGTATTGTCATTAATTTTTAGTTTTTCAACCTATAACTCCCGAGCCTGACACTGCGCCAAAAATTTAATTATACTATCTTAATGAGCTACAATTTGTCATCGTTAAATTTTTACTGTATTGTTATTAATTTTTCATTTTTCGACCTAAAACTCCCGAACCTGACTCTGTGCTATAAATTTAATTATACCATCATAAAGAGCATAAAAACGGCTACAATTTGTCATCATTCAATTTTTGCTGTACATAGTGTTACTCTTTTCAAACAAATTTTTAAAACACTTTATTTTCTTAAAATTATTTTTTTAATATATAAACTATAACTCCCGAACCTGACTCTGTGCCATAAATTTAATTATACTATCTTAAAGGGCTACAATTTGGCATCATTAAATTTTTTCTGTATTGCCATTAATTTTTAGTTTTTCGACCTAAAACTCCCGAACCGGACTCTGTGCCATAAATTTAATTATACTATCTTAAAGGGCTACAATTTGGCATTATTCAATTTTTTCTGTATTGTCATTAATTTTTAGTTTTTCAACCTATAACTCCCGAGCCTGACACTGCGCCAAAAATTTAATTATACTATCTTAAAGAGCTACAATTTGCCATCGTTAAATTTTTACTGTATTGTTATTAATTTTTAATTTTTCGATCTAAAACTCCCGAACCTGACTCTGTGCCATAAATTTAATTATACTATCTTAAAGGGCTACAATTTGGCATTATTCAATTTTTTCTGTACTGTCGTTAATTTTTAGTTTTTCGACCTATAACTCCCGAGCCTGACTCTGCGCCAAAAATTTAATTATACTATCTTAAAGGGCTACAATTTGTCATCGTTCAATTTTTACTGTATTGTTATTAATTTTTCATTTTTCGACCTAAAACTCCAGAACCTGACTATGTACCATAAATTTAATTATACTATCTTAAAGGGCTACAATTTTGCATTATTCAATTTTTTCTGTACTCTCATTAATTTTTAGTTTTTCGACCTATAACTCCCGAGCCTGACTCTGCGCCAAAAATTTAGTTATACTATCTTAAAGGGCTACAATTTGTCATCGTTCAATTTTTACTGTATTGTTATTAATTTTTCATTTTTCGACCTAAAACTCCCGAACCTGACTTTGTGCCAAAAATTTAATTATACTATCTTAAAGGGCTACAATTTGGCATCGTTCAATTTTTACTGTATTGTTATTAATTTTTCATTTTTCGACCTAAAACTCCCGAACCTGACTTTGTGCCAAAAATTGGATTATACCAGCTTTTTTTACTAACATTAATTTTTCGTTTTTCGACATATAACTCCTGAACCTGACTCAGTGCCAAAAATTTAATTATACTATCTTTAAGGGATACAATTTGGCATCATTCAATTTTTTCTGTATATTCATTAATTTTTCTTTTTTCGACCTATAACTCCCGAACCTGACTCTGCGCCAAAAATTTAGTTATACTACTTAAAGGGCTACAATTTGGCATCATTGGAATTTTGCTGTATTGTCATTAATTTTTAATTTTTAACCTATAACTCCCGAACCTGACTCTGTGCCAAAAATTTAATTATACCATCATAAAGAGCATAAAAACAGCTACAATTTGTCATCATTCAATATTTACTGTATTGTTATTAATTTTTCATTTTTCGACCTAAAACTACCGAACCTGACTCTGTGCCATAAATTTAATTATACTATCTTAAAGGGCTACAATTTGGCATTATTCAATTTTTTCTGTATTGCCATTAATTTTTAGTTTTTCGACCTAAAACTCCCGAGCCTAACTCTGTCCCAAAAATTGAATTATACTATATTAAAGGGCTAAAATTTGGCATCATTCAATTTTTACTGTAATGTTATTAATTTTTAATTTTTCGACCTAAAACTCCCGAACCTGACTCTGTGCCATAAATTTAATTATACTATCTTAAAGGGCTACAATTTGGCATTATTCAATCTTTTCTGTATTGTCATTATTTTTAGTTTCTCAACCTATAACTCCCGAGCCTGACACTGCGCCAAAAATTTAATTATACTATCTTAAAGACCTACAATTTGTCATCGTTAAATTTTTACTGTATTGTTATTAATTTTTCATTTTTCGACCAATAACTCCCGAACCTGACTCTGTGCCAAAAATTTAATTATACTATCTTAAAGGGCTACAATTTGGCATCGTTCAATTTTTACTGTATTGTTATTAATTTTTCATTTTTCGACCTAAAACTCCCGAACCTGACTCTGTACCAAAAATTTAATTATACCATCTTAAAGGGCATAAAAAGGGCTACAATTTAACATGATTGGAATTTTGCTGTATTGTAATTAATTTTTAATTTTTAACCTATAACTCCCTAAGAACGGCTACAATTTGTCATCATTAAATTTTTACTGTATTGTTATTAATTTTTCATTTTTCGACCTAAAACTACCGAACCTGACTCTGTGCCATAAATTTAATTATACTATTTTAAAGGGCTACAATTTGGCATTATTCAATTTTTTCTGCATTGTCATTAATTTTTAGTTTTTCAACCTATAATTCCAGAGCCTGACACTGCGCCAAAAATTTAATTATACTATCTTAATGAGCTACAATTTGTCATCGTTAAATTTTTACTGTATTGTTATTAATTTTTCATTTTTCGACCTAAAACTCCCGAACCTGACTCTGTGCTATAAATTTAATTATACCATCATAAAGAGCATAAAAACGGCTACAATTTGCCATCATTCAATTTTTGCTGTACATAGTGTTACTCTTTTCAAAAAAATTTTTAAAACACTTTTTTTCTTAAAATTATTTTTTTAATATATAAACTATAACTCCCGAACCTGACTCTGTGCCATAAATTTAATTATACTATCTTAAAGGGCTACAATTTGGCATCATTAAATTTTTTCTGTATTGCCATTAATTTTTAGTTTTTCGACCTAAAACTCCCGAACCGGACTCTGTGCCATAAATTTAATTATACTATCTTAAAGGGCTACAATTTGGCATTATTCAATTTTTTCTGTATTGTCATTAATTTTTAGTTTTTCAACCTATAACTCCCGAGCCTGACACTGCGCCAAAAATTTAATTATACTATCTTAAAGAGCTACAATTTGCCATCGTTAAATTTTTACTGTATTGTTATTAATTTTTAATTTTTCGATCTAAAACTCCCGAACCTGACTCTGTGCCATAAATTTAATTATACTATCTTAAAGGGCTACAATTTGGCATTATTCAATTTTTTCTGTACTGTCGTTAATTTTTAGTTTTTCGACCTATAACTCCCGAGCCTGACTCTGCGCCAAAAATTTAATTATACTATCTTAAAGGGCTACAATTGTTCATCGTTCAATTTTTACTGTATTGTTATTAATTTTTCATTTTTCGACCTAAAACTCCAGAACCTGACTATGTACCATAAATTTAATTATACTATCTTAAAGGGCTACAATTTTGCATTATTCAATTTTTTCTGTACTCTCATTAATTTTTAGTTTTTCGACCTATAACTCCCGAGCCTGACTCTGCGCCAAAAATTTAATTATACTACCTTAAAGGGCTACAATTTGGCATCGTTAAGTTTTTACTGTATTGTTATTAATTTTTCATTTTTCGACCTAAAACTCCCGAACCTGACTTTGTGCCAAAAATTGGATTATACCAGCTTAAAGGCCATAAAAAGCGCTACAATTTGGTATTATGAAATTATTGCTGTATTGTTACTCTTGTTAACAAATTTTTCAAAAAACTTTTTTTTACTAACATTAATTTTTCGTTTTTCGACATATAACTCCTGAACCTGACTCAGTGCCAAAAATTTATTTATACTATCTTTAAGGGATACAATTTGGCATCATTCAATTTTTTCTGTATTTTCATTAATTTTTCTTTTTTCGACCTATAACTCCCGAACCTGACTCTGCGCCAAAAATTTAGTTATACTACTTAAAGGGCTACAATTTTGCATCATTGGAATTTTGCTGTATTGTCATTAATTTTTAACTTTTAACCTATAACTCCCGAACCTGACTCTGTGCCAAAAATTTAATTATACCATCATAAAGAGCATAAAAACAGCTACAATTTGTCATCATTCAATTTTTACTGTATTGTTATTAGTTTTTCATTTTTCGACCTAAAACTACCGAACCTGACTCTGTGCCATAAATTTAATTATACTATCTTAAAGGGCTACAATTTGGCATTATTAAATTTTTTCTGTATTGTCATTAATTTTTAGTTTTTCAACCTATAACTCCCGAGCCTGACACTGCGCCAAAAATTTAATTATACTATCTTAATGAGCTACAATTTGTCATCGTTAAATTTTTACTGTATTGTTATTAATTTTTCATTTTTCGACCTAAAACTCCCGAACCTGACTCTGTGCCATAAATTTAATTATACTATCTTAAAGGGCTACAATTTGGCATCATTCAATTTTTTCTGTATTGCCATTAATTTTTAGTGTTTCGACCTAAAACTCCCGAGCCTAACTCTGTCCCAAAAATTGAATTATACTATATTAAAGGGCTAAAATTTGGCATCATTCAATTTTTACTGTAATGTTATTAATTTTTAATTTTTCGACCTAAAACTACCGAACCTGACTCTGTGCCATAAATTTAATTATACTATCTTAAAGGTCTACAATTTGGCATTATTCAATCTTTTCTGTATTGTTATTAATTTTTCATTTTTCGACCTAAAACTCCCGAACCTGACTCTGTGCCATAAATTTAATTATACTATCTTAAAGGGCTACAATTTGGCATTATTCAATTTTTTCTGTATTGTCATTAATTTTTAGTTTTTCAACCTATAACTCCCGAGCCTGACTCTGTGCCATAAATTTAATTATACTATCTTAAAGGGCTACAATTTGGCATTATTCAATTTTTTCTGTATTGTCATTAATTTTTAGTTTTTCAACCTATAACTCCCGAGCCTGACACTGCGCCAAAAATTTAATTATACTATCTTAAAGAGCTACAATTTGCCATCGTTAAATTTTTACTGTATTGTTATTAATTTTTAATTTTTCGATCTAAAACTCCCGAACCTGACTCTGTGCCATAAATTTAATTATACTATCTTAAAGGGCTACAATTTGGCATTATTAAATTTTTTCTGTATTGTCATTAATTTTTAGTTTTTCAACCTATAACTCCCGAGCCTGACACTGCGCCAAAAATTTAATTATACTATCTTAAAGAGCTACAATTTGCCATCGTTAAATTTTTACTGTATTGTTATTAATTTTTAATTTTTCGATCTAAAACTCCCGAACCTGACTCTGTGCCATAAATTTAATTATACTATCTTAAAGGGCTACAATTTGGCATCATTAAATTTTTTCTGTATTGCCATTAATTTTTAGTTTTTCGACCTAAAACTCCCGAACCGGACTCTGTGCCATAAATTTAATTATACTATCTTAAAGGGCTACAATTTGGCATTATTCAATTTTTTCTGTATTGTCATTAATTTTTAGTTTTTCAACCTATAACTCCCGAGCCTGACACTGCGCCAAAAATTTAATTATACTATCTTAAAGAGCTACAATTTGCCATCGTTAAATTTTTACTGTATTGTTATTAATTTTTAATTTTTCGATCTAAAACTCCCGAACCTGACTCTGTGCCATAAATTTAATTATACTATCTTAAAGGGCTACAATTTGGCATTATTCAATTTTTTCTGTACTGTCGTTAATTTTTAGTTTTTCGACCTATAACTCCCGAGCCTGACTCTGCGCCAAAAATTTAATTATACTACCTTAAAGGGCTACAATTTGGCATCGTTAAGTTTTTACTGTATTGTTATTAATTTTTCATTTTTCGACCTAAAACTCCCGAACCTGACTTTGTGCCAAAAATTGGATTATACCAGCTTAAAGGCCATAAAAAGCGCTACAATTTGGTATTATGAAATTATTGCTGTATTGTTACTCTTGTTAACAAATTTTTCAAAAAACTTTTTTTTACTAACATTAATTTTTCGTTTTTCGACATATAACTCCTGAACCTGACTCAGTGCCAAAAATTTAATTATACTATCTTTAAGGGATACAATTTGGCATCATTCAATTTTTTCTGTATTTTCATTAATTTTTCTTTTTTCGACCTATAACTCCCGAACCTGACTCTGCGCCAAAAATTTAGTTATACTACTTAAAGGGCTACAATTTTGCATCATTGGAATTTTGCTGTATTGTCATTAATTTTTAATTTTTAACCTATAACTCCCGAACCTGACTCTGTGCCAAAAATTTAATTATACCATCATAAAGAGCATAAAAACAGCTACAATTTGTCATCATTCAATTTTTACTGTATTGTTATTAGTTTTTCATTTTTCGACCTAAAACTACCGAACCTGACTCTGTGCCATAAATTTAATTATACTATCTTAAAGGGCTACAATTTGGCATTATTAAATTTTTTCTGTATTGTCATTAATTTTTAGTTTTTCAACCTATAACTCCCGAGCCTGACACTGCGCCAAAAATTTAATTATACTATCTTAATGAGCTACAATTTGTCATCGTTAAATTTTTACTGTATTGTTATTAATTTTTCATTTTTCGACCTAAAACTCCCGAACCTGACTCTGTGCCATAAATTTAATTATACTATCTTAAAGGGCTACAATTTGGCATCATTCAATTTTTTCTGTATTGCCATTAATTTTTAGTGTTTCGACCTAAAACTCCCGAGCCTAACTCTGTCCCAAAAATTGAATTATACTATATTAAAGGGCTAAAATTTGGCATCATTCAATTTTTACTGTAATGTTATTAATTTTTAATTTTTCGACCTAAAACTACCGAACCTGACTCTGTGCCATAAATTTAATTATACTATCTTAAAGGTCTACAATTTGGCATTATTCAATCTTTTCTGTATTGTTATTAATTTTTCATTTTTCGACCTAAAACTCCCGAACCTGACTCTGTGCCATAAATTTAATTATACTATCTTAAAGGGCTACAATTTGGCATTATTCAATTTTTTCTGTATTGTCATTAATTTTTAGTTTTTCAACCTATAACTCCCGAGCCTGACTCCGTGCCATAAATTTAATTATACTATCTTAAAGGGCTACAATTTGGCATTATTCAATTTTTTCTGTATTGTCATTAATTTTTAGTTTTTCAACCTATAACTCTCGAGCCTGACACTGCGCCAAAAATTTAATTATACTATCTTAAAGAGCTACAATTTGCCATCGTTAAATTTTTACTGTATTGTTATTAATTTTTAATTTTTCGACCTAAAACTCCCGAACCTGACTCTGTGCCATAAATTTAATTATACTATCTTAAAGTTCTACAATTTGGCATTATTCAGTTTTTTCTGTACTGTCGTTAATTTTTAGTTTTTCGACCTATAACTCCCGAGCCTGACTCTGCGCCAAAAATTTAATTATACTATCTTAAAAGGCTACAATTTGTCATCGTTCAATTTTTACTGTATTGTTATTAATTGTTCATTTTTCGACCTAAAACTCCAGAACCTGACTCTGTACCAAAAATTTAATTATACCATCTTAAGGGGCATAAAAAGGGCTACAATTGGGCATCATTCAATTTTACTGTATTGTCATTAATTTTTAGTTTTTCGACATATAACTCCTGAGCCTGACTCTGCGCCAAAAATTTAATTATACTATCTTAAAGGGCTACAATTTGGCATCGTTAAGTTTTTACTGTATTGTTATTAATTTTTCATTTTTCGACCTAAAACTCCCGAACCTGACTCTGTGCCATAAATTTAATTATACTATCTTAAAGGGCTACAATTGGCATCATTAAATTTTTTCTATATTGTCATTAATTTTTAGTTTTTCGACCTAAAATTCCTGAACCTGACTCTGTGCCATAAATTTAATTATACTATCTTTAAGGGTTACAATTTGGCATCATTCAATTTTTTCTGTATTGCCATTAATTTTTAGTTTTTCGACCTAAAACTCCCGAGCCTAACTCTGTCCCAAAAATTGAATTATACTATATTAAAGGGCTAAAATTTGGCATCATTCAATTTTTACTGTAATGTTATTAATTTTTAATTTTTCGACCTAAAACTCCCGAACCTGACTCTGTGCCATAAATTTAATTATACTATCTTAAAGGGCTACAATTTGGCATTATTCAATCTTTTCTGTATTGTCATTATTTTTAGTTTCTCAACCTATAACTCCCGAGCCTGACACTGCGCCAAAAATTTAATTATACTATCTTAAAGACCTACAATTTGTCATCGTTAAATTTTTACTGTATTGTTATTAATTTTTCATTTTTCGACCTATAACTCCCGAACTTGACTCTGTGCCAAAAATTTAATTATACTATCTTAAAGGGCTACAATTTGGCATCGTTCAATTTTTACTGTATTGTTATTAATTTTTCATTTTTCGACCTAAAACTCCCGAACCTGACTCTGTACCAAAAATTTTATTATACCATCTTAAAGGGCATAAAAAGGGCTACTATTTAACATCATTGTAATTTTGCTGTATTGTAATTAATTTTTAATTTTTAACCTATAACTCCCTAAAAACGGCTACAATTTGTCATCATTAAATTTTTACTGTATTGTTATTAATTTTTCATTTTTCGACCTAAAACTACCGAACCTGACTCTGTGCCATAAATTTAATTATACTATCTTAAAGGGCTACAATTTGGCATTATTCAATTTTTTCTGTATTGTCATTAATTTTTAGTTTTTCAACCTATAACTCCCGATCCTGACACTGCGCCAAAAATTTAATTATACTATCTTAATGAGCTACAATTTGTCATCGTTAAATTTTTACTGTATTGTTATTAATTTTTCATTTTTCGACCTAAAACTCCCGAACCTGACTCTGTGCTATAAATTTAATTATACCATCATAAAGAGCATAAAAACGGCTACAATTTGTCATCATTCAATTTTTGCTGTACATAGTGTTACTCTTTTCAAACAAATTTTTAAAACACTTTTTTTCTTAAAATTATTTTTTTAATATATAAACTATAACTCCCGAACCTGACTCTGTGCCAAAAATTGGATTATACCAGCTTAAAGGCCATAAAAAGCGCTACAATTTGGTATTATGAAATTATTGCTGTATTGTTACTCTTGTTAACAAATTTTTCAAAAAACTTTTTTTTACTAACATTAATTTTTCGTTTTTCGACATATAACTCCTGAACCTGACTCAGTGCCAAAAATTTAATTATACTATCTTTAAGGGATACAATTTGGCATCATTCAATTTTTTCTGTATTTTCATTAATTTTTCTTTTTTCGACCTATAACTCCCGAACCTGACTCTGCGCCAAAAATTTAGTTATACTACTTAAAGGGCTACAATTTTGCATCATTGGAATTTTGCTGTATTGTCATTAATTTTTAATTTTTAACCTATAACTCCCGAACCTGACTCTGTGCCAAAAATTTAATTATACCATCATAAAGAGCATAAAAACAGCTACAATTTGTCATCA
The DNA here is from genome assembly GCA_963675445.1 of Linnaemya vulpina. Classification (NCBI taxonomy): domain Eukaryota; kingdom Metazoa; phylum Arthropoda; class Insecta; order Diptera; family Tachinidae; genus Linnaemya; species Linnaemya vulpina. Next base: position 43,034,971 of record OY776281.1, on the reverse strand, counting down.
TTCAATTTTTACTGTATTGTTATTAGTTTTTCATTTTTCGACCTAAAGCTACCGAACCTGACTCTGTGCCATAAATTTAATTATACTATCTTAAAGGGCTACAATTTGGCATTATTAAATTTTTTCTGTATTGTCATTAATTTTTAGTTTTTCAACCTATAACTCCCGAGCCTGACACTGCGCCAAAAATTTAATTATACTATCTTAATGAGCTACAATTTGTCATCGTTAAATTTTTACTGTATTGTTATTAATTTTTCATTTTTCGACCTAAAACTCCCGAACCTGACTCTGTGCCATAAATTTAATTATACTATCTTAAAGGGCTACAATTTGGCATCATTCAATTTTTTCTGTATTGCCATTAATTTTTAGTGTTTCGACCTAAAACTCCCGAGCCTAACTCTGTCCCAAAAATTGAATTATACTATATTAAAGGGCTAAAATTTGGCATCATTCAATTTTTACTGTAATGTTATTAATTTTTAATTTTTCGACCTAAAACTACCGAACCTGACTCTGTGCCATAAATTTAATTATACTATCTTAAAGGTCTACAATTTGGCATTATTCAATCTTTTCTGTATTGTTATTAATTTTTCATTTTTCGACCTAAAACTCCCGAACCTGACTCTGTGCCATAAATTTAATTATACTATCTTAAAGGGCTACAATTTGGCATTATTCAATTTTTTCTGTATTGTCATTAATTTTTAGTTTTTCAACCTATAACTCCCGAGCCTGACTCTGTGCCATAAATTTAATTATACTATCTTAAAGGGCTACAATTTGGCATTATTCAATTTTTTCTGTATTGTCATTAATTTTTAGTTTTTCAACCTATAACTCTCGAGCCTGACACTGCGCCAAAAATTTAATTATACTATCTTAAAGAGCTACAATTTGCCATCGTTAAATTTTTACTGTATTGTTATTAATTTTTAATTTTTCGACCTAAAACTCCCGAACCTGACTCTGTGCCATAAATTTAATTATACTATCTTAAAGTTCTACAATTTGGCATTATTCAGTTTTTTCTGTACTGTCGTTAATTTTTAGTTTTTCGACCTATAACTCCCGAGCCTGACTCTGCGCCAAAAATTTAATTATACTATCTTAAAAGGCTACAATTTGTCATCGTTCAATTTTTACTGTATTGTTATTAATTGTTCATTTTTCGACCTAAAACTCCAGAACCTGACTCTGTACCAAAAATTTAATTATACCATCTTAAGAGGCATAAAAAGGGCTACAATTGGGCATCATTCAATTTTACTGTATTGTCATTAATTTTTAGTTTTTCGACATATAACTCCTGAGCCTGACTCTGCGCCAAAAATTTAATTATACTATCTTAAAGGGCTACAATTTGGCATCGTTAAGTTTTTACTGTATTGTTATTAATTTTTCATTTTTCGACCTAAAACTCCCGAACCTGACTCTGTGCCATAAATTTAATTATACTATCTTAAAGGGCTACAATTGGCATCATTAAATTTTTTCTATATTGTCATTAATTTTTAGTTTTTCGACCTAAAATTCCTGAACCTGACTCTGTGCCATAAATTGAATTATACTATATTAAAGGGTTACAATTTGGCATCATTCAATTTTTTCTGTATTGCCATTAATTTTTAGTTTTTCGACCTAAAACTCCCGAGCCTAACTCTGTCCCAAAAATTGAATTATACTATATTAAAGGGCTAAAATTTGGCATCATTCAATTTTTACTGTAATGTTATTAATTTTTAATTTTTCGACCTAAAACTCCCGAACCTGACTCTGTGCCATAAATTTAATTATACTATCTTAAAGGGCTACAATTTGGCATTATTCAATCTTTTCTGTATTGTCATTATTTTTAGTTTCTCAACCTATAACTCCCGAGCCTGACACTGCGCCAAAAATTTAATTATACTATCTTAAAGACCTACAATTTGTCATCGTTAAATTTTTACTGTATTGTTATTAATTTTTCATTTTTCGACCTATAACTCCCGAACTTGACTCTGTGCCAAAAATTTAATTATACTATCTTAAAGGGCTACAATTTGGCATTATTCAATCTTTTCTGTATTGTCATTATTTTTAGTTTCTCAACCTATAACTCCCGAGCCTGACACTGCGCCAAAAATTTAATTATACTATCTTAAAGACCTACAATTTGTCATCGTTAAATTTTTACTGTATTGTTATTAATTTTTCATTTTTCGACCTATAACTCCCGAACTTGACTCTGTGCCAAAAATTTAATTATACTATCTTAAAGGGCTACAATTTGGCATCGTTCAATTTTTACTGTATTGTTATTAATTTTTCATTTTTCGACCTAAAACTCCCGAACCTGACTCTGTACCAAAAATTTTATTATACCATCTTAAAGGGCATAAAAAGGGCTACTATTTAACATCATTGTAATTTTGCTGTATTGTAATTAATTTTTAATTTTTAACCTATAACTCCCTAAAAACGGCTACAATTTGTCATCATTAAATTTTTACTGTATTGTTATTAATTTTTCATTTTTCGACCTAAAACTACCGAACCTGACTCTGTGCCATAAATTTAATTATACTATCTTAAAGGGCTACAATTTGGCATTATTCAATTTTTTCTGTATTGTCATTAATTTTTAGTTTTTCAACCTATAACTCCCGATCCTGACACTGCGCCAAAAATTTAATTATACTATCTTAATGAGCTACAATTTGTCATCGTTAAATTTTTACTGTATTGTTATTAATTTTTCATTTTTCGACCTAAAACTCCCGAACCTGACTCTGTGCTATAAATTTAATTATACCATCATAAAGAGCATAAAAACGGCTACAATTTGTCATCATTCAATTTTTGCTGTACATAGTGTTACTCTTTTCAAACAAATTTTTAAAACACTTTTTTTCTTAAAATTATTTTTTTAATATATAAACTATAACTCCCGAACCTGACTCTGTGCCAAAAATTTAATTATACTATCTTAAAGGGCTACAATTTGGCATCGTTCAATTTTTACTGTATTGTTATTAATTTTTCATTTTTCGACCTATAACTCCCGAACTTGACTCTGTGCCAAAAATTTAATTATACTATCTTAAAGGGCTACAATTTGGCATCATTAAATTTTTTCTGTATTGCCATTAATTTTTAGTTTTTCGACCTAAAACTCCCGAACCGGACTCTGTGCCATAAATTTAATTATACTATCTTAAAGGCTACAATTTGGCATTATTCAATTTTTTCTGTATTGTCATTAATTTTTAGTTTTTCAACCTATAACTCCCGAGCCTGACACTGCGCCAAAAATTTAATTATACTATCTTAAAGAGCTACAATTTGCCATCCTTAAATTTTTACTGTATTGTTATTAATTTTTAATTTTTCGATCTAAAACTCCCGAACCTGACTCTGTGCCATAAATTTAATTATACTATTTTAAAGGGCTACAATTTGGCATTATTCAATTTTTTCTGTACTGTCGTTAATTTTTAGTTTTTCGACCTATAACTCCCGAGCCTGACTCTGCGCCAAAAATTTAATTATACTATCTTAAAGGGCTACAATTTGTCATCGTTCAATTTTTACTGTATTGTTAATAATTTTTCATTTTTCGACCTAAAACTCCAGAACCTGACTATGTACCATAAATTTAATTATACTATCTTAAAGGGCTACAATTTTGCATTATTCAATTTTTTCTGTACTCTCATTAATTTTTAGTTTTTCGACCTATAACTCCCGAGCCTGACTCTGCGCCAAAAATTTAGTTATACTATCTTAAAGGGCTACAATTTGTCATCGTTCAATTTTTACTGTATTGTTATTAATTGTTCATTTTTCGACTTAAAACTCCAGAACCTGACTCTGTACCAAAAATTTAATTATACCATCTTAAGGGGCATAAAAAGGGCTACAATTTGTCATCGTTAAATTTTTACTGTATTGTTATTAATTTTTCATTTTTCGACCTAAAACTCCCGAACCTGACTTTGTGCCAAAAATTTAATTATACTATCTTAAAGGGCTACAATTTGGCATCGTTCAATTTTTACTGTATTGTTATTAATTTTTCATTTTTCGACCTAAAACTCCCGAACCTGACTTTGTGCCAAAAATTGGATTATACCAGCTTTTTTTACTAACATTAATTTTTCGTTTTTCGACATATAACTCCTGAACCTGACTCAGTGCCAAAAATTTAATTATACTATCTTTAAGGGATACAATTTGGCATCATTCAATTTTTTCTGTATATTCATTAATTTTTCTTTTTTCGACCTATAACTCCCGAACCTGACTCTGCGCCAAAAATTTAGTTATACTACTTAAAGGGCTACAATTTGGCATCATTGGAATTTTGCTGTATTGTCATTAATTTTTAATTTTTAACCTATAACTCCCGAACCTGACTCTGTGCCAAAAATTTAATTATACCATCATAAAGAGCATAAAAACAGCTACAATTTGTCATCATTCAATATTTACTGTATTGTTATTAATTTTTCATTTTTCGACCTAAAACTACCGAACCTGACTCTGTGCCATAAATTTAATTATACTATCTTAAAGGGCTACAATTGGCATCATTAAATTTTTTCTATATTGTCATTAATTTTTAGTTTTTCGACCTAAAATTCCTGAACCTGACTCTGTGCCATAAATTGAATTATACTATATTAAAGGGTTACAATTTGGCATCATTCAATTTTTTCTGTATTGCCATTAATTTTTAGTTTTTCGACCTAAAACTCCCGAGCCTAACTCTGTCCCAAAAATTGAATTATACTATATTAAAGGGCTAAAATTTGGCATCATTCAATTTTTACTGTAATGTTATTAATTTTTCATTTTTCGACCTAAAACTCCCGAACCTGACTCTGTGCCATAAATTTAATTATACTATCTTAAAGGGCTACAATTGGCATCATTAAATTTTTTCTATATTGTCATTAATTTTTAGTTTTTCGACCTAAAATTCCTGAACCTGACTCTGTGCCATAAATTGAATTATACTATATTAAAGGGTTACAATTTGGCATCATTCAATTTTTTCTGTATTGCCATTAATTTTTAGTTTTTCGACCTAAAACTCCCGAGCCTAACTCTGTCCCAAAAATTGAATTATACTATATTAAAGGGCTAAAATTTGGCATCATTCAATTTTTACTGTAATGTTATTAATTTTTAATTTTTCGACCTAAAACTCCCGAACCTGACTCTGTGCCATAAATTTAATTATACTATCTTAAAGGGCTACAATTTGGCATTATTCAATCTTTTCTGTATTGTCATTATTTTTAGTTTCTCAACCTATAACTCCCGAGCCTGACACTGCGCCAAAAATTTAATTATACTATCTTAAAGACCTACAATTTGTCATCGTTAAATTTTTACTGTATTGTTATTAATTTTTCATTTTTCGACCTATAACTCCCGAACTTGACTCTGTGCCAAAAATTTAATTATACTATCTTAAAGGGCTACAATTTGGCATTATTCAATCTTTTCTGTATTGTCATTATTTTTAGTTTCTCAACCTATAACTCCCGAGCCTGACACTGCGCCAAAAATTTAATTATACTATCTTAAAGACCTACAATTTGTCATCGTTAAATTTTTACTGTATTGTTATTAATTTTTCATTTTTCGACCTATAACTCCCGAACTTGACTCTGTGCCAAAAATTTAATTATACTATCTTAAAGGGCTACAATTTGGCATCGTTCAATTTTTACTGTATTGTTATTAATTTTTCATTTTTCGACCTAAAACTCCCGAACCTGACTCTGTACCAAAAATTTTATTATACCATCTTAAAGGGCATAAAAAGGGCTACTATTTAACATCATTGTAATTTTGCTGTATTGTAATTAATTTTTAATTTTTAACCTATAACTCCCTAAAAACGGCTACAATTTGTCATCATTAAATTTTTACTGTATTGTTATTAATTTTTCATTTTTCGACCTAAAACTACCGAACCTGACTCTGTGCCATAAATTTAATTATACTATCTTAAAGGGCTACAATTTGGCATTATTCAATTTTTTCTGTATTGTCATTAATTTTTAGTTTTTCAACCTATAACTCCCGATCCTGACACTGCGCCAAAAATTTAATTATACTATCTTAATGAGCTACAATTTGTCATCGTTAAATTTTTACTGTATTGTTATTAATTTTTCATTTTTCGACCTAAAACTCCCGAACCTGACTCTGTGCTATAAATTTAATTATACCATCATAAAGAGCATAAAAACGGCTACAATTTGTCATCATTCAATTTTTGCTGTACATAGTGTTACTCTTTTCAAACAAATTTTTAAAACACTTTTTTTCTTAAAATTATTTTTTTAATATATAAACTATAACTCCCGAACCTGACTCTGTGCCAAAAATTTAATTATACTATCTTAAAGGGCTACAATTTGGCATCGTTCAATTTTTACTGTATTGTTATTAATTTTTCATTTTTCGACCTATAACTCCCGAACTTGACTCTGTGCCAAAAATTTAATTATACTATCTTAAAGGGCTACAATTTGGCATCATTAAATTTTTTCTGTATTGCCATTAATTTTTAGTTTTTCGACCTAAAACTCCCGAACCGGACTCTGTGCCATAAATTTAATTATACTATCTTAAAGGCTACAATTTGGCATTATTCAATTTTTTCTGTATTGTCATTAATTTTTAGTTTTTCAACCTATAACTCCCGAGCCTGACACTGCGCCAAAAATTTAATTATACTATCTTAAAGAGCTACAATTTGCCATCCTTAAATTTTTACTGTATTGTTATTAATTTTTAATTTTTCGATCTAAAACTCCCGAACCTGACTCTGTGCCATAAATTTAATTATACTATTTTAAAGGGCTACAATTTGGCATTATTCAATTTTTTCTGTACTGTCGTTAATTTTTAGTTTTTCGACCTATAACTCCCGAGCCTGACTCTGCGCCAAAAATTTAATTATACTATCTTAAAGGGCTACAATTTGTCATCGTTCAATTTTTACTGTATTGTTAATAATTTTTCATTTTTCGACCTAAAACTCCAGAACCTGACTATGTACCATAAATTTAATTATACTATCTTAAAGGGCTACAATTTTGCATTATTCAATTTTTTCTGTACTCTCATTAATTTTTAGTTTTTCGACCTATAACTCCCGAGCCTGACTCTGCGCCAAAAATTTAGTTATACTATCTTAAAGGGCTACAATTTGTCATCGTTCAATTTTTACTGTATTGTTATTAATTGTTCATTTTTCGACTTAAAACTCCAGAACCTGACTCTGTACCAAAAATTTAATTATACCATCTTAAGGGGCATAAAAAGGGCTACAATTTGTCATCGTTAAATTTTTACTGTATTGTTATTAATTTTTCATTTTTCGACCTAAAACTCCCGAACCTGACTTTGTGCCAAAAATTTAATTATACTATCTTAAAGGGCTACAATTTGGCATCGTTCAATTTTTACTGTATTGTTATTAATTTTTCATTTTTCGACCTAAAACTCCCGAACCTGACTTTGTGCCAAAAATTGGATTATACCAGCTTTTTTTACTAACATTAATTTTTCGTTTTTCGACATATAACTCCTGAACCTGACTCAGTGCCAAAAATTTAATTATACTATCTTTAAGGGATACAATTTGGCATCATTCAATTTTTTCTGTATATTCATTAATTTTTCTTTTTTCGACCTATAACTCCCGAACCTGACTCTGCGCCAAAAATTTAGTTATACTACTTAAAGGGCTACAATTTGGCATCATTGGAATTTTGCTGTATTGTCATTAATTTTTAATTTTTAACCTATAACTCCCGAACCTGACTCTGTGCCAAAAATTTAATTATACCATCATAAAGAGCATAAAAACAGCTACAATTTGTCATCATTCAATATTTACTGTATTGTTATTAATTTTTCATTTTTCGACCTAAAACTACCGAACCTGACTCTGTGCCATAAATTTAATTATACTATTTTAAAGGGCTACAATTTGGCATTATTCAATTTTTTCTGTATTGTCATTAATTTTTAGTTTTTCAACCTATAACTCCAGAGCCTGACACTGCGCCAAAAATTTAATTATACTATCTTAATGAGCTACAATTTGTCATCGTTAAATTTTTACTGTATTGTTATTAATTTTTCATTTTTCGACCTAAAACTCCCGAACCTGACTCTGTGCCATAAATTTAATTATACTATCTTAAAGGGCTACAATTGGCATCATTAAATTTTTTCTATATTGTCATTAATTTTTAGTTTTTCGACCTAAAATTCCTGAACCTGACTCTGTGCCATAAATTTAATTATACTATCTTTAAGGGTTACAATTTGGCATCATTCAATTTTTTCTGTATTGCCATTAATTTTTAGTTTTTCGACCTAAAACTCCCGAGCCTAACTCTGTCCCAAAAATTGAATTATACTATATTAAAGGGCTAAAATTTGGCATCATTCAATTTTTACTGTAATGTTATTAATTTTTAATTTTTCGACCTAAAACTCCCGAACCTGACTCTGTGCCATAAATTTAATTATACTATCTTAAAGGGCTACAATTTGGCATTATTCAATCTTTTCTGTATTGTCATTATTTTTAGTTTCTCAACCTATAACTCCCGAGCCTGACACTGCGCCAAAAATTTAATTATACTATCTTAAAGACCTACAATTTGTCATCGTTAAATTTTTACTGTATTGTTATTAATTTTTCATTTTTCGACCTATAACTCCCGAACTTGACTCTGTGCCAAAAATTTAATTATACTATCTTAAAGGGCTACAATTTGGCATCGTTCAATTTTTACTGTATTGTTATTAATTTTTCATTTTTCGACCTAAAACTCCCGAACCTGACTCTGTACCAAAAATTTTATTATACCATCTTAAAGGGCATAAAAAGGGCTACTATTTAACATCATTGTAATTTTTCTGTATTGTAATTAATTTTTAATTTTTAACCTATAACTCCCTAAAAACGGCTACAATTTGTCATCATTAAATTTTTACTGTATTGTTATTAATTTTTCATTTTTCGACCTAAAACTACCGAACCTGACTCTGTGCCATAAATTTAATTATACTATCTTAAAGGGCTACAATTTGGCATTATTCAATTTTTTCTGTATTGTCATTAATTTTTAGTTTTTCAACCTATAACTCCCGATCCTGACACTGCGCCAAAAATTTAATTATACTATCTTAATGAGCTACAATTTGTCATCGTTAAATTTTTACGGTATTGTTATTAATTTTTCATTTTTCGACCTAAAACTCCCAAACCTGACTCTGTGCTATAAATTTAATTATACCATCATAAAGAGCATAAAAACGGCTACAATTTGTCATCATTCAATTTTTGCTGTACATAGTGTTACTCTTTTCAAACAAATTTTTAAAACACTTTTTTTCTTAAAATTATTTTTTTAATATATAAACTATAACTCCCGAACCTGACTCTGTGCCAAAAATTTAATTATACTATCTTAAAGGGCTACAATTTGGCATCGTTCAATTTTTACTGTATTGTTATTAATTTTTCATTTTTCGACCTAAAACTACCGAACCTGACTCTGTGCCATAAATTTAATTATACTATTTTAAAGGGCTACAATTTGGCATTATTCAATTTTTTCTGTATTGTCATTAATTTTTAGTTTTTCAACCTATAACTCCAGAGCCTGACACTGCGCCAAAAATTTAATTATACTATCTTAATGAGCTACAATTTGTCATCGTTAAATTTTTACTGTATTGTTATTAATTTTTCATTTTTCGACCTAAAACTCCCGAACCTGACTCTGTGCCATAAATTTAATTATACTATCTTAAAGGGCTACAATTGGCATCATTAAATTTTTTCTATATTGTCATTAATTTTTAGTTTTTCGACCTAAAATTCCTGAACCTGACTCTGTGCCATAAATTTAATTATACTATCTTTAAGGGTTACAATTTGGCATCATTCAATTTTTTCTGTATTGCCATTAATTTTTAGTTTTTCGACCTAAAACTCCCGAGCCTAACTCTGTCCCAAAAATTGAATTATACTATATTAAAGGGCTAAAATTTGGCATCATTCAATTTTTACTGTAATGTTATTAATTTTTAATTTTTCGACCTAAAACTCCCGAACCTGACTCTGTGCCATAAATTTAATTATACTATCTTAAAGGGCTACAATTTGGCATTATTCAATCTTTTCTGTATTGTCATTATTTTTAGTTTCTCAACCTATAACTCCCGAGCCTGACACTGCGCCAAAAATTTAATTATACTATCTTAAAGACCTACAATTTGTCATCGTTAAATTTTTACTGTATTGTTATTAATTTTTCATTTTTCGACCTATAACTCCCGAACTTGACTCTGTGCCAAAAATTTAATTATACTATCTTAAAGGGCTACAATTTGGCATCGTTCAATTTTTACTGTATTGTTATTAATTTTTCATTTTTCGACCTAAAACTCCCGAACCTGACTCTGTACCAAAAATTTTATTATACCATCTTAAAGGGCATAAAAAGGGCTACTATTTAACATCATTGTAATTTTGCTGTATTGTAATTAATTTTTAATTTTTAACCTATAACTCCCTAAAAACGGCTACAATTTGTCATCATTAAATTTTTACTGTATTGTTATTAATTTTTCATTTTTCGACCTAAAACTACCGAACCTGACTATGTACCATAAATTTAATTATACTATCTTAAAGGGCTACAATTTTGCATTATTCAATTTTTTCTGTACTCTCATTAATTTTTAGTTTTTCGACCTATAACTCCCGAGCCTGACTCTGCGCCAAAAATTTAGTTATACTATCTTAAAGGGCTACAATTTGTCATCGTTCAATTTTTACTGTATTGTTATTAATTGTTCATTTTTCGACTTAAAACTCCAGAACCTGACTCTGTACCAAAAATTTAATTATACCATCTTAAGGGGCATAAAAAGGGCTACAATTTGTCATCGTTAAATTTTTACTGTATTGTTATTAATTTTTCATTTTTCGACTTAAAACTCCCGAACCTGACTTTGTGCCAAAAATTTAATTATACTATCTTAAAGGGCTACAATTTGGCATCGTTCAATTTTTACTGTATTGTTATTAATTTTTCATTTTTCGACCTAAAACTCCCGAACCTGACTTTGTGCCAAAAATTGGATTATACCAGCTTTTTTTACTAACATTAATTTTTCGTTTTTCGACATATAACTCCTGAACCTGACTCAGTGCCAAAAATTTAATTATACTATCTTTAAGGGATACAATTTGGCATCATTCAATTTTTTCTGTATATTCATTAATTTTTCTTTTTTCGACCTATAACTCCCGAACCTGACTCTGCGCCAAAAATTTAGTTATACTACTTAAAGGGCTACAATTTGGCATCATTGGAATTTTGCTGTATTGTCATTAATTTTTAATTTTTAACCTATAACTCCCGAACCTGACTCTGTGCCAAAAATTTAATTATACCATCATAAAGAGCATAAAAACAGCTACAATTTGTCATCATTCAATATTTACTGTATTGTTATTAATTTTTCATTTTTCGACCTAAAACTACCGAACCTGACTCTGTGCCATAAATTTAATTATACTATTTTAAAGGGCTACAATTTGGCATTATTCAATTTTTTCTGTATTGTCATTAATTTTTAGTTTTTCAACCTATAACTCCAGAGCCTGACACTGCGCCAAAAATTTAATTATACTATCTTAATGAGCTACAATTTGTCATCGTTAAATTTTTACTGTATTGTTATTAATTTTTCATTTTTCGACCTAAAACTCCCGAACCTGACTCTGTGCCATAAATTTAATTATACTATCTTAAAGGGCTACAATTGGCATCATTAAATTTTTTCTATATTGTCATTAATTTTTAGTTTTTCGACCTAAAACTCCCGAGCCTAACTCTGTCCCAAAAATTGAATTATACTATATTAAAGGGCTAAAATTTGGCATCATTCAATTTTTACTGTAATGTTATTAATTTTTAATTTTTCGACCTAAAACTCCCGAACCTGACTCTGTGCCATAAATTTAATTATACTATCTTAAAGGGCTACAATTTGGCATTATTCAATCTTTTCTGTATTGTCATTATTTTTAGTTTCTCAACCTATAACTCCCGAGCCTGACACTGCGCCAAAAATTTAATTATACTATCTTAAAGACCTACAATTTGTCATCGTTAAATTTTTACTGTATTGTTATTAATTTTTCATTTTTCGACCTATAACTCCCGAACTTGACTCTGTGCCAAAAATTTAATTATACTATCTTAAAGGGCTACAATTTGGCATCGTTCAATTTTTACTGTATTGTTATTAATTTTTCATTTTTCGACCTAAAACTCCCGAACCTGACTCTGTACCAAAAATTTTATTATACCATCTTAAAGGGCATAAAAAGGGCTACTATTTAACATCATTGTAATTTTGCTGTATTGTAATTAATTTTTAATTTTTAACCTATAACTCCCTAAAAACGGCTACAATTTGTCATCATTAAATTTTTACTGTATTGTTATTAATTTTTCATTTTTCGACCTAAAACTACCGAACCTGACTCTGTGCCATAAATTTAATTATACTATCTTAAAGGGCTACAATTTGGCATTATTCAATTTTTTCTGTATTGTCATTAATTTTTAGTTTTTCAACCTATAACTCCCGATCCTGACACTGCGCCAAAAATTTAATTATACTATCTTAATGAGCTACAATTTGTCATCGTTAAATTTTTACGGTATTGTTATTAATTTTTCATTTTTCGACCTAAAACTCCCGAACCTGACTCTGTGCTATAAATTTAATTATACCATCATAAAGAGCATAAAAACGGCTACAATTTGTCATCATTCAATTTTTGCTGTACATAGTGTTACTCTTTTCAAACAAATTTTTAAAACACTTTTTTTCTTAAAATTATTTTTTTAATATATAAACTATAACTCCCGAACCTGACTCTGTGCCAAAAATTTAATTATACTATCTTAAAGGGCTACAATTTGGCATCGTTCAATTTTTACTGTATTGTTATTAATTTTTCATTTTTCGACCTAAAACTACCGAACCTGACTCTGTGCCATAAATTTAATTATACTATTTTAAAGGGCTACAATTTGGCATTATTCAATTTTTTCTGTATTGTCATTAATTTTTAGTTTTTCAACCTATAACTCCAGAGCCTGACACTGCGCCAAAAATTTAATTATACTATCTTAATGAGCTACAATTTGTCATCGTTAAATTTTTACTGTATTGTTATTAATTTTTCATTTTTCGACCTAAAACTCCCGAACCTGACTCTGTGCCATAAATTTAATTATACTATCTTAAAGGGCTACAATTGGCATCATTAAATTTTTTCTATATTGTCATTAATTTTTAGTTTTTCGACCTAAAATTCCTGAACCTGACTCTGTGCCATAAATTTAATTATACTATCTTTAAGGGTTACAATTTGGCATTATTCAATTTTTTCTGTATTGCCATTAATTTTTAGTTTTTCGACCTAAAACTCCCGAGCCTAACTCTGTCCCAAAAATTGAATTATACTATATTAAAGGGCTAAAATTTGGCATCATTCAATTTTTACTGTAATGTTATTAATTTTTAATTTTTCGACCTAAAACTCCCGAACCTGACTCTGTGCCATAAATTTAATTATACTATCTTAAAGGGCTACAATTTGGCATTATTCAATCTTTTCTGTATTGTCATTATTTTTAGTTTCTCAACCTATAACTCCCGAGCCTGACACTGCGCCAAAAATTTAATTATACTATCTTAAAGACCTACAATTTGTCATCGTTAAATTTTTACTGTATTGTTATTAATTTTTCATTTTTCGACCTATAACTCCCGAACTTGACTCTGTGCCAAAAATTTAATTATACTATCTTAAAGGGCTACAATTTGGCATCGTTCAATTTTTACTGTATTGTTATTAATTTTTCATTTTTCGACCTAAAACTCCCGAACCTGACTCTGTACCAAAAATTTTATTATACCATCTTAAAGGGCATAAAAAGGGCTACTATTTAACATCATTGTAATTTTGCTGTATTGTAATTAATTTTTAATTTTTAACCTATAACTCCCTAAAAACGGCTACAATTTGTCATCATTAAATTTTTACTGTATTGTTATTAATTTTTCATTTTTCGACCTAAAACTACCGAACCTGACTCTGTGCCATAAATTTAATTATACTATCTTAAAGGGCTACAATTTGGCATTATTCAATTTTTTCTGTATTGTCATTAATTTTTAGTTTTTCAACCTATAACTCCCGATCCTGACACTGCGCCAAAAATTTAATTATACTATCTTAATGAGCTACAATTTGTCATCGTTAAATTTTTACGGTATTGTTATTAATTTTTCATTTTTCGACCTAAAACTCCCGAACCTGACTCTGTGCTATAAATTTAATTATACCATCATAAAGAGCATAAAAACGGCTACAATTTGTCATCATTCAATTTTTGCTGTACATAGTGTTACTCTTTTCAAACAAATTTTTAAAACACTTTTTTTCTTAAAATTATTTTTTTAATATATAAACTATAACTCCCGAACCTGACTCTGTGCCAAAAATTTAATTATACTATCTTAAAGGGCTACAATTTGGCATCGTTCAATTTTTACTGTATTGTTATTAATTTTTCATTTTTCGACCTATAACTCCCGAACTTGACTCTGTGCCAAAAATTTAATTATACTATCTTAAAGGGCTACAATTTGGCATCATTAAATTTTTTCTGTATTGCCATTAATTTTTAGTTTTTCGACCTAAAACTCCCGAACCGGACTCTGTGCCATAAATTTAATTATACTATCTTAAAGGCTACAATTTGGCATTATTCAATTTTTTCTGTATTGTCATTAATTTTTAGTTTTTCAACCTATAACTCCCGAGCCTGACACTGCGCCAAAAATTTAATTATACTATCTTAAAGAGCTACAATTTGCCATCCTTAAATTTTTACTGTATTGTTATTAATTTTTAATTTTTCGATCTAAAACTCCCGAACCTGACTCTGTGCCATAAATTTAATTATACTATTTTAAAGGGCTACAATTTGGCATTATTCAATTTTTTCTGTACTGTCGTTAATTTTTAGTTTTTCGACCTATAACTCCCGAGCCTGACTCTGCGCCAAAAATTTAATTATACTATCTTAAAGGGCTACAATTTGTCATCGTTCAATTTTTACTGTATTGTTATTAATTTTTCATTTTTCGACCTAAAACTCCAGAACCTGACTATGTACCATAAATTTAATTATACTATCTTAAAGGGCTACAATTTTGCATTATTCAATTTTTTCTGTACTCTCATTAATTTTTAGTTTTTCGACCTATAACTCCCGAGCCTGACTCTGCGCCAAAAATTTAGTTATACTATCTTAAAGGGCTACAATTTGTCATCGTTCAATTTTTACTGTATTGTTATTAATTGTTCATTTTTCGACTTAAAACTCCAGAACCTGACTCTGTACCAAAAATTTAATTATACCATCTTAAGGGGCATAAAAAGGGCTACAATTTGTCATCGTTAAATTTTTACTGTATTGTTATTAATTTTTCATTTTTCGACCTAAAACTCCCGAACCTGACTTTGTGCCAAAAATTTAATTATACTATCTTAAAGGGCTACAATTTGGCATCGTTCAATTTTTACTGTATTGTTATTAATTTTTCATTTTTCGACCTAAAACTCCCGAACCTGACTTTGTGCCAAAAATTGGATTATACCAGCTTTTTTTACTAACATTAATTTTTCGTTTTTCGACATATAACTCCTGAACCTGACTCAGTGCCAAAAATTTAATTATACTATCTTTAAGGGATACAATTTGGCATCATTCAATTTTTTCTGTATATTCATTAATTTTTCTTTTTTCGACCTATAACTCCCGAACCTGACTCTGCGCCAAAAATTTAGTTATACTACTTAAAGGGCTACAATTTGGCATCATTGGAATTTTGCTGTATTGTCATTAATTTTTAATTTTTAACCTATAACTCCCGAACCTGACTCTGTGCCAAAAATTTAATTATACCATCATAAAGAGCATAAAAACAGCTACAATTTGTCATCATTCAATATTTACTGTATTGTTATTAATTTTTCATTTTTCGACCTAAAACTACCGAACCTGACTCTGTGCCATAAATTTAATTATACTATTTTAAAGGGCTACAATTTGGCATTATTCAATTTTTTCTGTATTGTCATTAATTTTTAGTTTTTCAACCTATAACTCCAGAGCCTGACACTGCGCCAAAAATTTAATTATACTATCTTAATGAGCTACAATTTGTCATCGTTAAATTTTTACTGTATTGTTATTAATTTTTCATTTTTCGACCTAAAACTCCCGAACCTGACTCTGTGCCATAAATTTAATTATACTATCTTAAAGGGCTACAATTGGCATCATTAAATTTTTTCTATATTGTCATTAATTTTTAGTTTTTCGACCTAAAATTCCTGAACCTGACTCTGTGCCATAAATTTAATTATACTATCTTTAAGGGTTACAATTTGGCATTATTCAATTTTTTCTGTATTGCCATTAATTTTTAGTTTTTCGACCTAAAACTCCCGAGCCTAACTCTGTCCCAAAAATTGAATTATACTATATTAAAGGGCTAAAATTTGGCATCATTCAATTTTTACTGTAATGTTATTAATTTTTAATTTTTCGACCTAAAACTCCCGAACCTGACTCTGTGCCATAAATTTAATTATACTATCTTAAAGGGCTACAATTTGGCATTATTCAATCTTTTCTGTATTGTCATTATTTTTAGTTTCTCAACCTATAACTCCCGAGCCTGACACTGCGCCAAAAATTTAATTATACTATCTTAAAGACCTACAATTTGTCATCGTTAAATTTTTACTGTATTGTTATTAATTTTTCATTTTTCGACCTATAACTCCCGAACTTGACTCTGTGCCAAAAATTTAATTATACTATCTTAAAGGGCTACAATTTGGCATCGTTCAATTTTTACTGTATTGTTATTAATTTTTCATTTTTCGACCTAAAACTCCCGAACCTGACTCTGTACCAAAAATTTTATTATACCATCTTAAAGGGCATAAAAAGGGCTACTATTTAACATCATTGTAATTTTGCTGTATTGTAATTAATTTTTAATTTTTAACCTATAACTCCCTAAAAACGGCTACAATTTGTCATCATTAAATTTTTACTGTATTGTTATTAATTTTTCATTTTTCGACCTAAAACTACCGAACCTGACTCTGTGCCATAAATTTAATTATACTATCTTAAAGGGCTACAATTTGGCATTATTCAATTTTTTCTGTATTGTCATTAATTTTTAGTTTTTCAACCTATAACTCCCGATCCTGACACTGCGCCAAAAATTTAATTATACTATCTTAATGAGCTACAATTTGTCATCGTTAAATTTTTACGGTATTGTTATTAATTTTTCATTTTTCGACCTAAAACTCCCGAACCTGACTCTGTGCTATAAATTTAATTATACCATCATAAAGAGCATAAAAACGGCTACAATTTGTCATCATTCAATTTTTGCTGTACATAGTGTTACTCTTTTCAAACAAATTTTTAAAACACTTTTTTTCTTAAAATTATTTTTTTAATATATAAACTATAACTCCCGAACCTGACTCTGTGCCAAAAATTTAATTATACTATCTTAAAGGGCTACAATTTGGCATCGTTCAATTTTTACTGTATTGTTATTAATTTTTCATTTTTCGACCTAAAACTACCGAACCTGACTCTGTGCCATAAATTTAATTATACTATTTTAAAGGGCTACAATTTGGCATTATTCAATTTTTTCTGTATTGTCATTAATTTTTAGTTTTTCAACCTATAACTCCAGAGCCTGACACTGCGCCAAAAATTTAATTATACTATCTTAATGAGCTACAATTTGTCATCGTTAAATTTTTACTGTATTGTTATTAATTTTTCATTTTTCGACCTAAAACTCCCGAACCTGACTCTGTGCCATAAATTTAATTATACTATCTTAAAGGGCTACAATTGGCATCATTAAATTTTTTCTATATTGTCATTAATTTTTAGTTTTTCGACCTAAAATTCCTGAACCTGACTCTGTGCCATAAATTTAATTATACTATCTTTAAGGGTTACAATTTGGCATCATTCAATTTTTTCTGTATTGCCATTAATTTTTAGTTTTTCGACCTAAAACTCCCGAGCCTAACTCTGTCCCAAAAATTGAATTATACTATATTAAAGGGCTAAAATTTGGCATCATTCAATTTTTACTGTAATGTTATTAATTTTTAATTTTTCGACCTAAAACTCCCGAACCTGACTCTGTGCCATAAATTTAATTATACTATCTTAAAGGGCTACAATTTGGCATTATTCAATCTTTTCTGTATTGTCATTATTTTTAGTTTCTCAACCTATAACTCCCGAGCCTGACACTGCGCCAAAAATTTAATTATACTATCTTAAAGACCTACAATTTGTCATCGTTAAATTTTTACTGTATTGTTATTAATTTTTCATTTTTCGACCTATAACTCCCGAACTTGACTCTGTGCCAAAAATTTAATTATACTATCTTAAAGGGCTACAATTTGGCATCGTTCAATTTTTACTGTATTGTTATTAATTTTTCATTTTTCGACCTAAAACTCCCGAACCTGACTCTGTACCAAAAATTTTATTATACCATCTTAAAGGGCATAAAAAGGGCTACTATTTAACATCATTGTAATTTTGCTGTATTGTAATTAATTTTTAATTTTTAACCTATAACTCCCTAAAAACGGCTACAATTTGTCATCATTAAATTTTTACTGTATTGTTATTAATTTTTCATTTTTCGACCTAAAACTACCGAACCTGACTCTGTGCCATAAATTTAATTATACTATCTTAAAGGGCTACAATTTGGCATTATTCAATTTTTTCTGTATTGTCATTAATTTTTAGTTTTTCAACCTATAACTCCCGATCCTGACACTGCGCCAAAAATTTAATTATACTATCTTAATGAGCTACAATTTGTCATCGTTAAATTTTTACGGTATTGTTATTAATTTTTCATTTTTCGACCTAAAACTCCCGAACCTGACTCTGTGCTATAAATTTAATTATACCATCATAAAGAGCATAAAAACGGCTACAATTTGTCATCATTCAATTTTTGCTGTACATAGTGTTACTCTTTTCAAACAAATTTTTAAAACACTTTTTTTCTTAAAATTATTTTTTTAATATATAAACTATAACTCCCGAACCTGACTCTGTGCCAAAAATTTAATTATACTATCTTAAAGGGCTACAATTTGGCATCGTTCAATTTTTACTGTATTGTTATTAATTTTTCATTTTTCGACCTATAACTCCCGAACTTGACTCTGTGCCAAAAATTTAATTATACTATCTTAAAGGGCTACAATTTGGCATCATTAAATTTTTTCTGTATTGCCATTAATTTTTAGTTTTTCGACCTAAAACTCCCGAACCGGACTCTGTGCCATAAATTTAATTATACTATCTTAAAGGGCTACAATTTGGCATTATTCAATTTTTTCTGTATTGTCATTAATTTTTAGTTTTTCAACCTATAACTTCCGAGCCTGACACTGCGCCAAAAACTTAATTATACTATCTTAAAGAGCTACAATTTGCCATCGTTAAATTTTTACTGTATTGTTATTAATTTTTAATTTTTCGATCTAAAACTCCCGAACCTGACTCTGTGCCATAAATTTAATTATACTATTTTAAAGGGCTACAATTTGGCATTATTCAATTTTTTCTGTACTGTCGTTAATTTTTAGTTTTTCGACCTATAACTCCCGAGCCTGACTCTGCGCCAAAAATTTAATTATACTATCTTAAAGGGCTACAATTTGTCATCGTTCAATTTTTACTGTATTGTTATTAATTTTTCATTTTTCGACCTAAAACTCCAGAACCTGACTATGTACCATAAATTTAATTATACTATCTTAAAGGGCTACAATTTTGCATTATTCAATTTTTTCTGTACTCTCATTAATTTTTAGTTTTTCGACCTATAACTCCCGAGCCTGACTCTGCGCCAAAAATTTAGTTATACTATCTTAAAGGGCTACAATTTGTCATCGTTCAATTTTTACTGTATTGTTATTAATTGTTCATTTTTCGACTTAAAACTCCAGAACCTGACTCTGTACCAAAAATTTAATTATACCATCTTAAGGGGCATAAAAAGGGCTACAATTTGTCATCGTTAAATTTTTACTGTATTGTTATTAATTTTTCATTTTTCGACGTAAAACTCCCGAACCTGACTTTGTGCCAAAAATTTAATTATACTATCTTAAAGGGCTACAATTTGGCATCGTTCAATTTTTACTGTATTGTTATTAATTTTTCATTTTTCGACCTAAAACTCCCGAACCTGACTTTGTGCCAAAAATTGGATTATACCAGCTTTTTTTACTAACATTAATTTTTCGTTTTTCGACATATAACTCCTGAACCTGACTCAGTGCCAAAAATTTAATTATACTATCTTTAAGGGATACAATTTGGCATCATTCAATTTTTTCTGTATATTCATTAATTTTTCTTTTTTCGACCTATAACTCCCGAACCTGACTCTGCGCCAAAAATTTAGTTATACTACTTAAAGGGCTACAATTTGGCATCATTGGAATTTTGCTGTATTGTCATTAATTTTTAATTTTTAACCTATAACTCCCGAACCTGACTCTGTGCCAAAAATTTAATTATACCATCATAAAGAGCATAAAAACAGCTACAATTTGTCATCATTCAATATTTACTGTATTGTTATTAATTTTTCATTTTTCGACCTAAAACTACCGAACCTGACTCTGTGCCATAAATTTAATTATACTATCTTAAAGGGCTACAATTTGGCATTATTCAATTTTTTCTGTATTGCCATTAATTTTTAGTTTTTCGACCTAAAACTCCCGAGCCTAACTCTGTCCCAAAAATTGAATTATACTATATTAAAGGGCTAAAATTTGGCATCATTCAATTTTTACTGTAATGTTATTAATTTTTAATTTTTCGACCTAAAACTCCCGAACCTGACTCTGTGCCATAAATTTAATTATACTATCTTAAAGGGCTACAATTTGGCATTATTCAATCTTTTCTGTATTGTCATTATTTTTAGTTTCTCAACCTATAACTCCCGAGCCTGACACTGCGCCAAAAATTTAATTATACTATCTTAAAGACCTACAATTTGTCATCGTTAAATTTTTACTGTATTGTTATTAATTTTTCATTTTTCGACCAATAACTCCTGAACCTGACTCTGTGCCATAAATTTAATTATACTATCTTTAAGGGTTACAATTTGGCATCATTCAATTTTTTCTGTATTGCCATTAATTTTTAGTTTTTCGACCTAAAACTCCCGAGCCTAACTCTGTCCCAAAAATTGAATTATACTATATTAAAGGGCTAAAATTTGGCATCATTCAATTTTTACTGTAATGTTATTAATTTTTAATTTTTCGACCTAAAACTCCCGAACCTGACTCTGTGCCATAAATTTAATTATACTATCTTAAAGGGCTACAATTTGGCATTATTCAATCTTTTCTGTATTGTCATTATTTTTAGTTTCTCAACCTATAACTCCCGAGCCTGACACTGCGCCAAAAATTTAATTATACTATCTTAAAGACCTACAATTTGTCATCGTTAAATTTTTACTGTATTGTTATTAATTTTTCATTTTTCGACCTATAACTCCCGAACTTGACTCTGTGCCAAAAATTTAATTATACTATCTTAAAGGGCTACAATTTGGCATCGTTCAATTCTTACTGTATTGTTATTAATTTTTCATTTTTCGACCTAAAACTCCCGAACCTGACTCTGTACCAAAAATTTTATTATACCATCTTAAAGGGCATAAAAAGGGCTACTATTTAACATCATTGTAATTTTGCTGTATTGTAATTAATTTTTAATTTTTAACCTATAACTCCCTAAAAACGGCTACAATTTGTCATCATTAAATTTTTACTGTATTGTTATTAATTTTTCATTTTTCGACCTAAAACTACCGAACCTGACTCTGTGCCATAAATTTAATTATACTATCTTAAAGGGCTACAATTTGGCATTATTCAATTTTTTCTGTATTGTCATTAATTTTTAGTTTTTCAACCTATAACTCCCGATCCTGACACTGCGCCAAAAATTTAATTATACTATCTTAATGAGCTACAATTTGTCATCGTTAAATTTTTACGGTATTGTTATTAATTTTTCATTTTTCGACCTAAAACTCCCGAACCTGACTCTGTGCTATAAATTTAATTATACCATCATAAAGAGCATAAAAACGGCTACAATTTGTCATCATTCAATTTTTGCTGTACATAGTGTTACTCTTTCCAAACAAATTTTTAAAACACTTTTTTTCTTAAAATTATTTTTTTAATATATAAACTATAACTCCCGAACCTGACTCTGTGCCAAAAATTTAATTATACTATCTTAAAGGGCTACAATTTGGCATCGTTCAATTTTTACTGTATTGTTATTAATTTTTCATTTTTCGACCTATAACTCCCGAACTTGACTCTGTGCCAAAAATTTAATTATACTATCTTAAAGGGCTACAATTTGGCATCATTAAATTTTTTCTGTATTGCCATTAATTTTTAGTTTTTCGACCTAAAACTCCCGAACCGGACTCTGTGCCATAAATTTAATTATACTATCTTAAAGGGCTACAATTTGGCATTATTCAATTTTTTCTGTATTGTCATTAATTTTTAGTTTTTCAACCTATAACTCCCGAGCCTGACACTGCGCCAAAAACTTAATTATACTATCTTAAAGAGCTACAATTTGCCATCGTTAAATTTTTACTGTATTGTTATTAATTTTTAATTTTTCGATCTAAAACTCCCGAACCTGACTCTGTGCCATAAATTTAATTATACTATTTTAAAGGGCTACAATTTGGCATTATTCAATTTTTTCTGTACTGTCGTTAATTTTTAGTTTTTCGACCTATAACTCCCGAGCCTGACTCTGCGCCAAAAATTTAATTATACTATCTTAAAGGGCTACAATTTGTCATCGTTCAATTTTTACTGTATTGTTATTAATTTTTCATTTTTCGACCTAAAACTCCAGAACCTGACTATGTACCATAAATTTAATTATACTATCTTAAAGGGCTACAATTTTGCATTATTCAATTTTTTCTGTACTCTCATTAATTTTTAGTTTTTCGACCTATAACTCCCGAGCCTGACTCTGCGCCAAAAATTTAGTTATACTATCTTAAAGGGCTACAATTTGTCATCGTTCAATTTTTACTGTATTGTTATTAATTGTTCATTTTTCGACTTAAAACTCCAGAACCTGACTCTGTACCAAAAATTTAATTATACCATCTTAAGGGGCATAAAAAGGGCTACAATTTGTCATCGTTAAATTTTTACTGTATTGTTATTAATTTTTCATTTTTCGACGTAAAACTCCCGAACCTGACTTTGTGCCAAAAATTTAATTATACTATCTTAAAGGGCTACAATTTGGCATCGTTCAATTTTTACTGTATTGTTATTAATTTTTCATTTTTCGACCTAAAACTCCCGAACCTGACTTTGTGCCAAAAATTGGATTATACCAGCTTTTTTTACTAACATTAATTTTTCGTTTTTCGACATATAACTCCTGAACCTGACTCAGTGCCAAAAATTTAATTATACTATCTTTAAGGGATACAATTTGGCATCATTCAATTTTTTCTGTATATTCATTAATTTTTCTTTTTTCGACCTATAACTCCCGAACCTGACTCTGCGCCAAAAATTTAGTTATACTACTTAAAGGGCTACAATTTGGCATCATTGGAATTTTGCTGTATTGTCATTAATTTTTAATTTTTAACCTATAACTCCCGAACCTGACTCTGTGCCAAAAATTTAATTATACCATCATAAAGAGCATAAAAACAGCTACAATTTGTCATCATTCAATATTTACTGTATTGTTATTAATTTTTCATTTTTCGACCTAAAACTACCGAACCTGACTCTGTGCCATAAATTTAATTATACTATCTTAAAGGGCTACAATTTGGCATTATTCAATTTTTTCTGTATTGCCATTAATTTTTAGTTTTTCGACCTAAAACTCCCGAGCCTAACTCTGTCCCAAAAATTGAATTATACTATATTAAAGGGCTAAAATTTGGCATCATTCAATTTTTACTGTAATGTTATTAATTTTTAATTTTTCGACCTAAAACTCCCGAACCTGACTCTGTGCCATAAATTTAATTATACTATCTTAAAGGGCTACAATTTGGCATTATTCAATCTTTTCTGTATTGTCATTATTTTTAGTTTCTCAACCTATAACTCCCGAGCCTGACACTGCGCCAAAAATTTAATTATACTATCTTAAAGACCTACAATTTGTCATCGTTAAATTTTTACTGTATTGTTATTAATTTTTCATTTTTCGACCAATAACTCCCGAACCTGACTCTGTGCCAAAAATTTAATTATACTATCTTAAAGGGCTACAATTTGGCATCGTTCAATTTTTACTGTATTGTTATTAATTTTTCATTTTTCGACCTAAAACTCCCGAACCTGACTCTGTACCAAAAATTTAATTATACCATCTTAAAGGGCATAAAAAGGGCTACAATTTAACATGATTGGAATTTTGCTGTATTGTAATTAATTTTTAATTTTTAACCTATAACTCCCTAAAAACGGCTACAATTTGTCATCATTAAATTTTTACTGTATTGTTATTAATTTTTCATTTTTCGACCTAAAACTACCGAACCTGACTCTGTGCCATAAATTTAATTATACTATTTTAAAGGGCTACAATTTGGCATTATTCAATTTTTTCTGTATTGTCATTAATTTTTAGTTTTTCAACCTATAACTCCAGAGCCTGACACTGCGCCAAAAATTTAATTATACTATCTTAATGAGCTACAATTTGTCATCGTTAAATTTTTACTGTATTGTTATTAATTTTTCATTTTTCGACCTAAAACTCCCGAACCTGACTCTGTGCTATAAATTTAATTATACCATCATAAAGAGCATAAAAACGGCTACAATTTGCCATCATTCAATTTTTGCTGTACATAGTGTTACTCTTTTCAAAAAAATTTTTAAAACACTTTTTTTCTTAAAATTATTTTTTTAATATATAAACTATAACTCCCGAACCTGACTCTGTGCCATAAATTTAATTATACTATCTTAAAGGGCTACAATTTGGCATCATTAAATTTTTTCTGTATTGCCATTAATTTTTAGTTTTTCGACCTAAAACTCCCGAACCGGACTCTGTGCCATAAATTTAATTATACTATCTTAAAGGGCTACAATTTGGCATTATTCAATTTTTCTGTATTGTCATTAATTTTTAGTTTTTCAACCTATAACTCTCGAGCCTGACACTGCGCCAAAAATTTAATTATACTATCTTAAAGAGCTACAATTTGCCATCGTTAAATTTTTACTGTATTGTTATTAATTTTTAATTTTTCGATCTAAAACTCCCGAACCTGACTCTGTGCCATAAATTTAATTATACTATCTTAAAGGGCTACAATTTGGCATTATTCAATTTTTTCTGTACTGTCGTTAATTTTTAGTTTTTCGACCTATAACTCCCGAGCCTGACTCTGCGCCAAAAATTTAATTATACTATCTTAAAGGGCTACAATTGTTCATCGTTCAATTTTTACTGTATTGTTATTAATTTTTCATTTTTCGACCTAAAACTCCAGAACCTGACTATGTACCATAAATTTAATTATACTATCTTAAAGGGCTACAATTTTGCATTATTCAATTTTTTCTGTACTCTCATTAATTTTTAGTTTTTCGACCTATAACTCCCGAGCCTGACTCTGCGCCAAAAATTTAATTATACTACCTTAAAGGGCTACAATTTGGCATCGTTAAGTTTTTACTGTATTGTTATTAATTTTTCATTTTTCGACCTAAAACTCCCGAACCTGACTTTATGCCAAAAATTGGATTATACCAGCTTAAAGGCCATAAAAAGCGCTACAATTTGGTATTATGAAATTATTGCTGTATTGTTACTCTTGTTAACAAATTTTTCAAAAAACTTTTTTTTACTAACATTAATTTTTCGTTTTTCGACATATAACTCCTGAACCTGACTCAGTGCCAAAAATTTAATTATACTATCTTTAAGGGATACAATTTGGCATCATTCAATTTTTTCTGTATTTTCATTAATTTTTCTTTTTTCGACCTATAACTCCCGAACCTGACTCTGCGCCAAAAATTTAGTTATACTACTTAAAGGGCTACAATTTTGCATCATTGGAATTTTGCTGTATTGTCATTAATTTTTAATTTTTAACCTATAACTCCCGAACCTGACTCTGTGCCAAAAATTTAATTATACCATCATAAAGAGCATAAAAACAGCTACAATTTGTCATCATTCAATTTTTACTGTATTGTTATTAATTTTTCATTTTTCGACCTAAAACTACCGAACCTGACTCTGTGCCATAAATTTAATTATACTATCTTAAAGGGCTACAATTTGGCATTATTAAATTTTTTCTGTATTGTCATTAATTTTTAGTTTCTCAACCTATAACTCCCGAGCCTGACACTGCGCCAAAAATTTAATTATACTATCTTAAAGACCTACAATTTGTCATCGTTAAATTTTTACTGTATTGTTATTAATTTTTCATTTTTCGACCAATAACTCCCGAACCTGACTCTGTGCCAAAAATTTAATTATACTATCTTAAAGGGCTACAATTTGGCATCGTTCAATTTTTACTGTATTGTTATTAATTTTTCATTTTTCGACCTAAAACTCCCGAACCTGACTCTGTACCAAAAATTTTATTATACCATCTTAAAGGGCATAAAAAGGGCTACTATTTAACATCATTGTAATTTTGCTGTATTGTAATTAATTTTTAATTTTTAACCTATAACTCCCTAAAAACGGCTACAATTTGTCATCATTAAATTTTTACTGTATTGTTATTAATTTTTCATTTTTCGACCTAAAACTACCGAACCTGACTCTGTGCCATAAATTTAATTATACTATCTTAAAGGGCTACAATTTGGCATTATTCAATTTTTTCTGTATTGTCATTAATTTTTAGTTTTTCAACCTATAACTCCCGATCCTGACACTGCGCCAAAAATTTAATTATACTATCTTAATGAGCTACAATTTGTCATCGTTAAATTTTTACGGTATTGTTATTAATTTTTCATTTTTCGACCTAAAACTCCCGAACCTGACTCTGTGCTATAAATTTAATTATACCATCATAAAGAGCATAAAAACGGCTACAATTTGTCATCATTCAATTTTTGCTGTACATAGTGTTACTCTTTTCAAACAAATTTTTAAAACACTTTTTTTCTTAAAATTATTTTTTTAATATATAAACTATAACTCCCGAACCTGACTCTGTGCCAAAAATTTAATTATACTATCTTAAAGGGCTACAATTTGGCATCGTTCAATTTTTACTGTATTGTTATTAATTTTTCATTTTTCGACCTATAACTCCCGAACTTGACTCTGTGCCAAAAATTTAATTATACTATCTTAAAGGGCTACAATTTGGCATCATTAAATTTTTTCTGTATTGCCATTAATTTTTAGTTTTTCGACCTAAAACTCCCGAACCGGACTCTGTGCCATAAATTTAATTATACTATCTTAAAGGGCTACAATTTGGCATTATTCAATTTTTTCTGTATTGTCATTAATTTTTAGTTTTTCAACCTATAACTCCCGAGCCTGACACTGCGCCAAAAACTTAATTATACTATCTTAAAGAGCTACAATTTGCCATCGTTAAATTTTTACTGTATTGTTATTAATTTTTAATTTTTCGATCTAAAACTCCCGAACCTGACTCTGTGCCATAAATTTAATTATACTATTTTAAAGGGCTACAATTTGGCATTATTCAATTTTTTCTGTACTGTCGTTAATTTTTAGTTTTTCGACCTATAACTCCCGAGCCTGACTCTGCGCCAAAAATTTAATTATACTATCTTAAAGGGCTACAATTTGTCATCGTTCAATTTTTACTGTATTGTTATTAATTTTTCATTTTTCGACCTAAAACTCCAGAACCTGACTATGTACCATAAATTTAATTATACTATCTTAAAGGGCTACAATTTTGCATTATTCAATTTTTTCTGTACTCTCATTAATTTTTAGTTTTTCGACCTATAACTCCCGAGCCTGACTCTGCGCCAAAAATTTAGTTATACTATCTTAAAGGGCTACAATTTGTCATCGTTCAATTTTTACTGTATTGTTATTAATTGTTCATTTTTCGACTTAAAACTCCAGAACCTGACTCTGTACCAAAAATTTAATTATACCATCTTAAGGGGCATAAAAAGGGCTACAATTTGTCATCGTTAAATTTTTACTGTATTGTTATTAATTTTTCATTTTTCGACGTAAAACTCCCGAACCTGACTTTGTGCCAAAAATTTAATTATACTATCTTAAAGGGCTACAATTTGGCATCGTTCAATTTTTACTGTATTGTTATTAATTTTTCATTTTTCGACCTAAAACTCCCGAACCTGACTTTGTGCCAAAAATTGGATTATACCAGCTTTTTTTACTAACATTAATTTTTCGTTTTTCGACATATAACTCCTGAACCTGACTCAGTGCCAAAAATTTAATTATACTATCTTTAAGGGATACAATTTGGCATCATTCAATTTTTTCTGTATATTCATTAATTTTTCTTTTTTCGACCTATAACTCCCGAACCTGACTCTGCGCCAAAAATTTAGTTATACTACTTAAAGGGCTACAATTTGGCATCATTGGAATTTTGCTGTATTGTCATTAATTTTTAATTTTTAACCTATAACTCCCGAACCTGACTCTGTGCCAAAAATTTAATTATACCATCATAAAGAGCATAAAAACAGCTACAATTTGTCATCATTCAATATTTACTGTATTGTTATTAATTTTTCATTTTTCGACCTAAAACTACCGAACCTGACTCTGTGCCATAAATTTAATTATACTATCTTAAAGGGCTACAATTTGGCATTATTCAATTTTTTCTGTATTGCCATTAATTTTTAGTTTTTCGACCTAAAACTCCCGAGCCTAACTCTGTCCCAAAAATTGAATTATACTATATTAAAGGGCTAAAATTTGGCATCATTCAATTTTTACTGTAATGTTATTAATTTTTAATTTTTCGACCTAAAACTCCCGAACCTGACTCTGTGCCATAAATTTAATTATACTATCTTAAAGGGCTACAATTTGGCATTATTCAATCTTTTCTGTATTGTCATTATTTTTAGTTTCTCAACCTATAACTCCCGAGCCTGACACTGCGCCAAAAATTTAATTATACTATCTTAAAGACCTACAATTTGTCATCGTTAAATTTTTACTGTATTGTTATTAATTTTTCATTTTTCGACCAATAACTCCCGAACCTGACTCTGTGCCAAAAATTTAATTATACTATCTTAAAGGGCTACAATTTGGCATCGTTCAATTTTTACTGTATTGTTATTAATTTTTCATTTTTCGACCTAAAACTCCCGAACCTGACTCTGTACCAAAAATTTAATTATACCATCTTAAAGGGCATAAAAAGGGCTACAATTTAACATGATTGGAATTTTGCTGTATTGTAATTAATTTTTAATTTTTAACCTATAACTCCCTAAAAACGGCTACAATTTGTCATCATTAAATTTTTACTGTATTGTTATTAATTTTTCATTTTTCGACCTAAAACTACCGAACCTGACTCTGTGCCATAAATTTAATTATACTATTTTAAAGGGCTACAATTTGGCATTATTCAATTTTTTCTGTATTGTCATTAATTTTTAGTTTTTCAACCTATAACTCCAGAGCCTGACACTGCGCCAAAAATTTAATTATACTATCTTAATGAGCTACAATTTGTCATCGTTAAATTTTTACTGTATTGTTATTAATTTTTCATTTTTCGACCTAAAACTCCCGAACCTGACTCTGTGCTATAAATTTAATTATACCATCATAAAGAGCATAAAAACGGCTACAATTTGCCATCATTCAATTTTTGCTGTACATAGTGTTACTCTTTTCAAAAAAATTTTTAAAACACTTTTTTTCTTAAAATTATTTTTTTAATATATAAACTATAACTCCCGAACCTGACTCTGTGCCATAAATTTAATTATACTATCTTAAAGGGCTACAATTTGGCATCATTAAATTTTTTCTGTATTGCCATTAATTTTTAGTTTTTCGACCTAAAACTCCCGAACCGGACTCTGTGCCATAAATTTAATTATACTATCTTAAAGGGCTACAATTTGGCATTATTCAATTTTTCTGTATTGTCATTAATTTTTAGTTTTTCAACCTATAACTCTCGAGCCTGACACTGCGCCAAAAATTTAATTATACTATCTTAAAGAGCTACAATTTGCCATCGTTAAATTTTTACTGTATTGTTATTAATTTTTAATTTTTCGATCTAAAACTCCCGAACCTGACTCTGTGCCATAAATTTAATTATACTATCTTAAAGGGCTACAATTTGGCATTATTCAATTTTTTCTGTACTGTCGTTAATTTTTAGTTTTTCGACCTATAACTCCCGAGCCTGACTCTGCGCCAAAAATTTAATTATACTATCTTAAAGGGCTACAATTGTTCATCGTTCAATTTTTACTGTATTGTTATTAATTTTTCATTTTTCGACCTAAAACTCCAGAACCTGACTATGTACCATAAATTTAATTATACTATCTTAAAGGGCTACAATTTTGCATTATTCAATTTTTTCTGTACTCTCATTAATTTTTAGTTTTTCGACCTATAACTCCCGAGCCTGACTCTGCGCCAAAAATTTAATTATACTACCTTAAAGGGCTACAATTTGGCATCGTTAAGTTTTTACTGTATTGTTATTAATTTTTCATTTTTCGACCTAAAACTCCCGAACCTGACTTTATGCCAAAAATTGGATTATACCAGCTTAAAGGCCATAAAAAGCGCTACAATTTGGTATTATGAAATTATTGCTGTATTGTTACTCTTGTTAACAAATTTTTCAAAAAACTTTTTTTTACTAACATTAATTTTTCGTTTTTCGACATATAACTCCTGAACCTGACTCAGTGCCAAAAATTTAATTATACTATCTTTAAGGGATACAATTTGGCATCATTCAATTTTTTCTGTATTTTCATTAATTTTTCTTTTTTCGACCTATAACTCCCGAACCTGACTCTGCGCCAAAAATTTAGTTATACTACTTAAAGGGCTACAATTTTGCATCATTGGAATTTTGCTGTATTGTCATTAATTTTTAATTTTTAACCTATAACTCCCGAACCTGACTCTGTGCCAAAAATTTAATTATACCATCATAAAGAGCATAAAAACAGCTACAATTTGTCATCATTCAATTTTTACTGTATTGTTATTAATTTTTCATTTTTCGACCTAAAACTACCGAACCTGACTCTGTGCCATAAATTTAATTATACTATCTTAAAGGGCTACAATTTGGCATTATTAAATTTTTTCTGTATTGTCATTAATTTTTAGTTTTTCAACCTATAACTCCCGAGCCTGACACTGCGCCAAAAATTTAATTATACTATCTTAATGAGCTACAATTTGTCATCGTTAAATTTTTACTGTATTGTTATTAATTTTTCATTTTTCGACCTAAAACTCCCGAACCTGACTCTGTGCCATAAATTTAATTATACTATCTTAAAGGGCTACAATTTGGCATCATTCAATTTTTTCTGTATTGCCATTAATTTTTAGTGTTTCGACCTAAAACTCCCGAGCCTAACTCTGTCCCAAAAATTGAATTATACTATATTAAAGGGCTAAAATTTGGCATCATTCAATTTTTACTGTAATGTTATTAATTTTTAATTTTTCGACCTAAAACTACCGAACCTGACTCTGTGCCATAAATTTAATTATACTATCTTAAAGGTCTACAATTTGGCATTATTCAATCTTTTCTGTATTGTCATTAATTTTTAGTTTTTCAACCTATAACTCCCGCGCCTGACACTGCGCCAAAAATTTAATTATACTATCTTAAAGACCTACAATTTGTCATCGTTAAATTTTTACTGTATTGTTATTAATTTTTCATTTTTCGACCTAAAACTCCCGAACCTGACTCTGTGCCATAAATTTAATTATACTATCTTAAAGGGCTACAATTGGCATCATTAAATTTTTTCTATATTGTCATTAATTTTTCATTTTTCGACCTATAACTCCCGAACCTGACTCTGTGCCAAATATTTAATTATACTATCTTAAAGGGCTACAATTTGGCATCGTTCAATTTTTACTGTATTGTTATTAATTTTTCATTTTTCGACCTAAAACTCCCGAACCTGACTCTGTACCAAAAATTTTATTATACCATCTTAAAGGGCATAAAAAGGGCTACTATTTAACATCATTGTAATTTTGCTGTATTGTAATTAATTTTTAATTTTTAACCTATAACTCCCTAAAAACGGCTACTATTTGTCATCATTAAATTTTTACTGTATTGTTATTAATTTTTCATTTTTCAACCTATAACTCCCAAGCCTGACTGTGCCGAAAATAAAGTTATACCATCTTAAAGGGTAAACAAAAGACTACAATTTGGCATCACTCAATTTTCGCTGTATTATTACTCTTTCAAACTAATTTTTCAAAAATTGTTTTTTCTAACACTTATTTTTAATTTTTCGACCTATAACTCTCAAACCTGACACTGTGCCGAAAATTGCATTATGCTATCTAACAGGGCATAAAAAGGGCTACAATTTGGCATCATACAATTTTTGCTGTATTTTTACTCTTCCAAACAAATTTTTCAAAAAACTGTTTTTTACTAACACTAATTTTTCATTTTTCGACCTATAACTCTCAAACCTGACTTTGTGCCGAAAATTGCATTATGCTATCTAACAGGGCATAAAAAGGGCTACAATTTGGCATCATTAAATTTTTGCTGTATTGCTACTCTTTGAAAAACTTTTTTTACTAAAATTAATTTTTCATTTTTCAACCTATAACTCCCAAGCCTGACTGTGCCGAAAATAAAGTTATACGATCTTAAAGGGTATAAAAAATACTACAATTTGGCATCACTTAATTTTTGAAGTATTATTACTCTTTCAAACTAATTTTTCAAAAATCTCTTTTTTAATAACACTAGGTTTTCATTTTTCGACCTATAACTCTCAATTCCGATTCTGTGCCAAAAATTGCATTATGCTATCTAAAAGGGCATTAAAAGGGCTACAGTTTGGCATCATTAAATTTTTGCTGTATTGTTACTCTTCCAAACAAATTTTCCAAAAATCTGTTTTTTACTAACATTAATTTTTCGACGTATAACTCCCAAGCCTGACTATGTGGCGAAAATAAAGTTATACCATCTTAAAGGGTAAACAAAAGACTACAATTTGGCATCACTCAATTTTCGCTGTATTATTACTCTTTCAAAATAATTTTTCAAAAATTGTTTTTTACTAACACTTATTTTTAATTGAATTATACCATCTTAAAGAACATAAAAAGGGCTACAATTTGGCATCATTAAATTTTTGCTGTATTGCTACTCTTTGAAAAAACAGTTTTTACTAAAACTAATTTTTCATTTTTCAACCTATAACTCCCAAGTCTGACTGTGCCGAAAATAAAGTTATACCATCCTAAAGGGTATAAAAAAGACTAAAATTTGGCATCACTCAATTTTTGCTGTATTATTACTCTTTCAAACAAATTTTTCAAAAAAGCGTTTTACTAACATAAATTTTTCATTTTTCGACCTATAACTCCCAAGCCTGACTGTGCCGAAAATAAAGTTATACCATCTTAAAGGGTATAAAAAATACTACAATTTGGCATCACTTAATTTTTGAAGTATTATTACTCTTTCAAACTAATTTTTCAAAAATCTCTTTTTTAATAACACTAGGTTTTCATTTTTCGACCTATAACTCTCAATTCCGATTCTGTGCCGAAAATTGCATTATGCTATCTAACAGGGCATAAAAAGGGCTACAGTTTGGCATCATACAATTTTTGCTGTATTTTTACTCTTCCAAACAAATTTTTCAAAAAACTGTTTTTTACTAACACTAATTTTTCATTTTTCGACCTATAACTCTCAAACCTGACTTTATGCCGAAAATTGCATTATGCTATCTAACAGGGCATAAAAAGGGCTACAATTTGGCATCAATAAATTTTTGCTGTATTGCTACTCTTTGAAAAAACTGTTTTTACTAAAATTAATTTTTCACTTTTCAACCTATAACTCCCAAGCCTGACTGTGCCGAAAATAAAGCTATACCATCCTAAAGGGTATAAAAAAGACTACAATTTGGCATCACTCAATTTTTGCTGTATTATTACTCTTTCAAACAAATTTTTCAAAAAAGCGTTTTACTAACATAAATTTTTCATTTTTCGACCTATAACTCCCAAGCCTGACTGTGCCGAAAATAAAGTTATACCATCTTAAAGGGTATAAAAAATACTACAATTTGGCATCACTTAATTTTTGAAGTATTATTACTCTTTCAAACTAATTTTTCAAAAATCTCTTTTTTAATAACACTAGGTTTTCATTTTTCGACCTATAACTCTCAATTCCGATTCTGTGCCGAAAATTGCATTATGCTATCTAACAGGGCATAAAAAGGGCTACAGTTTGGCATCATACAATTTTTGCTGTATTTTTACTCTTCCAAACAAATTTTTCAAAAAACTGTTTTTTACTAACACTAATTTTTCATTTTTCGACCTATAACTCTCAAACCTGACTTTATGCCGAAAATTGCATTATGCTATCTAACAGGGCATAAAAAGGGCTACAATTTGGCATCAATAAATTTTTGCTGTATTGCTACTCTTTGAAAAAACTGTTTTTACTAAAATTAATTTTTCACTTTTCAACCTATAACTCCCAAGCCTGACTGTGCCGAAAATAAAGCTATACCATCCTAAAGGGTATAAAAAAGACTACAATTTGGCATCACTCAATTTTTGCTGTATTATTACTCTTTCAAACAAATTTTTCAAAAAAGCGTTTTTACTAACATAAATTTTTCATTTTTCGACCTATAACTCCCAAGCCTGACTGTGCCGAAAATAAAGTTATACCATCTTAAAGGGTATAAAAAAGACTTCAATTTGGCATCACTCAATTTTCGCTGTATTATTACTCTTTCAAACTAATTTTTCAAAAAAGAGTTTTTACTAACATAAATTTTCCATTTTTCGACCTATAACTCCCAAGCCTGACTGTGCCGAAAATAAAGTTATACCATCTTAAAGGGTATAAAAAAGACTACAATTTGGCATCACTTAATTTTTGAAGTATTATTACTATTTCAAACTAATTTTTCAAAAATCTCTTTTTTAATAATACTAGGTTTTAATTTTTCGACCTATAACTCTCAATTCCGATCCTGTGCCAAAAATTGCATTATGCTATCTAAAAGCGCATAAAAAGGGCTACAGTTTGGCATCATACAATTTTTGCTGTATTTTTACTCTTCCAAACGAATTTTTCAAAAAACTGTTTTTTAATAACACTAATTTTTCATTTTGCTACCTATAACTCTCAAACCTGACTCTGTGCCATAAATTGAATGATACCATCTTAAAGAACATAAAAAGGGCTACAAGTTGGCATCATTAAATTTTTGCTTTATTGCTACTCTTTGAAAAAACTGTTTTTACTAAAATTAATTTTTCATTTTTCAACCTATAACTCCCAAGCCTGACTGTGCCGAAAATAAAGTTATACCATCTTAAAGGGTATAAAAAAGACTACAATTTGGTACCACTTAATTTTTGAAGTATTATTACTCTTTCAAACTAGTTTTTCAAAAAAGAGTTTTTACTAACATAAATTTTTAATTTTTCGACCTATAACTCCCAAGCCTGACAGTGCCGAAAATAAAGTTATACCATCCTAAAGGGTATAAAAAAGACTAAAATTTGGTATCACTCAATTTTTGCTGTATTATTACTCTTTCAAACTAATTTTTCAAAAAAGAGTTTTTACTAACATAAATTTTTCATTTTTTTACCTATAACTCCCAAGCCTGACTGTGCCGAAAATAAAGTTATACCATCTTAAAGGGTTTAAAAAAGACTACAATTTGGCATCACTCAATTTTCGCTGTATTATTACTCTTTCAAACTAATTTTTCAAAAATTGTTTTTTACTAACACTTATTTTTAATTTTTCGACCTATAACTCTCAAACCTGACTCTGTGCCGAAAATTGCATTATGCTATCTAACAGGGCATAAAAAGGGCTACAATTTGGCATCATACAATTTTTGCTGTATTTTTACTCTTCCAAACAAATTTTTCAAAAAACTGTTTTTTACTAACACTAATTTTTCATTTTTCGACCTATAACTCTCAAACCTGACTTTGTGCCGAAAATTGCATTATGCTATCTAACAGGGCATAAAAAGGGCTACAATTTGGCATCAATAAATTTTTGCTGTATTGCTACTCTTTGAAAAACTTTTTTTACTAAAATTAATTTTTCATTTTTCAACCTATAACTCCCAAGACTGACTGTTCCGAAAATAAAGTTATACCATCTTAAAGGGTATAAAAAATACTACAATTTGGCATCACTTAATTTTTGAAGTATTATTACTCTTTCAAACTAATTTTTCAAAAATCTCTTTTTTAATAACACTAGGTTTTCATTTTTCGACCTATAACTCTCAATTCCGATTCTGTGCCAAAAATTGCATTATGCTATCTAAAAGGGCATAAAAAGGGCTACAGTTTGGCATCATTAAATTTTTGCTGTATTGTTACTCTTCCAAGCAAATTTTCCAAAAATCTGTTTTTTACTAATATTAATTTTTCGACGTATAACTCCCAAGCCTGACTCTGTGGCGAAAATAAAGTTATATCATCTTAAAGGGTAAACAAAAGACTACAATTTGGCATCACTCAATTTTCGCTGTATTATTACTCTTTCAAACTAATTTTTCAAAAATTGTTTTTTACTAACACTTATTTTTAATTGAATTATACAATCTTAAAGAACATAAAAAGGGCTACAATTTGGCATCATTAAATTGTTGCTGTATTGCTACTCTTTGAAAAAACAGTTTTTACTAAAATTAATTTTTCATTTTTCAACCTATAACTCCCAAGCCTGACTGTGCCGAAAATAAAGTTATACCATCCTAAAGGGTATAAAAAAGACTACAATTTGGCATCACAAAATTTTTGCTGTATTATAACTCTTTCAAACAAATTTTTCAAAAAAGCGTTTTTACTAACATAAAATTTTCATTTTTCGACCTATAACTCCCAAGCCTGACTGTGCCGAAAATAAAGTTATACCATCTTAAAGGGTATAAAAAAGACTACAATTTGGCATCACTCAATTTTTGCTGTATTATTACTCTTTCAAACAAATTTTTCTAAAAAGCGTTTTTACTAACATAAATTTTTCTTTTTTCGACCTATAACTCCCAAGCCTGACTGTGCCGAAAATAAAGTTATACCATCTTAAAGGGTATAAAAAATACTACAATTTGGCATCACTTAATTTTTGAAGTATTATTACTCTTTCAAACTAGTTTTTCAAAAAAGAGTTTTTACTAACATAAATTTTTAATTTTTCGACCTATAACTCCCAAGCCTGACAGTGCCGAAAATAAAGTTATACCATCCTAAAGGGTATAAAAAAGACTAAAATTTGGTATCACTCAATTTTTGCTGTATTATTACTCTTTCAAACTAATTTTTCAAAAAAGAGTTTTTACTAACATAAATTTTTCATTTTTTTACCTATAACTCCCAAGCCTGACTGTGCCGAAAATAAAGTTATACCATCTTAAAGGGTTTAAAAAAGACTACAATTTGGCATCACTCAATTTTCGCTGTATTATTACTCTTTCAAACTAATTTTTCAAAAATTGTTTTTTACTAACACTTATTTTTAATTTTTCGACCTATAACTCTCAAACCTGACTCTGTGCCGAAAATTGCATTATGCTATCTAACAGGGCATAAAAAGGGCTACAATTTGGCATCATACAATTTTTGCTGTATTTTTACTCTTCCAAACAAATTTTTCAAAAAACAGTTTTTTACTAACACTAATTTTTCATTTTTCGACCTATAACTCTCAAACCTGACTTTGTGCCGAAAATTGCATTATGCTATCTAACAGGGCATAAAAAGGGCTACAATTTGGCATCATTAAATTTTTGCTGTATTGCTACTCTTTGAAAAACTTTTTTTACTAAAATTAATTTTTCATTTTTCAACCTATAACTCCCAAGACTGACTGTTCCGAAAATAAAGTTATACCATCTTAAAGGGTATAAAAAATACTACAATTTGGCATCACTTAATTTTTGAAGTATTATTACTCTTTCAAACTAATTTTTCAAAAATCTCTTTTTTAATAACACTAGGTTTTCATTTTTCGACCTATAACTCTCAATTCCGATTCTGTGCCAAAAATTGCATTATGCTATCTAAAAGGGCATAAAAAGGGCTACAGTTTGGCATCATTAAATTTTTGCTGTATTGTTACTCTTCCAAGCAAATTTTCCAAAAATCTGTTTTTTACT
This sequence comes from Linnaemya vulpina, assembly GCA_963675445.1. Classification (NCBI taxonomy): domain Eukaryota; kingdom Metazoa; phylum Arthropoda; class Insecta; order Diptera; family Tachinidae; genus Linnaemya; species Linnaemya vulpina. Next base: position 42,996,201 of record OY776281.1, on the reverse strand, counting down.
AATATTAATTTTTCGACGTATAACTCCCAAGCCTGACTCTGTGGCGAAAATAAAGTTATATCATCTTAAAGGGTAAACAAAAGACTACAATTTGGCATCACTCAATTTTCGCTGTATTATTACTCTTTCAAACTAATTTTTCAAAAATTGTTTTTTACTAACACTTATTTTTAATTGAATTATACAATCTTAAAGAACATAAAAAGGGCTACAATTTGGCATCATTAAATTTTTGCTGTATTGCTACTCTTTGAAAAAACAGTTTTTACTAAAATTAATTTTTCATTTTTCAACCTATAACTCCCAAGCCTGACTGTGCCGAAAATAAAGTTATACCATCCTAAAGGGTATAAAAAAGACTACAATTTGGCATCACAAAATTTTTGCTGTATTATAACTCTTTCAAACAAATTTTTCAAAAAAGCGTTTTTACTAACATAAAATTTTCATTTTTCGACCTATAACTCCCAAGCCTGACTGTGCCGAAAATAAAGTTATACCATCTTAAAGGGTATAAAAAAGACTACAATTTGGCATCACTCAATTTTTGCTGTATTATTACTCTTTCAAACAAATTTTTCTAAAAAGCGTTTTTACTAACATAAATTTTTCTTTTTTCGACCTATAACTCCCAAGCCTGACTGTGCCGAAAATAAAGTTATACCATCTTAAAGGGTATAAAAAATACTACAATTTGGCATCACTTAATTTTTGATATATTATTACTCTTTCAAACTAATTTTTTAAAAATCTCTTTTTTAATAACACTAGGTTTTCATTTTTCGACCTATAACTCTCAATTCCGATTCTGTGCCAAAAATTGCATTATGCTATCTAAAAGGGCATAAAAAGGGCTACAGTTTGGCATCATTAAATTTTTGCTGTATTGTTACTCTTCCAAACAAATTTTCCAAAAATCTGTTTTTTACTAACATTAATTTTTCGACGTATAACTCCCAAGCCTGACTCTGTGGCGAAAATAAAGTTATACCATCTGAAAGGGTAAACAAAAGACTACAATTTGGCATCACTCAATTTTCGCTATATTATTACTCTTTCAAACTAATTTTTCAAAAATTGTTTCTTACTAACACTTATTTTGAATTGAATTATACCATCTTAAAGAACATAAAAAGGGCTACAATTTGGCATCATTATATTTTGCTGTATTGCTACTCTTTGAAAAAACTGTTTTTACTAAAATTAATTTTTCATTTTTCAACCTATAACTCCCAAGCCTGACTGTGCCGAAAATAAAGTTATACCATCCTAAAGGGTATAAAAAAGACTACAATTTGGCATCACTCAATTTTTGCTGTATTATTACTCTTTCAAACAAATTTTTCAAAATGCGTTTTTACTAACATAAATTTTTCATTTTTCGACCTATAACTCCCAAGCCTAACTGTGCCGAAAATAAAGTTATACCATCTTAAAGGGTATAAAAAAGACTACAATTTGGCATCACCCAATTTTCGCTGTATTATTACTCTTTCAAACTAATTTTTCAAAAATCTCTTCTTTAATAACACTAGGTTTTAATTTTTCGACCTATAACTCTCAAACCTGACTCTGTGCCATAAATTGAATGATACCATCTTAATGAACATAAAAAGGGCTACAATTTGGCATCATTAAATTTTGCTGTATTGCTACTCTTTGAAAAAACTGTTTTTACTAAAATTAATTTTTCATTTTTCAACCTATAACTCCCAAGCCTGACTGTGCCGAAAATAAAGTTATACCATCTTAAAGGGTATAAAAAAGACTACAATTTGGTATCACTTAATTTTTGAAGTATTATTACTCTTTCAAACTAGTTTTTCAAAAAAGAGTTTTTACTAACATAAATTTTTAATTTTTCGACCTATAACTCCCAAGCCTGACTGTGCCGAAAATAAAGTTATACCATCCTAAAGGGTATAAAAAAGACTAAAATTTGGTATCACTCAATTTTTGCTGTATTATTACTCTTTCAAACTAATTTTTCAAAAAAGAGTTTTCACTAACATAAATTTTTCATTTTTTGACCTATAACTCCCAAGCCTGACTGTGCCGAAAATAAAGTTATACCATCTTAAAGGGTTTAAAAAAGACTACAATTTGGCATCACTCAATTTTCGCTGTATTATTACTCTTTCAAACTAATTTTTCAAAAATTGTTTTTTACTAACACTTATTTTTAATTTTTCGACCTATAACTCTCAAACCTGACTCTGTGCCGAAAATTGCATTATGCTATCTAACAGGGCATAAAAAGGGCTACAATTTGGCATCATACAATTTTTGCTGTATTTTTACTCTTCCAAACAAATTTTTCAAAAAACTGTTTTTTACTAACACTAATTTTTCATTTTTCGACCTATAACTCTCAAACCTGACTTTGTGCCGAAAATTGCATTATGCTATCTAACAGGGCATAAAAAGGGCTACAATTTGGCATCATTAAATTTTTGCTGTATTGCTACTCTTTGAAAAAACTTTTTTTACTAAAATTAATTTTGCATTTTTCAACCTATAACTCCCAAGCCTGACTGTGCCGAAAATAAAGTTATACCATCTTAAAGGGTATAAAAAATACTACAATTTGGCATCACTTAATTTTTGAAGTATTATTACTCTTTCAAACTAATTTTTCAAAAATCTCTTTTTTAATAACACTAGGTTTTCATTTTTCGACCTATAACTCTCAATTCCGATTCTGTGCCAAAAATTTCATTATGCTATCTAAAAGGGCATAAAAAGGGCTACAGTTTGGCATCATTAAATTTTTGCTGTATTGTTACTCTTCCAAACAAATTTTCCAAAAATCTGTTTTTTACTAACATTCATTTTTCGACGTATAACTCCCAAGCCTGACTGTGCCGAAAATAAAGTTATACCATCTTAAAGGGTTTAAAAAAGACTACAATTTGGCATCACTCAATTTTCGCTGTATTATTACTCTTTCAAACTAATTTTTCAAAAATTGTTTTTTACTAACACTTATTTTTAATTTTTCGACCTATAACTCTCAAACCTGACTCTGTGCCGAAAATTGCATTATGCTATCTAACAGGGCATAAAAAGGGCTACAATTTGGCATCATACAATTTTTGCTGTATTTTTACTCTTCCAAACAAATTTTTCAAAAAACTGTTTTTTACTAACACTAATTTTTCATTTTTCGACCTATAACTCTCAAACCTGACTTTGTGCCGAAAATTGCATTATGCTATCTAACAGGGCATAAAAAGGGCTACAATTTGGCATCATTAAATTTTTGCTGTATTGCTACTCTTTGAAAAAACTTTTTTTACTAAAATTAATTTTTCATTTTTCAACCTATAACTCCCAAGCCTGACTGTGCCGAAAATAAAGTTATACCATCTTAAAGGGTATAAAAAATACTACAATTTGGCATCACTTAATTTTTGAAGTATTATTACTCTTTCAAACTAGTTTTTCAAAAAAGAGTTTTTACTAACATAAATTTTTAATTTTTCGACCTATAACTCCCAAGCCTGACTGTGCCGAAAATAAAGTTATACCATCCTAAAGGGTATAAAAAAGACTAAAATTTGGTATCACTCAATTTTTGCTGTATTATTACTCTTTCAAACTAATTTTTCAAAAAAGAGTTTTCACTAACATAAATTTTTCATTTTTTGACCTATAACTCCCAAGCCTGACTGTGCCGAAAATAAAGTTATACCATCTTAAAGGGTTTAAAAAAGACTACAATTTGGCATCACTCAATTTTCGCTGTATTATTACTCTTTCAAACTAATTTTTCAAAAATTGTTTTTTACTAACACTTATTTTTAATTTTTCGACCTATAACTCTCAAACCTGACTCTGTGCCGAAAATTGCATTATGCTATCTAACAGGGCATAAAAAGGGCTACAATTTGGCATCATACAATTTTTGCTGTATTTTTACTCTTCCAAACAAATTTTTCAAAAAACTGTTTTTTACTAACACTAATATTTCATTTTTCGACCTATAACTCTCAAACCTGACTTTGTGCCGAAAATTGCATTATGCTATCTAACAGGGCATAAAAAGGGCTACAATTTGGCATCATTAAATTTTTGCTGTATTGCTACTCTTTGAAAAAACTTTTTTTACTAAAATTAATTTTGCATTTTTCAACCTATAACTCCCAAGCCTGACTGTGCCGAAAATAAAGTTATACCATCTTAAAGGGTATAAAAAATACTACAATTTGGCATCACTTAATTTTTGAAGTATTATTACTCTTTCAAACTAATTTTTCAAAAATCTCTTTTTTAATAACACTAGGTTTTCATTTTTCGACCTATAACTCTCAATTCCGATTCTGTGCCAAAAATTTCATTATGCTATCTAAAAGGGCATAAAAAGGGCTACAGTTTGGCATCATTAAATTTTTGCTGTATTGTTACTCTTCCAAACAAATTTTCCAAAAATCTGTTTTTTACTAACATTCATTTTTCGACGTATAACTCCCAACCCTGACTCTGTGGCGAAAATAAAGTTATACCATCTTAAAGGGTAAACAAAAGACTAAAATTTGGCATCACTCAATTTTCACTGTATTATTACTCGTTCAAACTAATTTTTCAAAAATTGTTTTTTACTAACACTTATTTTTAATTTTTCGACCTATAACTCTCAAACCTGACTTTGTGCCGAAAATTGCATTATGCTATCTAACAGGGCATAAAAAGGGCTACAATTTGGCATCATACAATTTTTGCTGTATTTTTACTCTTCCAAACGAATTTTTCAAAAAAGAGTTTTTACTAACATAAATTTTTCATTTTTCGACCTATAACTCCCAAGCCTGACTGTGCCGAAAATAAAGTTATACCATCCTAAAGGGTATAAAAAAGACTAAAATTTGGTATCACTCAATTTTTGCTGTATTATTACTCTTTCAAACTAATTTTTCAAAAAAGAGTTTTCACTAACATAAATTTTTCATTTTTTGACCTATAACTCCCAAGCCTGACTGTGCCGAAAATAAAGTTATACCATCTTAAAGGGTTTAAAAAAGACTACAATTTGGCATCACTCAATTTTCGCTGTATTATTACTCTTTCAAACTAATTTTTCAAAAATTGTTTTTTATTAACACTTATTTTTAATTTTTCGACCTATAACTCTCAAACCTGACTCTGTGCCGAAAATTGCATTATGCTATCTAACAGGGCATAAAAAGGGCTACAATTTGGCATCATACAATTTTTGCTGTATTTTTACTCTTCCAAACAAATTTTTCAAAAAACTGTTTTTTACTAACACTAATTTTTCATTTTTCGACCTATAACTCTCAAACCTGACTTTGTGCCGAAAATTGCATTATGCTATCTAACAGGGCATAAAAAGGGCTACAATTTGGCATCATTAAATTTTTGCTGTATTGCTACTCTTTGAAAAAACCTTTTTTACTAAAATTAATTTTTCATTTTTCAACCTATAACTCCCAAGCCTGACTGTGCCAAAAATAAAGTTATACCATCTTAAAGGGTACAAAAAATACTACAATTTGGCATCACTTAATTTTTGAAGTATTATTACTCTTTCAAACTAATTTTTCAAAAATCTCTTTTTTAATAACACTAGGTTTTCATTTTTCGACCTATAACTCTCAATTCCGATTCTGTGCCAAAAATTGCATTATGCTATCTAAAAGGGCATTAAAAGGGCTACAGTTTGGCATCATTAAATTTTTGCTGTATTGTTACTCTTCCAAACAAATTTTCCAAAAATCTGTTTTTTACTAACATTAATTTTTCGACGTATAACTCCCAAGCCTGACTCTGTGGCGAAAATAAAGTTATACCATCTTAAAGGGTAAACAAAAGACTACAATTTGGCATCACTCAATTTTCGCTATATTATTACTCTTTCAAACTAATTTTTCAAAAATTGTTTTTTACTAACACTTATTTTGAATTGAATTATACCATCTTAAAGAACATAAAAAGGGCTACAATTTGGCATCATTATATTTTGCTGTATTGCTACTCTTTGAAAAAACTGTTTTTACTAAAATTAATTTTTCATTTTTCAACCTATAACTCCCAAGCCTGACTGTGCCGAAAATAAAGTTATATCATCCTAAAGGGTATAAAAAAGACTACAATTTGGCATCACTTAATTTTTGAAGTATTATTACTCTTTCAAACTAATTTTTCAAAAATCTCTTTTTTAATAACACTAGGTTTTCATTTTTCGACCTATAACTCTCAATTCCGATTCTGTGCCAAAAATTGCATTATGCTATCTAACAGGGCATAAAAAGGGCTACAATTTGGCATCATACAATTTTTGCTGTATTTTTACTCTTCCAAACAAATTTTTCAAAAAACTGTTTTTTACTAACACTAATTTTTCATTTTTCGACCTATAACTCTCAAACCTGACTTTGTGCCGAAAATTGCATTATGCTATCTAACAGGGCATAAAAAGGGCTACAATTTGGCATCATTAAATTTTTGCTGTATTGCTACTCTTTGAAAAAACTTTTTTTACTAAAATTAATTTTTCATTTTTCAACCTATAACTCCCAAGCCTGACTGTGCCGAAAATAAAGTTATATCATCCTAAAGGGTATAAAAAAGACTACAATTTGGCATCACTCAATTTTTGCTGTATTATTACTCTTTCAAACAAATTTTTCAAAATGCGTTTTTACTAACATAAATTTTTCATTTTTCGACCTATAACTCCCAAGCCTGACTGTGCCGAAAATAAAGTTATAATATCTTAAAGGGTATAAAAAAGACCAATTTGGCATCACTCAATTTTCGCTGTATTATTACTCTTTCAAACTAATTTTTCAAAAAAGAGTTCTTACTAACATAAATTTTCCATTTTTCGACCTATAACTCCCAAGCCTGACTGTGCCGAAAATAAAGTTATACCATCTTAAAGGGTATAAAAAATACTACAATTTGGCATCACTTAATTTTTGAAGTATTATTACTCTTTCAAACTAGTTTTTCAAAAATCTCTTTTTTAATAACACTAGGTTTTCATTTTTCGACCTATAACTCTCAATTCCGATTCTGTGCCAAAAATTGCATTATGTTATCTAAAAGGGCATAAAAGGGGCTACAGTTTGGCATAATTAAATTTTTGCTGTATTGTTACTCTTCCAAACAAATTTTCCAAAAATCTGTTTTTTACTAACATTCATTTTTCGACGTATAACTCCCAAACCTGACTCTGTGGCGAAAATAAAGTTATACCATCTTAAAGGGTAAACAAAAGACTACAATTTGGCATCATTAAACTTTTGCTGTATTGCTACTCTTTGAAAAAACTGTTTTTACTAAAATTAATTTTTCATTTCTCAACCTATAACTCCCAAGCCTGACTGTGCCGAAAATAAAGTTATACCATCTTAAAGGGTATAAAAAATACTACAATTTGGCATCACTTAATTTTTGAAGTATTATTACTCTTTCAAACTAGTTTTTCAAAAATCTCTTTTTTAATAACACTAGGTTTTCATTTTTCGACCTATAACTCTCAATTCCGATTCTGTGCCAAAAATTGCATTATGTTATCTAAAAGGGCATAAAAGGGGCTACAGTTTGGCATAATTAAATTTTTGCTGTATTGTTACTCTTCCAAACAAATTTTCCAAAAATCTGTTTTTTACTAACATTCATTTTTCGACGTATAACTCCCAAACCTGACTCTGTGGCGAAAATAAAGTTATACCATCTTAAAGGGTAAACAAAAGACTACAATTTGGCATCATTAAACTTTTGCTGTATTGCTACTCTTTGAAAAAACTGTTTTTACTAAAATTAATTTTTCATTTCTCAACCTATAACTCCCAAGCCTGACTGTGCCGAAAATAAAGTTATACCATCTTAAAGGGTATAAAAAAGACTACAATTTGGTATCACTTAATTTTTTAAGTATTATTACTCTTTCAAACTAGTTTTTCAAAAAAGAGTTTTTACTAACATAAATTTTTAATTTTTCGACCAAAAACTCCCAAGCCTGACTGTGCCGAAAATAAAGTTATACCATCCTAAAGGGTATAAAAAAGACTAAAATTTGGTATCACTCAATTTTTACTGTATTATTACTCTTTCAAACTAATTTTTCAAAAAAGAGTTTTTACTAACATAACTCCCAAGCCTGACTGTGCCGAAAATAAAGTTATACCATCTTAAAGGATTTAAAAAAGACTACTATTTGGCATCACTCAATTTTCGCTGTATTATTACTTTTTCAAACTAATTTTTCAAAAATTGTTTTTACTAACACTTTTTTTTAATTTTTCGACCTATAACTCTCAAACCTGACTCTGTGCCGAAAATTGCATTATGCTATCTAACAGGGCATAAAAAGGGCTACAATTTGGCATCAATAAATTTTTGCTGTATTGCTACTCTTTGAAAAAACTGTTTTTACTAAAATTAATTTTTCACTTTTCAACCTATAACTCCCAACCCTGACTGTGCCGAAAATAAAGCTATACCATCCTAAAGGGTATAAAAAAGACTACAATTTGGCATCACTCAATTTTTGCTGTATTATTACTCTTTCAAACAAATTTTTCAAAAAAGCGTTTTTACTAACATAAATTTTTCATTTTTCGACCTATAACTCCCAAGCCTGACTGTGCCGAAAATAAAGTTATACCATCTTAAAGGGTATAAAAAAGACTACAATTTGGCATCACTCAATTTTCGCTGTATTATTACTCTTTCAAACTAAGTTTTCAAAAAAGAGTTTTAACTAACATAAATTTTCCATTTTTCGACCTATAACTCCCAAGCCTGACTGTGCCGAAAATAAAGTTATACCATCTTAAAGGGTATAAAAAAGACTACAATTTGGCAGCACTTAATTTTTGAAGTATTATTACTATTTCAAACTAATTTTTCAAAAATCTCTTTTTTAATAATAATAGGTTTTAATTTTTCGACCTATAACTCTCAATTCCGATCCTGTGCCAAAAATTGCATTATGCTATCTAAAAGCGCATAAAAAGGGCTACAGTTTGGCATCATACTAATTTTTCATTTTTCTATCTATAAGTCTCAAACCTGACTCTGTGCCATAAATTGAATGATACCATCTTAAAGAACATAAAAAGGGCTACAAGTTGGCATCATTAAATTTTTGCTTTATTGCTACTCTTTGAAAAAACTGTTTTTACTAAAATTAATTTTTCATTTTTCAACCTATAACTCCCAAGCCTGACTGTGCCGAAAATAAAGTTATACCATCTTAAAGGGTATAAAAAAGACTACAATTTGGTACCACTTAATTTTTGAAGTATTATTACTCTTTCAAACTAGTTTTTCAAAAAAGAGTTTTTACTAACATAAATTTTTAATTTTTCGACCTATAACTCCCAAGCCTGACAGTGCCGAAAATAAAGTTATACCATCCTAAAGGGTATAAAAAAGACTAAAATTTGGTATCACTCAATTTTTGCTGTATTATTACTCTTTAAAACTAATTTTTCAAAAAAGAGTTTTTACTAACATAAATTTTTGATTTTTTTACCTATAACTCCCAAGCCTGATTGTACCGAAAATAAAGTTATACCATCTTAAAGGGTTTAAAAAAGACTAAAATTTGGCATCACTCAATTTTCGCTGTATTATTACTCTTTCAAACTAATTTTTCAAAAATTGTTTTTTACTAACACTTATTTTTAATTTTTCGACCTATAACTCTCAAACCTGACTCTGTGCCGAAAATTGCATTATGCTATCTAACAGGGCATAAAAAGGGCTACAATTTGGCATCATACAATTTTTGCTGTATTTTTACTCTTCCAAACAAATTTTTCAAAAAACTGTTTTTTACTAACAGTAATTTTTCATTTTTCGACCTATAACTCTCAAACCTGACTTTGTGCCGAAAATTGCATTATGCTATCTAACAGGGCATAAAAAGGGCTACAATTTGGCATCATTAAATTTTTGCTGTATTGCTACTCTTTGAAAAACTTTTTTTACTAAAATTAATTTTTCATTTTTCAACCTATAACTCCCAAGCCTGACTGTGCCGAAAATAAAGGTATACCATCTTAAAGGGTATAAAAAATACTACAATTTGGCATCACTTAATTTTTGAAGTATTATTACTCTTTCAAACTAATTTTTCAAAAATCTCTTTTTTAATAACACTAGGTTTTCATTTTTCGACCTATAACTCTCAATTCCGATTCTGTGCCAAAAATTGCATTATGCTATCTAAAAGGGCATAAAAAGGGCTACAGTTTGGCATCATTAAATTTTTGCTGTATTGTTACTCTTCCAAACAAATTTTCCAAAAATCTGTTTTTTACTAACATTAATTTTTCGACGTATAAGTCCCAAGCCTGACTCTGTGGCGACAATAAAGTTATACCATCTTAAAGGGTAAACAAAAGACTACAATTTGGCATCACTCAATTTTCGCTGTATTATTACTCTTTCAAACTAATTTTTCAAAAATTGTTTTTTACTAACACTTATTTTTAATTGAATTATACCATCTTAAAGAACATAAAAAGGGCTACAATTTGGCATCATTAAATTTTTGCGGTATTGCTACTCTTTGAAAAAACAGTTTTTACTAAAATTAATTTTTCATTTTTCAACCTATAACTCCCAAGCCTGACTGTGCCGAAAATAAAGTTATACCATCCTAAAGGTTATAAAAAAGACTACAATTTGGCATCACTCAATTTTTGCTGTATTATTACTCTTTCAAACAAATTTTTCAAAAAAGCGTTTTTACTAACATAAATTTTTCATTTTTCGACCTATAACTCCCAAGCCTGACTGTGCCGAAAATAAAGTTATACCATCTTAAAGGGTATAAAAAAGACTACAATTTGGCATCACTCAATTTTTGCTGTATTATTACTCTTTCAAACAAATTTTTCAAAAAAGCGTTTTTACTAACATAAATTTTTCTTTTTTCGAACTATAACTCCCAAGCCTGACTGTGCCGAAAATAAAGTTATACCATCTTAAAGGGTATAAAAAATACTACAATTTGGCATCACTTAATTTTTGAAGTATTATTACTCTTTCAAACTAATTTTTCAAAAATCTCTTTTTTAATAACACTAGGTTTTCATTTTTCGACCTATAACTCTCAATTCCGATTCTGTGCCAAAAATTGCATTATGCTATCTAAAAGGGCATAAAAAGGGGTACAGTTTGGCATCATTAAATTTTTGCTGTATTGTTACTCTTCCAAACAAATTTTCCAAAAATCTGTTTTTTACTAACATTAATTTTTCGACGTATAACTCCCAAGCCTGACTCTGTGGCGAAAATAAAGTTATACCATCTTAAAGGGTAAACAAAAGACTACAATTTGGCATCACTCAATTTTCGCTATATTATTACTCTTTCAAACTAATTTTTCAAAAATTGTTTTTTACTAACACTTATTTTGAATTGAATTATACCATCTTAAAGAACATAAAAAGGGCTACAATTTGGCATCATTATATTTTGCTGTATTGCTACTCTTTGAAAAAACTGTTTTTACTAAAATTAATTTTTCATTTTTCAACCTATAACTCCCAAGCCTGACTGTGCCGAAAATAAAGTTATATCATCCTAAAGGGTATAAAAAAGACTACAATTTGGCATCACTCAATTTTTGCTGTATTATTACTCTTTCAAACAAATTTTTCAAAATGCGTTTTTACTAACATAAATTTTTCATTTTTCGACCTATAACTCCCAAGCCTGACTGTGCCGAAAATAAAGTTATAATATCTTAAAGGGTATAAAAAAGACTACAATTTGGCATCACTCAATTTTCGCTGTATTATTACTCTTTCAAACTAATTTTTCAAAAAAGAGTTCTTACTAACATAAATTTTCCATTTTTCGACCTATAACTCCCAAGCCTGACTGTGCCGAAAATAAAGTTATACCATCTTAAAGGGTATAAAAAAGACTACAATTTGGCATCACTTAATTTTTGAAGTATTATTACTATTTCAAACTAATTTTTCAAAAATCTCTTTTTTAATAACACTAGGTTTTAATTTTTCGACCTATAACTTTCAATTCCGATCCTGTGCCAAAAATTGCATTATGCTATCTAAAAGCGCATAAAAAGGGCTACAGTTTGGCATCATACAATTTTTGCTGTATTTTTACTCTTCCAAACGAATTTTTCAAAAAACTGTTTTTTAATAACACTAATTTTTCATTTTTCTACCTATAACTCTCAAACCTGACTCTGTGCCATAAATTGAATGATACCATCTTAATGAACATAAAAAGGGCTACAATTTGGCATCATTAAATTTTTGCTTTATTGCTACTCTTTGAAAAAACTGTTTTTACTAAAATTAATTTTTCATTTTTCAACCTATAACTCCCAAGCCTGACTGTGCCGAAAATAAAGTTATACCATCTTAAAAGGTATAAAAAATACTACAATTTGGCATCACTTAATTTTTGAAGTATTATTACTCTTTCAAACTAGTTTTTCAAAAATCTCTTTTTTAATAACACTAGGTTTTCATTTTTCGACCTATAACTCTCAATTCCGATTCTGTGCCAAAAATTGCATTATGTTATCTAAAAGGGCATAAAAGGGGCTACAGTTTGGCATAATTAAATTTTTGCTGTATTGTTACTCTTCCAAACAAATTTTCCAAAAATCTGTTTTTTACTAACATTCATTTTTCGACGTATAACTCCCAAGCCTGACTCTGTGGCGAAAATAAAGTTATACCATCTTAAAGGGTAAACAAAAGACTACAATTTGGCATCATTAAACTTTTGCTGTATTGCTACTCTTTGAAAAAACTGTTTTTACTAAAATTAATTTTTCATTTCTCAACCTATAACTCCCAAGCCTGACTGTGCCGAAAATAAAGTTATACCATCTTAAAGGGTATAAAAAAGACTACAATTTGGCATCACTAAATTTTTGCTGTATTATTACTCTTTCAAACTAATTTTTCAAAAAAGAGTTTTTACTAACATAAATTTTTCATTTTTCGACCTATAACTCCCAAGCCTGACTGTGCCGAAAATAAAGTTATACCATCTTAAAGGGTATAAAAAAGACTACAATTTGGCATCACTCAGTTTTTGCTGTATTATTACTCTTTCAAACTAATTTTTCAAAAATCTGTTTTTTACTAACATTAATTTTTCATTTTTCGACCTATAACTCTCAAACTTGACTCTATGCCAAAAATTGCATTATGCTATCTAAAAGGGCATAAAAAGGGCTATAATTTAGCGTCATTAAATTTTTGCTGTATTGTTACTCTTCCAAACAAATTTTTCAAAAAACTCTTTTTTACTAATATTAATTTTTAATTTTTCGACCTATAACTCTCAAACCTGACTCTGTGCCAAAAATTGCATTATGCTATCTAAAAGCGCATAAAAATTGCTACAAATTGGCATCATTATATCCATTATATATCATTATACCATCTTAAAGAACATAAAAAGGGCTACAATTTGACATCATTCAATTTTTTCTGTATTGCTACTCTTTGAAAAAACTGGTTTTACTAACATTAATTTTTCATTTTTCGACCTATAACGCCCAAACCTGACTCTGTGCCTAAAATTGAATTATACCAACTTAAAGGGCATAAAAAGGCTACAATTTGGCATTATTGAATTTTTGCTGTATTGTTACTCTTTCAAAAAAATTTTTCAAAAAAATTTTTCAAAAAACTCTTTTTTACTAATATTAATTTTAAATTTTTCGACCTATAACTCCCGAGCCTGACTCTGTGCCAAAAATTGAATTATACAATATGTAAATATATGTACACTGGCAGCATTAAACTGCATTTGTGTTAGTGTTCGACTGTTCAACATATTTTTTGTAATATATATTAAACTACTTACCTATCTTTTAAAAATTTAAAATACTTGTAATTTCTTTCAAAAATTTATATATTTAAAGGTATAATTCAACATATTAAGAGAATTTCCACGTAACATATATGTTATGTTATGCAGGTAAAACATTAAAGTGATGCCAAATATTGCATGCACAATATATCAAATGGATATGGCAGCAACCTAAAATTGGTGGATTACTAAAGGAGAATTTTTTAGGATTTTAGCACTTCAACAAAATTTTTGCATTTTCAAAAAATTTTTTGCTTAGTTTTTGACCAATAACACTTAAACCAGGCAAAATTGAAAAACACAAATGTTATATCATCTGAAAGATGAGCTAAAATTACATAATCGTTATCATAAGTTTTTCAGCAAAATTTAATTTTTCATAAAAAATTGATAAAAACTTAAAGAAAAAACACTTCTAGACCTTTAACTCCCAAACCTGACTTTATGCCAAAAATTGAATTATATCATCTTAAAGGGCATTAAAAGAGCTACAACTTGGCATCATTAAATTTTTGCTGTAGTGTTAGTCTTTGAAAAAACTGTTTTTTATTAACATTAATTTTTAATTTTTGACCTATAGCTCCCAAACCTAACTCTATGCCAAAAATTGAATTATACCGTCTCAAAAGGCATAAAAAGAGCAACAATTTGGCATCATTAAATTTTTGCTATATTGTTACTCTTTCAAACAAAATTTTTAATAAACTGTTTTTTAATAAAATTAATATTTTAAATTTTTGACCTATAACTCCCAAGCCTGACTCTGTGCCAAAAATTGCATTATGCTATCTAAAAGCGCATAAAAATTGCTACAATTTGGCATCATTAAATTTTTGCTGTATTATTACTCTTCCAAACAAATTCTTCAAAAAACATTTTTTACTAACATTAATTTTTCCTTTTTCGACCTATAACTCCCAACTCTGACTGTGCCGAAAATAAAGTTATACCATCTGAAAGGGTATAAAAAAAGACTACAATTTAGCATCACTCAATTTTTGCTGTATTATTATTATTTAAAACTAATTTTTTACTAACACTAATTTTTCATTTTTCGACCTATAACTCTCAATTCTGATTCTGTGCCAAAAATTGCATTATGCTATCTAAAAGGGCATAAAAAGGGCTACAATTTGGCATCATTCAATTTTTGCTGTATTATTACTCTTTCAAACAAATTTTTCAAAAATCTGTTTTTTACTAACACAAATTTTTCATTTTTCGACCTATAACTGTAAAACCTGACTGTGTGCCATAAATTGGATTATACCATCTTAAGAACATAAAAATGGCTACAATTTGGCATCATTAAATTTTTGCTGTATTGCTACTCTTTGAAAAAACTGCTTTTACTAAAATTAATTTTTCATTTTTCAACCTATAACTCCCAAGCCTGACTGTGCCGAAAATAAAGTTATACCATCTTAAAGGGTAAGCAAAAGACTACAATTTGCCATCACTCAATTTTCGCTGTATTATTACTCTTTCAAACTAATTTTTCAAAAATGGTTTTTACTAACGCTTATTTTTAATTTTTCGACCTATAACTCTCAAACCTGACTTTGTGCCGAAAATTGCATTATGCTATCTAACAGGGCATAAAAAGGGCTACAATTTGGCATCATACAATTTTTGCTGTATTGTTACTCTTCCAAACAAATTTTCCAAAAATCTGTTTTTTACTAACATTAATTGTTCGACGTATAACTCCCAAGCCTGACTCTGTGGCGAAAATAAAGTTATACCATCTTAAAGGTTATAAAAAAGACTACAATTTGGCATCACAAAATTTTTGCTGTATTATTACTCTTTCAAACTAATTTTTAAAAAAAGGGTTTTTACTAACATACATTTTTCATTTTTCGACCTATAACTCCCAAGCCTGACTGTGCCGAAAATAAAGTTAAACCATCCTAAAGGGTATAAAAAAGACTACAATTTGGCATCACTAAATTTTTGCTGTATTAGTACTCTTTCAAACTAATTTTTCAAAAAGAGTTTTTACTAACATAAATTTTTCATTTTTCGACCTATAACTCCCAAGCCTGACTGTGCCGAAAATAAAGTTATACCATCTTAAAGGGTATAAAAAAGACTACAATTTGGCATCACTCAATTTTTGCTGTATTATTACTCTTTCAAACTAATTTTTCAAAAAAGAGTTTTTACTAACATAAATTTTTCATTTTTCGACCTATAACTCCCAAGCCTGTGCCGAAAATAAAGTTATACCATCCTAAAGGGTATTAAAAAGACTACAATTTGGCATCACTCAATTTTTGCTGTATTGTTACTCTTCCAAACAAATTTTTAAAAAACAGTTTTTCTAACACTAATTTTTCATTTTTCGACCTATAACTCTCAAACCTGACTCTGTGCCTAAAATTGAATTATACCAACTTAAAGGGCATAAAAGAGCTACAATTTGGCATTATTGAATTTTTGCTGTATTGTTACTCTTTCAAACAAATTTTTCAAAAAACTCTTTTTTACTAATATTAATTTTTAATTTTTCGACCTATAACTCCCAAGCCTGACTGTGCCGAAAATAAAGTTATACCATCTTAAAAGGTATAAAAAATACTACAATTTGGCATCACTTAATTTTTGAAGTATTATTACTCTTTCAAACTAATTTTTCAAAAAAGAGTTTTTACTAACATAAATTTTTCATTTTTCGACCTATAACTCCCAAGCCTGACTGTGCCGAAAATAAAGTTATACCATCCTAAAGGGTATGAAAAAGACTACAATTTGGCATCACTAAATTTTTGCTGTATTATTACTCTTTCAAACTAATTTTTCAAAAAAGAGTTTTTACTAACATACATTTTTCATTTTTCGACCTATAACTCCCAAGCCTGACTGTGTCGAAAATAAAGTTATACGATCTTAAAGGGTTTAAAAAAGACTACAATTTGGCATCACTCAGTTTTTGCTGTATTATTACTCTTTCAAACTAATTTTTCAAAAATCTGTTTTTTACTAACATTAATTTTTAATTTTTCGACCTATAACTCTCAAACTTGACTCTATGCCAAAAATTGCATTATGCTATCTAAAAGGGCATAAAAAGGGCTACAATTTAGCGTCATTAAATTTTTCTGTATTGTTACTCTTCCAAACAAACTTTTCAAAAAACTCTTTTTTACTAATATTAATTTTTAATTTTTCGACCTATAACTCTCAAACCTGACTCTGTGCCAAAAAATTGCATTATGCTATCTAAAAGAGCATAAAAATTCCTACAATTTGGCATCATTATATCCATTATATCTCATTATACCATCTTAAAGAACATAAAAAGGGCTACAATTTGACATCATTCAATTTTTCTGTATTGCTACTCTTTGAAAAAACTGGTTTTACTAACATTAATATTTCATTTTTCGACCTATAACGCCCAAACCTGACTCTGTGCCTAAAATTGAATTATACCAACTTAAAGGGCATAAAAAGGCTACAAATTGGCATTATTGAATTTTTGCTGTATTGTTACTGTTTCAAAAAAATTTTTCAAAAAACTCTTTTTTACTAATATTAATTTTTAATTTTTCGACCTATAACTCCCGAGCCTGACTCTGTGCCAAAAATTGAATTATACAATATGTAAATATATGTACACTGGCAGCATTAAACTGCATTTGTGTTAGTGTTCGACTGTTCAACATATTTTTTATAATATATATTAAACTACTTACCTATCTTTTAAAAATTTAAAATATTTGTTATTTCTTTCAAAAATTTATATATTTAAAGGTAATATTCAACATATTAAGAGAATTTCCACGTAACATATATGTTATGTTTTGCAGGTAAAACATTAAAGTGATGCCAAATATTGCATGCACAATATATCAAATGGATATGGCAGCAACCTAAAATTGGTGGATTACTAAAGGAGAATTTTTTAGGATTTTAGCACTTCAACAAAATTTTTGCATTTTCAACAAATTTTTTGCTTAGTTTTTGACCAATAACACTTAAACCAGGCAAAATTGAAAAACACAAATGTTATATCATCTGAAAGATGAGCTAAAATTACATAATCGTTATCATAAGTTTTTCAGCAAAATTTAATTTTTCATAAAAAATTGATAAAAACTTAAAAAAAACACTTCTAGACCTTTAACTCCCAAACCTGACTTTATGCCAAAAATTGAATTATATCATCTAAAAGGGCATTAAAAGAGCTATAACTTGGCATCATAAAATTTTTGTTGTAGTGTTAGTCTTTCAAAAAACTGTTTTTTATTAACATTAATTTTTAATTTTTGACCTATAGCTCCCAAACCTAACTCTATGCCAAAAATTAAATTATACCGTCTCAAAAGGCATAAAAAGAGCAACAATTTGGCATCATTCAATTTTTGCTATATTGTTACTCTTTCAAACAAAATTTTCAATAAACTGTTTTTTAATAAAATTAATATTTTAAATTTTTGACCTATAACTCCCAAGCCTGACTCTGTGCCAAAAATTGCATTATGCTATCTAAAAGCGCATAAAAATTGCTACAATTTGGCATCATTAAATTTTTGCTGTATTATTACTCTTCCAAACAAATTCTTCAAAAAACATTTTTTACTAACATTAATTTTTCCTTTTTCGACCTATAACTCCCAACCCTGACTGTGCCGAAAATAAAGTTATACCATCTGAAAGGGTATAAAAAAGACTACAATTTAGCATCACTCAATTTTTGCTGTATTATTATTATTTCAAACTAATTTTTTACTAACACTAATTTTTCATTTTTCGACCTATAACTCTCAATTCTGATTCTGTGCCAAAAATTGCATTATGCTATCTAAAAGGACATAAAAAGGGCTACAATTTGGCATCATTCAACTTTTGCTGTATTATTACTCTTTCAAACAAATTTTTCAAAAATCTGTTTTTTACTAACACAAATTTTTCATTTTTCGACCTATAACTGTAAAACCTGACTGTGTGCCATAAATTGGATTATACCATCTTAAGAACATAAAAATGGCTACAATTTGGCATCATTAAATTTTTGCTGTATTGCTACTCTTTGAAAAAACTGCTTTTACTAAAATTAATTTTTCATTTTTCAACCTATAACTCCCAAGCCTGACTGTGCCGAAAATAAAGTTATACCATCTTAAAGGGTAAGCAAAAGACTACAATTTGCCATCACTCAATTTTCGCTGTATTATTACTCCTTCAAACTAATTTTTCAAAAATGTTTTTTACTAACGCTTATTTTTAATTTTTCGACCTATAACTCTCAAACCTGACTTTGTGCCGAAAGTTGCATTATGCTATCTAACAGGGCATAAAAAGGGCTACAATTTGGCATCATACAATTTTTGCTGTATCGTTACTCTTCCAAACAAATTTTCCAAAAATCTGTTTTTTACTAACATTAATTGTTCGACGTATAACTCCCAAGCCTGACTCTGTGGCGAAAATAAAGTTATACCATCTTAAAGGGTATAAAAAAGACTACAATTTGCATCACTAAATTTTTGCTGTATTATTACTCTTTCAAACTAATTTTTAAAAAAAGAGTTTTTACTAACATAAATTTTTCATTTTTCGACCTATAACTCCCAAGCCTGACTGTGCCGAAAATAAAGTTATACCATCCTAAAGGGTATAAAAAAGACTACAATTTGGCATCACTAAATTTTTGCTGTATTAGTACTCTTTCAAACTAATTTTTCAAAAAGGGTTTTTACTAACATAAATTTTTCATTTGTCGACCTATAACTCCCAAGCCTGACTGTGCCGAAAATAAAGTTATACCATCTTAAAGGGTATAAAAAAGACTACAATTTGGCATCACTCAGTTTTTGCTGTATTATTACTCTTCCAAACTAATTTTTCAAAAAAGAGTTTTTACTAACATAAATTTTTCATTTTTCGACCTATAACTCCCAAGCCTGTGCCGAAAATAAAGTTATACCATCCTAAAGGGTATAAAAAAGACTACAATTTGGCATCACTCAATTTTTGCTCTATTGTTACTCTTCCAAACAAATTTTTAAAAAACAGTTTTTCTAACACTAATTTTTCATTTTTCGACCTATAACTCTCAAACCTGACTCTGTGCCTAAAATTGAATTATACCAACTTAAAGGGCATAAAAAGGCTACAATTTGGCATTATTGAATTTTTGCTGTATTGTTACTCTTTCAAACAAATTTTTCAAAAAACTCTTTTTTACTAATATTAATTTTTAATTTTTCGACCTATAACTCCCGAGCCTGACTCTGTGCCAAAAATTGAATTATACAATATGTAAATATATGTACACTGGCAGCATTAAACTACTTTTGTGTTAGTGTTCGACTGTTCAACATATTTTTTGTAATATATATTAAACTACTTACCTATCTTTTAAAAATTTAAAATATTTGTTATTTCTTTCAAAAATTTATATATTTAAAGGTAATATTCAGCATATTAAGAGAATTTCCACGTAACATATATGTTATGTTTTGCAGGTAAAACATTAAAGTGATGCCAAATATTGCATGCACAATATATCAAATGGATATGGCAGCAACCTAAAATTGGTGGATTACTAAAGGAGAATTTTTTAGGATTTTAGCACTTCAACAAAATTTTTTACATTTTCAACAAATTTTTTGCTTAGTTTTTGACCAATAACACTTAAACCAGGCAAAATTGAAAAACACAAATGTTATATCATCTGAAAGATGAGCTAAAATTACATAATCGTTATCATAAGTTTTTCAGCAAAATTTAATTTTTAAAAAATTGATAAAAACTTAAAAAAAAACACTTCTAGACCTTTAACTCCCAAACCTGACTTTATGCCAAAAATTGAATTATATCATCTTAAAGGGCATTAAAACAGCTACAACTTGGCATCATTAAATTTTTGCTGTAGTGTTAGTCTTTGAAAAAACTGTTTTTTATTAACATTAATTTTTAATTTTTGACCTATAGCTCCCAAACCTAACTCTATGCCAAAAATTGAATTATACCGTCTCAAAAGGCATAAAAAGAGCAACAATTTGGCATCATTCAATTTTTGCTATATTGTTACTCTTTCAAACAAAATTTTCAATAAACTGTTTTTTAATAATATTAATATTTTAAATTTTTGACCTATAACTCCCAAGCCTGACTCTGTGCCAAAAATTGCATTATGCTATCTAAAAGCGCATAAAAATTGCTACAATTTGGCATCATTAAATTTTTGCTGTATTATTACTCTTCCAAACAAATTCTTCAAAAAACATTTTTTACTAACATTAATTTTTCCTTTTTCGACCTATAACTCCCAACCCTGACTGTGCCGAAAATAAAGTTATACCATCTGAAAGGGTATAAAAAAGACTACAATTTAGCATCACTCAATTTTTGCTGTATTATTATTATTTCAAACTAATTTTTTACTAACACTAATTTTTCATTTTTCGACCTATAACTCTCAATTCTGATTCTGTGCCAAAAATTGCATTATGCTATCTAAAAGGGCATAAAAAGGGCTACAATTTGGCATCATTCAATTTTTGCTGTATTATTACTCTTTCAAAAAAATTTTTCAAAAATCTGTTTTTTACTAACACAAATTTTTCATTTTTCGACCTATAACTGTAAAACCTGACTGTGTGCCATAAATTGGATTATACCATCTTAAGAACATAAAAATGGCTACAATTTGGCATCATTAAATTTTTGCTGTATTGCTACTCTTTGAAAAAACTGTTTTTACTAAAATTAATTTTTCATTTTTCAACCTATAACTCCCAAGCCTGACTGTGCCGAAAATAAAGTTATACCATCTAAAAGGGTAAGCCAAAGACTACAATTTGCCATCACTCAATTTTCGCTGTATTATTACTCTTTCAAACTAATTTTTCAAAAAATGTTTTTTACTAACGCTTATTTTTAATTTTTCGACCTATAACTCTCAAACCTGACTTTGTGCCGAAAATTGCATTATGCTATCTAACAGGGCATAAAAAGGGCTACAATTTGGCATCATACAATTTTTGCTGTATTGTTACTCTTCCAAACAAATTTTCCAAAAATCTGTTTTTTACTAACATTAATTGTTCGACGTATAACTCCCAAGCCTGACTCTGTGGCGAAAATAAAATTATACCATCTTAAAGGGTATAAAAAAGACTACAATTTGGCATCACTAAATTTTTGCTGTATTATTACTCTTTCAAACTAATTTAAAAAAAAAGAGTTTTTACTAACATAAATTTTTCGTTTTTCGACCTATAACTCCCAAGCCTGACTGTGCCGAAAATAAAGTTATACCATCTTAAAGGGTATAAAAAAGACTACAATTTGGCATCGCTCAGTTTTTGCTGTATTATTACTCTTTCAAACTAATTTTTAAAAAAAGAGTTTTTACTAACATAAATTTTTCATTTTGCGACCTATAACTCCCAAGCCTGACTGTGCCGAAAATAAAGTTATACCATCTTAAAGGGTATAAAAAAGACTACAATTTGGCATCACTCAATTTTTGCTGTATTGTTACTTTTCCAAACAAATTTTTAAAAAACAGTTTTTCTAACGCTAATTTTTCATTTTTCGACCTATAACTCTTAAACCTGACTCTGTGCCTAAAATTGAATTATACCAACTCAAAGGGCATAAAAAGGCTACAATTTGGCATTATTGAATTTTTGCTGTATTATTACTCTTTCAAACAAATTTTTCAAAAATCTGTTTTTTACTAACATAAATTTTTCATTTTTCGACCTATAACTGTAAAACCTGACTGTGTGCCATAAATTGGATTATACCATCTTAAGAACATAAAAATGGCTACAATTTGGCATCATTAAATTTTTGCTGTATTGCTACTCTTTGAAAAAACTGCTTTTACTAAAATTAATTTTTCATTTTTCAACCTATAACTCCCAAGCCTGACTGTGCCGAAAATAAAGTTATACCATCTTAAAGGGTAAGCAAAAGACTACAATTTGCCATCACTCAATTTTCGCTGTATTATTACTCTTTCAAACTAATTTTTCAAACATGTTTTTTACTAACGCTTATTTTTAATTTTTCGACCTATAACTCTCAAACCTGACTTTGTGCCGAAAATTGCATTATGCTATCTAACAGGGCATAAAAAGGGCTACAATTTGGCATCATACAATTTTTGCTGTATTGTTACTCTTCCAAGCAAATTTTCCAAAAATCTGTTTTTTACTAACATTAATTGTTCGACGTATAACTCCCAAGCCTGACTCTGTGGCGAAAATAAAATTATACCATCTTAAAGGGTATAAAAAAGACTACAATTTGGCATCACTAAATTTTTGCTGTATTATTACTCTTTCAAACTAATTTTTAAAAAAAGAGTTTTTACTAACATAAATTTTTCATTTTTCGACCTATAACTCCCAAGCCTGACTGTGCCGAAAATAAAGTTATACCATCCTAAAGGGTATAAAAAAGAGTACAATTTGGCATCACTAAATTTTTGCTGTATTAGTACTCTTTCAAACTAATTTTTCAAAAAGAGTTTTTACTAACATAAATTTTTCATTTTTCGACCTATAACTCCCAAGCCTGACTGTGCCGAAAATAAAGTTATACCATCTTAAAGGGTATAAAAAAGACTACAATTTGGCATCGCTCAGTTTTTGCTGTATTATTACTCTTTCAAACTAATTTTTTAAAAAAGAGTTTTTACTAACATAAATTTTTCATTTTGAGACCTATAACTCCCAAGCCTGACTGTGCCGAAAATAAAGTTATACCATCTTAAAGGGTATAAAAAAGACTACAATTTGGCATCACTCAATTTTTGCTGTATTGTTACTCTTCCAAACAAATTTTTAAAAAACAGTTTTTCTAACGCTAATTTTTCATTTTTCGACCTATAACTCTCAAACCTGACTCTGTGCCTAAAATTGAATTATACCAACTTAAAGGGCATAAAAAGGCTACAATTTGGCATTATTGAATTTTTGCTGTATTATTACTCTTCCAAACAAATTCTTCAAAAAACATTTTTTACTAACATTAATTTTTCCTTTTTCGACCTATAACTCCCAACCTTGACTGTGCCGAAAATAAAGTTATACCATCTGAAAGGGTATAAAAAAGACTACAATTTAGCATCACTCAATTTTTGCTGTATTATTATTATTTCAAACTAATTTTTTACTAACACTAATTTTTCATTTTTCGACCTATAACTCTCAATTCTGATTATGTGCCAAAAATTGCATTATGCTATCTAAAAGGGCTTAAAAAGGGCTATAATTTGGCATCATTCAATTTTTGCTGTATTATTACTCTTTCAAACAAATTTTTCAAAAATCTGTTTTTTACTAACACAAATTTTTCATTTTTCGACCTATAACTGTAAAACCTGACTGTGTGCCATAAAATGGATTATACCATCTTAAGAACATAAAAATGGCTACAATTTGGCATCATTAAATTTTTGCTGTATTGCTACTCTTTGAAAAACCTGCTTTTACTAAAATTAATTTTTCATTTTTCAACCTATAACTCCCAAGCCTGACTGTGCCGAAAATAAAGTTATACCATCTTAAAGGGTAAGCAAAAGACTACAATTTGCCATCACTCAATTTTCGCTGTATTATTACTCTTTCAAACTAATTTTTCAAAAATGTTTTTTACTAACGCTTATTTTTAATTTTTCGACCTATAACTCTCAAACCTGACTTTGTGCCGAAAATTGCATTATGCTATCTAACAGGGCATAAAAAGGGCTAAAATTTGGCATCATACAATTTTTGCTGTATTGTTACTCTTCCAAACAAATTTTCCAAAAATCTGTTTTTAACTAACATTAATTGTTCGACGTATAACTCCCAAGCCTGACTCTGTGGCGAAAATAAAATTATACCATCTTAAAGGGTATAAAAAAGACTACAATTTGGCATCACTAAATTTTTGCTGTATTATTACTCTTTCAAACTAATTTTTAAAAAAAGAGTTTTTACTAACATAAATTTTTCATTTTTCGACCTATAACTCCCAAGCCTGACTGTGCCGAAAATAAAGTTATACCATCTTAAAGGGTATAAAAAAGACTACAATTTGGCATCGCTCAGTTTTTGCTGTATTATTACTCTTTCAAACTAATTTTTAAAAAAAGAGTTTTTACTAACATAAATTTTTCATTTTGCGACCTATAACTCCCAAGCCTGACTGTGCCGAAAATAAAGTTATACCATCTTAAAGGGTATAAAAAATACTACAATTTGGCATCACTCAATTTTTGCTGTATTGTTACTTTTCCAAACAAATTTTTAAAAAACAGTTTTTCTAACGCTAATTTTTCATTTTTCGACCTATAACTCTTAAACCTGACTCTGTGCCTAAAATTGAATTATACCAACTCAAAGGGCATAAAAAGGCTACAATTTGGCATTATTGAATTTTTGCTGTATTATTACTCTTCCAAACAAATTCTTCAAAAAACTTTTTTTACTAACATTAATTTTTCCTTTTTCGACCTATAACTCCCAACCCTGACTGTGCCGAAAATAAAGTTATACCATCTGAAAGGGTATAAAAAAGACTACAATTTAGCATCACTCAATTTTTGCTGTATTATTATTATTTCAAACTAATTTTTTACTAACACTAATTTTTCATTTTTCGACCTATAAGTCTCAATTCTGATTCTGTGCCAAAAATTGCATTATGCTATCTAAAAGGGCATAAAAAGGGCTACAATTTGGCATCATTCAATTTTTGCTGTATTATTACTCTTTCAAACAAATTTTTCAAAAATCTGTTTTTTACTAACATAAATTTTTCATTTTTCGACCTATAACTGTAAAACCTGACTGTGTGCCATAAATTGGATTATACCATCTTAAGAACATAAAAATGGCTACAATTTGGCATCATTAAATTTTTGCTGTATTGCTACTCTTTGAAAAAACTGCTTTTACTAAAATTAATTTTTCATTTTTCAACCTATAACTCCCAAGCCTGACTGTGCCGAAAATAAAGTTATACCATCTTAAAGGGTAAGCAAAAGACTACAATTTGCCATCACTCAATTTTCGCTGTATTATTACTCTTTCAAACTAATTTTTCAAACATGTTTTTTACTAACGCTTATTTTTAATTTTTCGACCTATAACTCTCAAACCTGACTTTGTGCCGAAAATTGCATTATGCTATCTAACAGGGCAAAAAAAGGGCTACAATTTGGCATCATACAATTTTTGCTGTATTGTTACTCTTCCAAACAAATTTTCCAAAAATCTGTTTTTTACTAACATTAATTGTTCGACGTATAACTCCCAAGCCTGACTCTGTGGCGAAAATAAAATTATACCATCTTAAAGGGTATAAAAAAGACTACAATTTGGCATCACTAAATTTTTGCTGTATTATTACTCTTTCAAACTAATTTTTAAAAAAAGAGTTTTTACTAACATAAATTTTTCATTTTTCGACCTATAACTCCCAAGCCTGACTGTGCCGAAAATAAAGTTATACCATCCTAAAGGGTATAAAAAAGAGTACAATTTGGCATCACTAAATTTTTGCTGTATTAGTACTCTTTCAAACTAATTTTTCAAAAAGAGTTTTTACTAACATAAATTTTTCATTTTTCGACCTATAACTCCCAAGCCTGACTGTGCCGAAAATAAAGTTATACCATCTTAAAGGGTATAAAAAAGACTACAATTTGGCATCGCTCAGTTTTTGCTGTATTATTACTCTTTCAAACTAATTTTTTAAAAAAGAGTTTTTACTAACATAAATTTTTCATTTTGCGACCTATAACTCCCAAGCCTGACTGTGCCGAAAATAAAGTTATACCATCTTAAAGGGTATAAAAAAGACTACAATTTGGCATCACTCAATTTTTGCTGTATTGTTACTCTTCCAAACAAATTTTTAAAAAACAGTTTTTCTAACGCTAATTTTTCATTTTTCGACCTATAACTCTCAAACCTGACTCTGTGCCTAAAATTGAATTATACCAACTTAAAGGGCATAAAAAGGCTACAATTTGGCATTATTGAATTTTTGCTGTATTATTACTCTTCCAAACAAATTCTTCAAAAAACATTTTTTACTAACATTAATTTTTCCTTTTTCGACCTATAACTCCCAACCTTGACTGTGCCGAAAATAAAGTTATACCATCTGAAAGGGTATAAAAAAGACTACAATTTAGCATCACTCAATTTTTGCTGAATTATTATTATTTCAAACTAATTTTTTACTAACACTAATTTTTCATTTTTCGACCTATAACTCTCAATTCTGATTCTGTGCCAAAAATTGCATTATGCTATCTAAAAGGGCTTAAAAAGGGCTATAATTTGGCATCATTCAATTTTTGCTGTATTATTACTCTTTCAAACAAATTTTTCAAAAATCTGTTTTTTACTAACACAAATTTTTCATTTTTCGACCTATAACTGTAAAACCTGACTGTGTGCCATAAAATGGATTATACCATCTTAAGAACATAAAAATGGCTACAATTTGGCATCATTAAATTTTTGCTGTATTGCTACTCTTTGAAAAACCTGCTTTTACTAAAATTAATTTTTCATTTTTCAACCTATAACTCCCAAGCCTGACTGTGCCGAAAATAAAGTTATACCATCTTAAAGGGTAAGCAAAAGACTACAATTTGCCATCACTCAATTTTCGCTGTATTATTACTCTTTCAAACTAATTTTTCAAAAATGTTTTTTACTAACGCTTATTTTTAATTTTTCGACCTATAACTCTCAAACCTGACTTTGTGCCGAAAATTGCATTATGCTATCTAACAGGGCATAAAAAGGGCTAAAATTTGGCATCATACAATTTTTGCTGTATTGTTACTCTTCCAAACAAATTTTCCAAAAATCTGTTTTTAACTAACATTAATTGTTCGACGTATAACTCCCAAGCCTGACTCTGTGGCGAAAATAAAATTATACCATCTTAAAGGGTATAAAAAAGACTACAATTTGGCATCACTAAATTTTTGCTGTATTATTACTCTTTCAAACTAATTTTTAAAAAAAGAGTTTTTACTAACATAAATTTTTCATTTTTCGACCTATAACTCCCAAGCCTGACTGTGCCGAAAATAAAGTTATACCATCTTAAAGGGTATAAAAAAGACTACAATTTGGCATCGCTCAGTTTTTGCTGTATTATTACTCTTTCAAACTAATTTTTCAAAAAGAGTTTTTACTAACATAATATTTTCATTTTTCGACCTATAACTCCCAAGCCTAACTCTGCCGAAAATAAAGTTATACCATCCTAAAGTGTATAAAAAATACTACAATTTGGCATCACTAAATTTTTGCTGTATTAGTACTCTTTCAAACTAATTTTTCA
The DNA here is from genome assembly GCA_963675445.1 of Linnaemya vulpina. Lineage (NCBI taxonomy): Eukaryota > Metazoa > Arthropoda > Insecta > Diptera > Tachinidae > Linnaemya > Linnaemya vulpina. Next base: position 42,968,025 of record OY776281.1, on the reverse strand, counting down.
AAAAGAGTTTTTACTAACATAAATTTTTCATTTTTCGACCTATAACTCCCAAGCCTGACTGTGCCGAAAATAAAGTTATACCATCTTAAAGGGTATAAAAAAGACTACAATTTGGCATCCCTCAGTTTTTGCTGTATTATTACTCTTTCAAACAAATTTTTAAAAAAAGAGTTTTTACTAACATACATTTTTCATTTTTCGACCTATAACTCCCAAGCCTGACTGTGCCGAAAATAAAGTTATACCATCTTAAAGGGTATAAAAAAGACTACAATTTGGCATCACTCAATTTTTGCTGTATTGTTACTCTTCCAAACAAATTTTTAAAAAACAGTTTTTCTAACACTAATTTTTCATTTTTCGACCTATAACTCTCAAACCTGACTCTGTGCCTAAAATTGAATTATACCAACTTAAAGGGCATAAAAAGACTACAATTTGGCATTATTGAATTTTTGCTGTATTGTTACTCTTTCAAACAAATTTTTCAAAAAACTCTTTTTTACTAATATTAATTTTTAATTTTTCGACCTATAACTCCCGAGCCTGACTCTGTGCCAAAAATTGGATTATACAATATGTAAATATATGTACACTGGCAGCATTAAACTGCATTTGTGTTAGTGTTCGACTGTTCAACATATTTTTTGTAATATATATTAAACTACTTACCTATCTTTTAAAAATTTAAAATATTTGTAATTTCTTTCAAAAATTTATATATTTAAAGGTATAATTCAACATATTAAGAGAATTTCCACGTAACATATATGTTATGTTATGCAGGTAAAACATTAAAGTGATGCCAAATATTGCATGCACAATATATCAAATGGATATGGCAGCAACCTAAAATTGGTGGATTACTAAAGGAGAATTTTTTAGGATTTTAGCACTTCAACAAAATTTTTGCATTTTCAACAAATTTTTTGCTTAGTTTTTGACCAATAACACTTAAACCAGGCAAAATACAAAAAAAAATATATGTTATAACATCTGAAAAATGAGCTAAAATTACACAGTCGTTGTCATTAGTTTTCCGACAACAGCTAATTTTCCATACAAAATTTTTAAAAAACTTAAAAAAAACACTAATTGACCTTTAACTCCCAAACCTGACTCTGTGCCAAAAAATGAATTACACCATCTTAAAGGCACAAAAAGAGCAACAACATGGCATCATTAAATGTTTGCTGTATTGTTACTCTTTCAAACAAAATTTTCAAAAAACAGTTTTTTACTAAAATAACTCCCAAACCAAAAATTGCATTATGCTATCTAAAAGGGCAAAAAAGGGGCTACAATTTGGCATCATTAAATTTTTGCTGTATTATTAATCTTCCAAAAAAATTTTTCAAAAAACAGTTTTTACTAACATAGATTTTTCATTTTTCGATCTATAACTCACAAGCCTAGCTCTGTGCAGAAAATAAAGTTATACCATCTTAAAGGGTATAAAAAAAACTACGATTTGACATCATTCATTTAAAAAAAAAACCTTTTTAGCAGGGTCAGGTTTGGGAGTTATAGGTCAAACATTTTAAAAATTAATTTTAATAAAAACAGTTTTTTCAAAAATTTGTTTGGAAGAGTAACATTACAGCAAAAATTTAATGATGCCAAATTTAAGCCCTTCTCATGCCCTTTAAGATGGTATAATTAAATTTTCGACACTGAATCAGGTTTGAGAGGTAGAGGTCAAAAATTTTAAAAATTAATTTTAGTAAAAAACAGTTTTTTTTTTTTAAATTTGTTCAAAAGAGTAAAAATACAGCAAAAATTTAATGATGCCAAATTATAGCTCTGTTTATGCCTTTTAAGATTGTGTAATTCAATTTTTGGCACAGAGTCAGGTTTAGGTGTTATGGGTCGAAAAATTAATAATTAATCCGCGAAAAGATAAACTTTTTTCAACAAACTTCTTTCCGAGAATGCAATCGGAGCGAGTTCTTCTTAAAAAAGAGCATTGCGCTCTCTTGGGTTTAACAAAACAAGCTGCCAGACTCAAATATATGTACACTGGCAACATTAAACTACTTTTGTGTTAGTGTTCGACTGTTCAACATATTTTTTGTAATTTTTACTAAACTACTTGCCTATCTGTTAAAAATTTTCATATCTTTGTTTGTTCTTTTAAAATTGTATACATTTATTGGTAATATTCAACACTTTTAAAGAACTTCCACGTAACATATATGTTATATTATGCAGTTAAAACATAAAATTGATGCCAAATATTGCATGCACAATATATCAAATGGATATGGCTGCAACCTAAAATTGGTGGATTACTAAAGGAGAATTTTTTAGGATTTTAGCACTTCAACAAAATTTTTGCATTTTCAACAAATTTTTTGCTTAGTTTTTGACCAATAACACTTAAACCAGGCAAAATTGAAAAACACAGATGTTATATCATCTGAAAGATGAGCTAAAATTACATAATCGTTATCATAAGTTTTTCAGCAAAATTTAATTTTTAAAAAATTGATAAAAACTTAAAAAAAACACTTCTAGACCTTTAACTCCCAAACCTGACTTTATGCCAAAAATTGAATTATATCATCTTAAAGGGCATTAAAAGAGCTACAACTTGGCATCATTAAATTTTTGCTGTAGTGTTAGTCTTTGAAAAAACTGTTTTTTATTAACATTAATTTTTCATTTTTGACCTATAGCTCCCAAACCTATATCTATGCCAAAAATTGAATTATACCGTCTCAAAAGGCATAAAAAGAGTAACAATTTGGCATCATTCAATTTTTGCTATATTGTTACTCTTTCAAACAAAATTTTCAATAAACTGTTTTTTAATAAAATTAATATTTTAAATTTTTGACCTATAACTCCCAAGCCTGACTCTGTGCCAAAAATTGCATTATGCTATCTAAAAGCGCATAAAAATTGCTACAATTTGGCATCATTAAATTTTTGCTGTATTATTACTCTTCCAAACAAATTCTTCAAAAAACATTTTTTACTAACATTAATTTTTCCTTTTTCGACCTATAACTCCCAACCCTGACTGTGCCGAAAATAAAGTTATACCATCTTAAAGGGTATAAAAAAGACTAAAATTTGGCATCACTTAATTTTTGAAGTATTATTACTCTTTCAAACTAATTTTTCAAAAAAGAGTTTTTACTAACATAAATTTTTCATTTTTCGACCTATAACTCCCAAGCCTGACTGTGCCGAAAATAAAGTTATACCATCTTAAAGGGTATAAAAAAGACTAAAATTTGGCATCACTTAATTTTTGAAGTATTATTACTCTTTCAAACTAATTTTTCAAAAAAGAGTTTTTACTAACATAAATTTTTCATTTTTCGACCTATAACTCCCAAGCCTGACTGTGCCGAAAATAAAGTTATACCATCTTAAAGGGTATAAAAAAGACTACAATTTAGCATCACTCAATTTTTGCTGTATTATTATTATTTCAAACTAATTTTTTACTAACACTAATTTTTCATTTTTCGACCTATAACTCTCAATTCTGATTCTGTGCCAAAAATTGCATTATGCTATCTAAAAGGGCATAAAAAGGGCTACAATTGGGCATCATTCAATTTTTGCTGTATTATTACTCTTTCAAACAAATTTTTCAAAAATCTGTTTTTTACTAACACTAATTTTTCATTTTTCGACCTATAACTCCCAAGCCTGACTGTGCCGAAAATAAAGTTATACCATCTTAAAGGGTATAAAAAAGACTAAAATTTGGCATCACTTAATTTTTGAAGTATTATTACTCTTTCAAACTAATTTTTCAAAAAAGAGTTTTTACTAACATAAATTTTTCATTTTTCGACCTATAACTCCCAAGCCTGACTGTGCCGAAAATAAAGTTATACCATCTTAAAGGGTATAAAAAAGACTAAAATTTGGCATCACTTAATTTTTGAAGTATTATTACTCTTTCAAACTAATTTTTCAAAAAAGAGTTTTTACTAACATAAATTTTTCATTTTTCGACCTATAACTCCCAAGCCTGACTGTGCCGAAAAGAAAATTATACCATCCTAAAGGGTATAAAAAACTACAATTTGGCATCACTCAATTTTTGCTGTATTATTACTCTTTCAAACTAATTTTTCAAAAAAGAGTTTTTACTAACATACATTTTTCATTTTTCGACCTATAACTCCCAAGCCTGACTGTGCCGAAAATAAAGTTATACCATCTTAAAGGGTATAAAAAAGACTACAATATGGCATCACTCAATGTTCGCTGTATTATTACTCTTTCAAACTAATTTTTCAAAAATTGTTTTTTACTAACACTTATTTTTAATTTTTCGACCTATAACTCTCACACCTGACTCTGTGCCGAAAATTGCATTATGCTATCTAACAGGGCATAAAAAGGGCTGCAAATTGGCATGATACAATTTTTGCTGTATTTTTACTCTTCCAAACAAATTTTTCAAAAAACTGTTTTTTACTAACACTAATTTTTCATTTTTCGACCTATAACTCTCAAACCTGACTCTGTGCCATAAATTGAATTATACCATCTTAAAGAACATTAAAAGGGCTACAATTTGGCATCACTAAATTTTTGCTGTATTGCTACTCTTTGAAAAAACTGTTTTTACTAAAATTAATTTTTCATTTTTCAACCTATAACTCCCAAGCCTGACTGTGCCGAAAATAAAGTTATACCATCTTAAAGGGTAAGCAAAAGACTACAATTTGCCATCACTCAATTTTCGCTGTATTATAACTCTTTCAAACTAATTTTTCAAAAATGTTTTTTACTAACGCTTATTTTTAATTTTTCGACCTATAACTCTCAAACCTGACTTTGTGCCGAAAATTGCATTATGCTATCTAACAGGGCATAAAAAGGGCTACAATTTGGCATCATACAATTTTTGCTGTATTGTTACTCTTCCAAACAAATTTTCCAAAAATCTGTTTTTTACTAACATTAATTGTTCGACGTATAACTCCCAAGCCTGACTCTGTGGCGAAAATAAAATTATACCATCTTAAAGGGTATAAAAAAGACTACAATTTGGCATCACTAAATTTTTGCTGTATTATTACTCTTTCAAACTAATTTTTAAAAAAAGAGTTTTTACTAACAAAAATTTTTCATTTTTCGACCTATAACTCCCAACCCTGACTGTGCCGAAAATAAAGTTATACCATCTGAAAGGGTATAAAAAAGACTACAATTTAGCATCACTCAATTTTTGCTGTATTATTATTATTTCAAACTAATTTTTTACTAACACTAATTTTTCATTTTTCGACCTATAACTCTCAATTCTGATTCTGTGCCAAAAATTGCATTATGCTATCTAAAAGGGCATAAAAAGGGCTACAATTTGGCATCATTCAATTTTTGCTGTATTATTACTCTTTCAAACAAATTTTTCAAAAATCTGTTTTTTACTAACACTAATTTTTCATTTTTCGACCTATAACTCCCAAGCCTGACTGTGCCGAAAATAAAGTTATACCATCTTAAAGGGTATAAAAAAGACTAAAATTTGGCATCACTTAATTTTTGAAGTATTATTACTCTTTCAAACTAATTTTTCAAAAAAGAGTTTTTACTAACATAAATTTTTCATTTTTCGACCTATAACTCCCAAGCCTGACTGTGCCGAAAATAAAGTTATACCATCTTAAAGGGTATAAAAAAGACTAAAATTTGGCATCACTTAATTTTTGAAGTATTATTACTCTTTCAAACTAATTTTTCAAAAAAGAGTTTTTACTAACATAAATTTTTCATTTTTCGACCTATAACTCCCAAGCCTGACTGTGCCGAAAAGAAAATTATACCATCCTAAAGGGTATAAAAAATTTTTGCTGTATTATTACTCTTTCAAACTAATTTTTCAAAAAAGAGTTTTTACTAACATACATTTTTCATTTTTCGACCTATAACTCCCAAGCCTGACTGTGCCGAAAATAAAGTTATACCATCTTAAAGGGTATAAAAAAGACTACAATATGGCATCACTCAATGTTCGCTGTATTATTACTCTTTCAAACTAATTTTTCAAAAATTGTTTTTTACTAACACTTATTTTTAATTTTTCGACCTATAACTCTCACACCTGACTCTGTGCCGAAAATTGCATTATGCTATCTAACAGGGCATAAAAAGGGCTGCAAATTGGCATGATACAATTTTTGCTGTATTTTTACTCTTCCAAACAAATTTTTCAAAAAACTGTTTTTTACTAACACTAATTTTTCATTTTTCGACCTATAACTCTCAAACCTGACTCTGTGCCATAAATTGAATTATACCATCTTAAAGAACATTAAAAGGGCTACAATTTGGCATCACTAAATTTTTGCTGTATTGCTACTCTTTGAAAAAACTGTTTTTACTAAAATTAATTTTTCATTTTTCAACCTATAACTCCCAAGCCTGACTGTGCCGAAAATAAAGTTATACCATCTTAAAGGGTAAGCAAAAGACTACAATTTGCCATCACTCAATTTTCGCTGTATTATAACTCTTTCAAACTAATTTTTCAAAAATGTTTTTTACTTACGCTTATTTTTAATTTTTCGACCTATAACTCTCAAACCTGACTTTGTGCCGAAAATTGCATTATGCTATCTAACAGGGCATAAAAAGGGCTACAATTTGGCATCATACAATTTTTGCTGTATTGTTACTCTTCCAAACAAATTTTCCAAAAATCTGTTTTTTACTAACATTAATTGTTCGACGTATAACTCCCAAGCCTGACTCTGTGGCGAAAATAAAATTATACCATCTTAAAGGGTATAAAAAAGACTACAATTTGGCATCACTAAATTTTTGCTGTATTATTACTCTTTCAAACTAATTTTTAAAAAAAGAGTTTTTACTAACAAAAATTTTTCATTTTTCGACCTATAACTCCCAAGCCTGACTGTGCCAAAAATAAAGTTATACCATCTTAAAGGGTATAAAAAATACTACAATTTGGCATCACTTAATTTTTGAAGTATTATTACTCTTTCAAACTAATTTTTCAAAAAAGAGTTTTAACTAATATAAATTTTTCATTTTTCGACCTATAACTCCCAAGTCTGTGCCGAAAATAAGGTTATACGATCCTAAACGGTATAAAAAAGACTACAATTAGGCATCACTCAATTTTTGCTGTATTATTACTCTTTCAAACTAATTTTTCAAAAAAGATTTTTTACTAACATAAATTTTTCATTTTTCGACCTATAACTCCCAAGCCTGTGCCGAAAATAAAGTTATACCATCATAAAGGGTATAAAAAAGACTACAATTTGGCATCACTCAATTTTTGCTGTATTGTTACTCTTCCAAACAAATTTTTAAAAAACAGTTTTTTCTAACACTAATTTTTCATTTTTCGACCTATAACTCTCAAACCTGACTCTGTGCCTAAAATTGAATTATACCAACTTAAAGGGCATAAAAAGGCTAAAATTTGGCATTATTGAATTTTTGCTGTATTGTTACTCTTTCAAACAAATTTTTCAAAAAACTCTTTTTTACTAATATTAATTTTTAATTTTTCGACCTATAACTCCCGAGCCTGACTCTGTGCCTAAAATTGAATTATACAATATGTAAATATATGTACACTGGCAGCATTAAACTACTTTTGTGTTAGTGTTCGACTGTTCAACATATTTTTTGTAATATATATTAAACTACTTACCTATCTTTTAAAAATTTAAAATATTTGTTATTTCTTTCAAAAATTTATATATTTAAAGGTATAATTCAACATATTAAGAGAATTTCCACGTAACATATATGTTATGTTATGCAGGTAAAACATTAAAGTAATGCCAAATATTGCATGCACAATATATCAAATGGATATGGCAGCAACCTAAAATTGGTGGATTACTAAAGGAGAATTTTTTAGGATTTTAGCACTTCAACAAAATTTTTGCATTTTCAACAAATTTTTTGCTTAGTTTTTGACCAATAACACTTAAACCAGGCAAAATTGAAAAACACAAATGTTATATCATCTGAAAGATGAGCTAAAATTACATAATCGTTATCATAAGTTTTTCAGCAAAATTTAAAAATTGATAAAAACTTAAAAAAAACACTTCTAGACCTTTAACTCCCAAACCTGACTTTATGCCAAAAATTGAATTATATCATCTTAAAGGGCATTAAAAGAGCTACAACTTGGCATCATTCAATTTTTGCTGTAGTGTTACTCTTTCAAACAAAATTTTCAATAAACTGTTTTTTAATAAAATTAATATATAAAATTTTTGACCTATAACTCCCAAGCCTGACTCTGTGCCAAAAATTGCCTTATGCTATCTAAAAGCGCATAAAAATTGCTACAATTTAGCATCATTCAATTTTTGCTGTATTATTACTCTTTCAAACAAATTTTTCAAAAATCTGTTTTTTACTAACACAAATTTTTAATTTTTCGACCTATAACTCTAAAACCTTACTGTGTGCCATAAATTGAATTATACCATCTTAAGGACATAAAAATGGTTTCAATTTGGCATCATTAAATTTTTGCTGTATTGCTACTCTTTGAAAAAACTGTTTTTACTAAAATTAATTTTTCATTTTTCAACCTATAACTCCCAAGCCTGACTGTGCCGAAAATAAAGTTATACCATCTTAAAGGGTAAACAAAAGACTACAATTTGGCATCACTAAATTTTCGCTGTATTATTACTCTTTCAAACTAATTTTTCAAAAATTGTTTTTTACTAACACTTATTTTTAATTTTTCCACCTATAACTCTCAAACCTGACTTTGTGCCGAAAATTGCATTATGCTATCTAACAGGGCATAAAAAGGGCTACAATTTGGCATCATACAATTTTTGCTGTATTTTACTCTTCCAAAAGAATTTTTAAAAAAACTGTTTTTTCATAATAACACTAATTTTTCATTTTTCTACCTATAACTGTAAAACCTGACTGTGTGCCATAAATTGAATTATACCATCTTAAGAACATAAAAATGGCTACAATTTGGCATCATTAAATTTTTGCTGCATTTTTACTCTTCCAGACAAATTTTTCAAAAAATTAAAAAACCAAAAATTTTAAAAATTGTATGACGCCATATTGTAGCCCTTTTAGTGCCCTTTAAGATGGTATAGGTCAATTTTCGGCACTGAGTCAGGATTGGGAGTTATAGGTCGAAAAATGAAAAATTAATGTTAGTAAAAAACTGTTTTTAGAAAAATTTTTTTAAAGAGTAACGCATCAGTGGTAACTGAATGATGCCAAATTGTAGCTTTTTATGCCCTTTAAGATGGTATAATTCAATTTTTTGCACAGAGTCAGGTTTGGGAGTTAAGGGTCAAAAATGAAAAATAATGTTAGTAAAAAACTGGTTTTTGAAAAATTTGTTCGAAAGAGTAACAATACAGCAAAAATTTAATGATGCCAAATATTAGCCCTTTTTATGCCCTTTAAAATAATATAAATTAGTTTTTGGCACAGAGTCAGGATTGGGAGTTATAGGTCGAAAAATGAAGAACTAATGATGGTAAAAAAAGTTTTTAGAAAAATTAGTTCGAAAGAGTAATAATACAGGAAAAATTTTATGATGCCAAAATGTAGCACTTTTTATGCCCTTTAAAATTCTATAGTTATATTTTTGGCATAAATCAGGTTTGGGAGTAATAGGTCAAAAATTAATTTTAGTAAAAAACAGTTTTTTGAAAAATTTGTTTGAAAGAGTAACATTACAGCACAAATTTAATAATGCCAAATTGTAGCTTTTTATGCCTTTTAAGATCATATAATGCAATTTTTGGCACAGAGTCATGTTTGGGAGTTAGATGTCAAAAATTTTAAAAATTAATTTTAGTAAAAACAGTTTTTTGAAAAGTTTGTTTGAAAAAGTAACAATACAGCAAAAATTTAATGACGCAAAGTTTGTTATCTTGACGGGTATCTATTATATTGACTTTTTTGTACGCAGCGCAACAACAAATTTTTTAAACATTTCTAAAATATTATGACTTTATGACTAAATAGCACACAGTGTGAATACGCCAATTATCTAGTTGGTTACTGAATCAGATTGGATTGGTAGGCAGAAATGAAAGTAATGCAATTTTTGACAGTTGGCTTAGAACTATTTTGAATATATTAATAATGTTATGCGTTTTGTTTTTTTTTTTGCAATAAAAATTTTTCATGTATATTAAATTATTTCAGCTTGGTAGCGCTGAATTTAGCACGGTTGTAGCAGGGTTGTATTTAGCAAAGTTTATTCAAAGCCAGTTCAACCCATTTTGCGTTTTTTAACATTGTTATATGTTTTAATGTAGACCAGTGTGAAAACACCTTTAGTTGCATCATTACTTTGTATGATTTTTCTTGATTTTCAAATATATACCTCTTGTTTGTCTTTTAATTATATGTAAATCTATGATCACAACTGGGACGAACGAAACATTTTTCGCAACGAATATTCGTCGTTGGGAATAAACCACATTTATGTAAATGAAACTACACACAATATGTACGTTGGAAAAAATACATACTTCATGCACAACGAATTTTGCGATTGGTTTATATCTATTTCTTACTCCCAAACTTGAATTATTTCATCTTAAAGGGCGTAAAAAGACCTACAATTTGGCATCATTAAATTTTTGCTGTTTTGTTACTCTTTCAAACACATTTTTCAAAAACTGTTTTTTACTAAATTAATATTTTCAATTTTTCAACCTATAACTCTCAAGCCTGATTCTGCGCCAAAAATTGAATTATATGATCTTAAAACGCATAAAAAAGACTACAATTTGGCATCATTAATTTAAAAGAAAGACTGTTTTTTACAGAGTCAGGTTTGGGAGTTATAAGTCGAAAAATGAAAAATTAGTGTTAGTAAAAAGCAGCTTTTTGAAAAATTTGTTTAAAATAGTAACATTACAGCAAAAATTGAATGAAGTGGAATTGTAGCTCTTTTTATGTTTTTCAAATTTTAGGCACAGAGTCAGGTTTGAGAGTTATAAGTCGAAAAATGAAATATTAGTGTTAGTAAAAAACTGTTTTCTTTGAAAAATTTGTTGGAATAGTAAGAATAGAGCGAAAACAGAATGTATCCCTTTTTATGTCCTTTAAGATAGTATAATGCAATTTTTGGCACAGAGTCAGGTTTGGAAGTTATAGGTAAAAAATTTAAGAAATTAATTTTAGTAAAAAACAGATTTTTTAAAAATTTGTTTGAAAGAGTAACAATAAAACAAAAATTTAATGATGCCAAATTGTTGATCTTTGTATGCCCTTTAAGATAATATAACTCAATTTTTGGCCAGAGTCAGGTTTGGGAGTAATAGGTCAAAAATTTTAAAAATTAGTTTAGTAAAAAACAGTTTTTTGAAAAATTTGTTTGAAAGAGTAACATTAAAACAAAAATTGAAAGAAGCGGAATTGTATCCCTTTTTATGTTCTTTAAGATTGTATAATTCAATTTTTGGCACAGAAACATGTTTGGGAATTATAGGACACAAAATGAAAAATTAATTTTAGTAAAGAGCAGTTTCTTAAAAAAATTTAATGATGACAAATTGTAGCCCTTTTTACGCTCTTTTGGATAGTATAATGCAATTTTTGGCACAGAAACAGGTTTGGGAATTATAGGACGAAAACTGGAAAATTAATTTTAGTAAAAAACAGTTTATTGGAAAATTTGTTTGGAAGAGTAACATTACAGCAAAAATTGAATGATGCGGACTTGTAGCCCTTTTAATGCCCTTTAAGGTGGTATAAGGAAATTTTCAGCACAGAATCAGGTTTGGGAGGTATAGGTCGAAAAATTAAAAATTAATGTTAGTAAAAAACAGTTTTTTGAAAAATTTGTTTGAAGGAGTAACATTACAGCAAAAATTAAATGATGCCAGATTGTAGCTTTTTTATGCCTTTTAAGATCGTATAATGGAATTTTTGGCACAGAGTCAGGTTTGGGAGTTAGATGTCAAAAATTTTAAAAATTAATTTTAGTAAAAAACTGTTTTTTGGAAAAATTTTTGGAAAGAGTAACAATACAGCATAAATTGAACGACACCAGATTTTAGCACTTCGTATGCCCTTTGAAATGGTATAATGCAATTTTTATCATAGAGTCAGGTTTGGGAGTTATAGATCGAAATATAAAATATTTAATTTTAGTTAAAAACAGTTTTTGAAAAATTTGTTTGGAAGACTAACAATACAGAAAAATTGAATTAAGCTAAATTGTGGCCTTTTTTATGGCCTTTAAGATGGTATAATTTAATTTTTGACATATAGTCAGGTTTTGGGGTTATAGGTTAAAAATTGAAAAAATTAAGTTAGTAAAAAACAGTTTTTGAAAAATTTGTTTGAAAGAGTAACAATACAGCAAAAATTTAATGATGCCAAATTGTAGCTCTTTTTACGCCCTTTAAGATGAAATAATTCAAGTTTGGGAGTAAGAAATAGATATAAACCAATCGCAAAATTCGTTGTGCATGAAGTATGTATTTTTTCCAACGTACATATTGTGTGTAGTTTCATTTACATAAATGTGGTTTATTCCCAACGAAGAATATTCGTTGCGAAAAATGTTTCGTTCGTCCCAGTTGTGTTATAGCTTTACATATAATTAAAAGACAAACAAGAGATATATATTTGAAAATCAAGGAAAAGCATACAAAGTAATGATGCAACTAAGGGTGTTTACACACTGGTCTGCATTAAAACATATTATAATGTTAAAAAACCCAAAATGTTTTGAATTGGCTTTGAGTAAACTTTAGTAAATACAACCTTGCTACAACCGTGCTAAATTCAGCGCTACCAAGCTGAAATAATTTAATATAAGTACATGAAAAATGCACATTTTTATTGCACAAAAAAAACAAAACGCATAATTTTATTAATATATTCAAAATGGTTCTAAGCCAACTGTCAAAAATTGCATTATTTATAATGTAAAATATATGTAAATTTTCATTTCTGCCTACCAATTCAATCTGATTCAGTAACCAATTAGATAATTGGCGTATTCACACTGTGTGCTATTTAGTCATATTGTCATAAAGTCATAATATTTTAGAACAGTTTTAAAAAGTTGTTGCTCTGCGTACAAAAAAGAAAATATAATAGATACCCGTCAAGATAACAAACTTTGCGTCATTAAATTTTTGCTTTATTGTTACCCTTTCGAACAAATTTTTCAAAAAACTGTTTTTACTAACATTAATTTTTCATTTTTCGACCTATACCTCCCAAACCTGACTCTGTGCCGAAAGTTTCCTTATACCACCTTAAAGGTCATTAAAAGGGCGTCAATTTAGCTTAATTCAATTTTTCTGTATTGTAACTCTTCCAAAAAAATTTTTCAAAAACTGTTTATAACTAAAATTAAATCTTTAATTTTTCGACCTATAACTCCCAAAAAAAGGGCTACAATTTGGCATCATGAAATTTTTTTAAGAAACTGCTTTTTACTAAAATTAATTTTTCATTTTTTGTCCTATGATTCCCAAACATGTTTCTGTGCCAAAAATTGAATTATACAATCTTAAAGAACATAAAAAGGGCTACAATTCCGCTTCTTTCAATTTTTTCTTTAATGTTACTCTTTCAAACTAATTTTTCAAAAATTGTTTCTTATTAACTTAATTTTTCATTTTTTGACCTAACTCCCAAACCTGACTTAAGAAATTTAACTGAATTTAAGAAAATAATTTTAGTAGAAAACAGTTTTTTGAAAAAAATTATCGATAGGGTAACAAACAATACAGCAAAAATTTAATGATGCCAAATTGTAGCCCTTTTTATGCCCTTTAAAATAGTATAAATCAGTTTTTGCCACAGAGTCAAGTTTGGGAGTTATAGGTCGAAAAATGAAGAATTATTTTTAGTAAAAAACTAACCAAAAAGTTTGTTGAGAGTTCAATTGGCCACAACTAAGCAAAAAGTTTGTTGATAATGTGTTTTTGATTCTTTGTTGATGAGCTATATTCGTAAATAACTTGCCTTATATAACCAACCAATAAATGAAATCTTCCTTAAATATAGAACGAATCGCATGCATTAACTTGGCAGCATTCCCAGAAATACTTATTTATGTGTGCTCAAGAGAGGATGTTTTCTGCTCTCTCTGAGTGGAATGGGGTTCAAAGAGAAATGACAAAAATAGTTTAATAAAATGTTTGTTATCTTCACGGGTATGAAAAATTAATGTTAGTAAAAAACAGTTTTTTGAAAAATTTGTTCGAAAAAGTAACAATACAGCAAAAATTTAATGACGCAAAGTTTGTTATCTTGACGGGTATCTATAATATTGACTTTCTTGTACGCAGCGCAACAACAACTTTTTTAAAGTTGATATTATGACTTTATGACAATATGACTCAATAGCACACAGTGTGAATACGCCAATTATCTAGTTAGTTACTGAATCAGATTGAATTGGTAGGCAGAAATGAAAATTTACATATATTTTACATTATGAATAATGCAATTTTTGACAGTTGGTTTAGAACTATTTTGAATATATTAATAATGTTATGCGTTTTGTGTTTTTTGTTTTTGTGCAATAAAAATGTGCATTTTTCATGTACTTTTATTAAATTATTTCAGCTTGGTAGCGCTGAATTTAGCCAGGATGCAGCAGGATTGTACTTACCAAACTTTATTCAATTCAAAACATTTTGCGTTTTTAAACATTATAATGTTTTAATGCAGACCAGTGTGCAAACACCTTTAGTTGCATCATCACTTTGTATGCTTTTTCTTGATTTTCAAATATATATCTCTTGTTTGTCTTTTAATTATATGTAAAGCTATAAACACAACTGGAACGAACGAAAAATTTTTCGTAACGAATATTTGTCGTTGGGAATAAACCACATTTATGTAAATGAAACTACACGCAATATGTACGTTGGAAGAAATACATACGTCATGCACAACGAATTTTGCGATTAGTTTGTATCTATTTCTTACTCCCAAACTTGAATTATTTCATGATAAAGGGCTTAAAAAGAGCTACAATTTGGCATCATTAAATTTTTGCTGTATTGGTACTCTTTCCAACAAATTTTCCAAAAAATAGTTTTTTACTAAAATTTATTTTTCATTTTTCGCCCTATAACTCCCAAGCCTGACTCTGTGCCAAAAATTAAATTATACCATCTTAAAGGCATAAAAAGAACTACAATTTGGCATCGTTCAATTTATGCTTTATTGTTACTCCATCCAACAAATTTTCCAAAAAACTGTTTTATACTAACTTAATTTTTCATTTTTTGACCTATAACTCCCAAACCTGACTCTGTGCCAAATATTAAATTATATCACTTTAAAGGCATAAAAAGGGCTACAATTTGGCATCATTAAATTTTTGCTGTATTGGTACTCTTTCCAAAAATTTTTCCAAAAAACAGTTTTTTACTAAAATTTATTTTTCATTTTTCGACCTATAACGCCCAAGCCTGACTCTGTGCCAAAAATTTAATTATACCATCTTAAAGGGAATAAAAAAGACTACCATTTGGCATCATTAATTAAAAAAAAAAACAGTTTTGTACAGAGTCAGGTTTGGTCAGGTTAATGTTATGCGTTTTGTTTTTTTTTTGCAATAAAAATGTGCATTTTTCATGTATATTAAATTATTTCAGCTTGGTAGCGCTGAATTTAGCACGGTTGTAGCAGGGTTGTTACCAAAGTTTATTCAAAGCCAATTCAAAACATTTTGCATTTTTAGCATTATAATATGTTTTAATGCAGACCAGTGTGTAAAGACCTTTAGTTGCATTATCACTTTGTATGCTTTTCTTGATTTTAAAATATATATCTCCTGTTTGTCTTTTAATTATATGTAAAGCTATAAACACAACTGGGACGAACGAAAAATTTTTCATAACGAATATTTGTCGTTGGGATTAAACCACATTTATGTAAATGAAACTACACACAATATGTACGTTGGAAGAAATACATACGTCATGAACAACGAACTTTGCGATTGGTTTATATCTATTTTTACTCCCAAACTTATATTATTTTATATTAAAGGGCGTAAAAAGAGCTACAATTTGGCATCATTAAATGTTTGCTGTATTGGTACTCTTTCAAACAAATTATTCAAAAACTGTTTTTTACTAACATTAATTTTTAATTTTTCGACCTATAACTCCTGTTAGAAAAATACAACTATTCTTTTCAATCCCAATGTTAACAACTGTGTTTATAAGACTATGTAAAGCATTTTCTATGCAACCTTAAAGTTCTCATTTCCTTTTTTACATTCTTAAATCATCTTTTTACCACTCAATGTAATACACATGAAAATTAATAAAGTATTATAATTTAAAATTAAGTAAGCTTACACATCTTTAATTACTTGATTTGGGGACTACGTAATATTTCACTACATAAGTAACTGGAAATAACAGAAAACTCCAACAAAGGTTATGGGCCCAGGAACCCATATTTCAAGTGGTAAAAATTTGTGAGGTTATACACACAAGGCAGAACGTGGTTAAAAACTTTAATTGGTTATTCAAAAATTACAAGGCTTAAAATGGCAACGGGTGTTGCATGTGTTGATAAATTGAATGGGCAAAACTACTCCACGTGGAGCATTCAAGTGAAAAGTTTACAAAAGCCAACTAAAGAAGAAGATAAAACCAAATGGGTTGTAGATGATTCAAAAGCTTTAGCAACCATTACATTGAGTATTAAGCGAAGTGAACTAATTCACATAAAGAATTGTGAAAGTGCAAAAAAGGCTTGGACGGTTTTAAGCTCCTTGTACCAAGCAGACATCAAGGAAAGTCAATTTGTGTAAAAAACTGGTTCGATTTATGTTTTATTCTAATGAAAAGTTTGCCACACAGATAAACGAGTTCAGTTCAATTGTTGATGAAAGAAATCGGAATTATATTGAACGATGATCTTCTGTCAATTCTATTGCTTTGTAGTTTTAGCAGAGACAAACTTCCTAGTCACGAACAATTAATTTATAAAATGCTTTAAGAGGAATTAAGGAAAACAGCATCCAAATCGTTTCAAAAATGGTCACCCTGAGAAAAATCTTTTTAATGTTAACAACATAAAATGCTACCGTTGTGGAAAAAAGGGCCATTTTCGCTCACAACGTAAAGACAAAGAGAAAACAGCATTTGCATGTTCTTTACATAACCACATAAAGGACTTAACAGAAAAATTTATATTAGACAGCGGACCGACATGCCATATGTGTGAGAAAAGAGAATATTTTGCACAGTTAACAACAGCAAATAAAGAAATTGTGCTTGCATCTGGTGAGTGCATTAATGCAGAAGGGATTGGCGAGTTTAAAATAAAAACAGAATTTGGCAATCATATTTTACATAATGTCTAGTATGTACCCAAATTACATTCCAACTTTATTTCCATTAACAAAATTTTAAAAGCTGGTTACTCTGTTAACTTCCAAGACACAAAAGCTCTTATTAAGAGTAAAAAGAATGAAAATATTCCATCAGCTGTTCTAAATGAAGGTCTATTTATTGTAAAAGGAGAAGTAATTAAAGGAACTGAAAGATTGAACAATATTAATGAAACAAATATGTCGGTGATGTGGCACCGTAGATACGGGCATATTAACAATAAGGATTTAAATAAACTAATCACAAAAAACATGGTAAAAGGTCTTAATTTAAAAACAATAAATAAAATTGATTGTGTAACTTGTGCCTTAAACAAAATTGCTGTCAAGCCATTCAAGAGTAATTCTGATGTTCAAAAAACAGACTTGTTTCAGATTTTGCATATGGATTTATGTGGTCCAATCGGAGTGAAATCTATTGGCAGTTCGTCATATTTTATGACTATTATTGACGATTACTCCCGTTATGTTTAAATTTTCTTTCTAAAAAACAAAAGTTATGCATTTGAAACATTTTATAATATTACTGCGATTGCGGAGAAGCAGCTAGGCCGCCACATAAAAACTGTCAGAAGTGACAACGGAAGAGAATTTCTCAATTCTGAATTTAAAGAATTTTTCGATAAAAGAGGGATAGTGCATTAAACGACTGTAAGCTATACCCTACAGCAAAATGGTATTGCTGAAAGAGCTAATAGAACCCTCGTAGAAATGGCTCGCTGTTTATTGCAACAATCAAGTTTACCACATAGTTTATGGGCCGAAGTTAATCACTTCAAAACATTTGGATGTGATGCAATCGCATTGAACATATTTGTTTGGAAGAGTAACAATACAGCAAAAATTGAATGCTACCAAATTGTAGCCCTCTTAATGCTTTTTAAGATGGTATAGGTAAATTTTCGGCACAGAGTCAAGTTTGGGAGGTATAGGTAGAAAACTGAAAAATTAATGTTATTAAAAAACAGGATTTGAACAATTTGTTTGGAAGAGTAACAATACAGCAAAAATTAAATGATACCAAATTGTAGCTCTTTTCATGCCCTTTAAGATGGTATAAATTGACTCTGTGCCAAAAATTATATTATACCATCTTAAAGGGCATTAAAAGGGCAAAAATTTTGAATCATTGTGATTTTATAATAATATAAATATTAATATAGCAAAATAAAAATGTTCAATAAAAATAAAATCACATACAATTTAAGCTTTGGCTTGAGCTTCCAATGAAAATTGGAAAAAAAACGTTCACATATACTTAAGTATAAAATTCAAACCATAAAAGTTTGACTTAATGTATAATGGAACAAAAAATTCAGAAAATGGGACATGAAGAAAATAATCAAATGGTAACACAGGTATCATAACACACAAGTGTTAACATCAGGTTGATACAGTTCTCGGATTGTTTTTCACAATAAAATTTGTGTAAATAGAAAACTGTTATCACATTCAACTGAGCCACCTAAACAGTGGTGATAAACACAATATACACATGAGCACTGAAGATGAAAGTGTAGCGACTTTCGAAAACAGCTGTTCTGCTCTGCTGTGCAAGTTGAATAAAACTGATGTGGACTTCCTTTGTGCCTAGGAATATTTATCATCATGTCTTTCTGAGATTTTAACTAAGTTAGAACAATTTAGCCTATATAAATATTAATATAGAATCATTAAATTTTTGCTGTATTGTTACTCTTACGAACAAATATTTCAAAAAACTTTTTTTTACTAAAATTAATTTTTAATTTTTTGTCCTATAATTCCCAAACCTGTTTCTGTGCCAAAAATTGCATTGTAGCATCTTAAAGGGCATAAAAAGGGCTACAATTTGGCATCATTAAATTTTTGCAGTATTGTTATTCTTCCAAACAATACGTAATATTTCACTACGTAAGTAACTGTATATAACAAAAACTCCAACATTACTCTTTCAAACAAATTTTTCAAAAAACTGTTCTTTACTAAAACTAATTTTTTCAATTTTTGACCTATAACTCCCAAGCTTGACTTTGTGCCGAAAATTGAATTATACCATATAAAAGGGCATAAGAAGGGCTACAGTTTGGCATCATTAAAATTTTGTTGTATTGTTACTCTTTCAAAAAACTGTTTTTTACTAAAATTAATTTCTTAAATTTTTGATGTATAACTCCCATACCTGACTATGTGCTGAAAATTTAATTATACTATCTTAAAGGGCATTATAACGGCATCATTAAATTTTTGCTGTATTATTACTCTTTCGAGCAAATTTTTCAAAAAACAGTTTTTTACTAACATTAATATTTCGGTTTTCGACCTAGAACTCCCAAATCTGACTCTGTGCCAAAAATTTAATTATTAAAAGGCATAAGAAAGGCTACAATTTGGCATCATTCAATTTATGCTGTATTGTTACTCCATCCAACAAATTTTCCAAAAAACTGTTTTTTACTAAAATTAATTTTTCAATTTTCAACCTATAACTCCCAAGCTTGACTTTGTGCCGAAAATTGCATTATACCATCTTAAAGGGCATAAAAAGGGCTACTATTTGGCATCATTCAAACTTTGCTGTATTGTTACTCTTCTAAACAAATTTTTCAAAAAACTATTTTTTACTAACATTAATTCTTCATTTTTCGACCCATAACTCCCAAACCTGACTCTGGGCCGAAAATTTAATTATTAAAAGGCATAAGAAAGGCTACAATTTGGCATCATTCAATTTATGCTGTATTGTTATTCCATCCAACAAATTTTTAAAAACTGTTTTTTACTAAAATTAATTTTTCAATTTTCAACCTGTAACTCCTGTTGGGTATTTTTGCAAGAGTTACGCAGTGTCCAATTTAAATACTTAATTTAAGGTTAAACCACGAAGTGTTCAGTTCAAAAGTAATTCATTTGTTAATACTAAATTTAAAATACAATGACTGTTCGTGTCGAAGGTTCTAGAATATATAAACTATTTAGGCGCAAATAAAAACATAGAATTAATTACAGTGTTGAATTCTTTTGGCTTGACACAGGTTTGCATTATTATTCAACAATCTCCCCCACAAGCCAAATGTATATTAATTTCAAAAGAACTACATTTCAATGTTTAATAATTTACAACCAATTGTATGCTTCTGCTTTGTCTAAACTATTGTAAGAATATCAGCTGCGTTCATATCAGATGTAACGTATTTTATGTCGCTTACCTTTCTCTCGTATTTCTCTCGGATATAATGATAGCGGATGTCGATATGTTTGCTTTTCTTTTGCACAGTTGGATTCTTCACCATAAATGCTTCCGCCTGGTTATCACACAATATAGCAGTAGGCTTTGATAAGATTTAATGTCCAGATTTTTGCAATTTTCGGCACACTTTGTTGATGCCCAGGGAGTTGATGCAGGTTTGCAATCTTGGATATTCCACTTCCTCAGCAATTCCTTAGTATATTTCTGTTGATGATCACCTCGTGGACCATCACGCATAATTTCCATGCCTAGATAAAATAATATAGGGCCACGATCAATTGCTTCTACCGACCTGTTTAAATTTGCAATAATTGTTTTCATTTCGGATTCACTCGAACAAGATATTAACATGTCGTCGACATATAAGGCAATTATCGAAATGTTGTTGTGACCTCTTTTCATATAAACACAAATGTCGGATTGACATCTTATAAATCCCATTTCCATTAATATATCCTTTATCCTCTTGTTTCACTCACGTCCAGCTTGTTTTAAGCCATATAGGGCCTTCTTTAACCTACATACTTTATTGGGGGTTGAGTCATGTAGACTTCCTCTTATAAATTACCGTTCAAATACGCTGCCACTATATCCACATGATGCACTAACAATTTATGCTTGGCTGACAAGGCTAATATTAACCTTAATGTGGAATGTCGTACCACAGGCGCAAATGTTTCTTCAAAATCAATACTATATTTCTGCGAACAACCTTGAGCTACTAATCGAGCTTTATATTTTTCAATAGTACCATCCGGATTCTGTTTCAAAGCAAACACCCATCTGCAACCAATTATGTTTTTCCCTTTAGGTTTTTCTTCCAGATCCCATGTTTTGTTTTTAGTCAAATATTCATATTCAACCCTCATAGCTTCAATCCATTTATTAGACTCCTTAGCTTTCAAGGCCTCTTCTACTGTGTTTGGTTTTTCAATAATTGAGTTCAAAGTTTCAGGTTCGGTGCAATATATTTTTCTCGGTCTTCCCTTACTTCCATCTCTCTGCAATTTAGGTCTACCGCATTTTCTTTCATTTTCCACAATAATTGTTTCATCTAGTTCTGTACTATCACTGTCACCACTAACATGAGCTTCTTCATTTTCTTTCATTAGTTCAGGTCTTCTTTCACCTCTTTTTGCTCATTACTGCCATCATTTCGTTGTTCATTATTGCGTTGTTGTTCATTGACATTGTCATCAAAATTTCGTTGTTCACTGTTGTCGGCATATTTACTTTCAATAATGTCAAAAAAATTATAATCGCATATTTCACGTTGAGCATCCGAAGCACTTTCAAAGGACTGCTCGAAAAAGATAACATCACGAGCAATGTGTATTTGTCTTGTTTTGGTATCATATAAGCGATAGGCTTTAGTATAAAGTTAATAGCCAACGAACTTCATTCTTGTGCCTTTGGGTAAAAATTTTCCACCCTTAACTTTTGGACCTTTTTTCAACACCACTGCGTCGCAACTAAATGTTTTTAAATGAGATACCGATGGTTTTCTTCCACATCATCTTTCATATGGGGTAACATCACCAAGTACTTTCGTAGGAGCACGGTTTCTCAAGTAAGTTGAATATAGTACTAGCTTCTCCCCATAAACTTTGTGGTAATTTTTATGAATTCAACAGACATCTACTCATTTCAACAAGGGTTCTATTTGCACGTTCAGATACACCGTTTTGTTGAGGTGTATACGTAACCGTCGTTTGATGTAAAATACCTTTTTCTGCAAAATACTGCTTAAGTTTAGAATTCAAATTGTCTTTTCCATTGTCACTGCGAACAATCTTAATTTGGCGGCCTGTCTGCTTCTCCGCGATCCCAGAAAAATGTGTGAATGCATTAAAAGCATCACTTTTATGTTTAAGAAAATAAGTGAATATATATCTGGAATAATCGTCGATAAACGTAATAAAATATGATGAGCCACCGACTGATTTAACACCAACAGGCCCGCACAAATCTGTATGTACGAGATGTAAGATATCAGTCGTTTGTACACTAATTTTTTGCACTAATTTTATTTTCAGCACAGGTGACACAATCTATTAGAGCTTTCATTTGCACATTAGGACCTTTAACCATATTTTTCATTGATAGTTTATTTAAATCCTTAAAATTTATATGCCCAAACCTTTGGTGCCACTTTTTCAGAATTTTCTTCATCAGTTACTGTATTTAATACTTCACAATATTTTACTTTTTCTACTTTAGCAATGAACAAATCATTTAGTAAATCAGCTGTCAACATTATCTCATTGTTTTTACTCTTCATTACAGCTCTATTTACGGCGAATTGCACAACATGGCCAGCTTTAATTATTTTTTTTATCGACAAAAAGTTAGAATGCAGTTGAGGGACAAACCATACATTTTTCAGTGTTGTTGTACATAGCGTTGTTGTAATTTTAATATTTCCAATTATTTCTGCATAAATGATTTCGCCAGATGCTAAAAATATTTTCTGCTTTGTTTCTGTTAAGCTTTAAAAATACTCTTTGTTATTGACCATATGAGAGGATGCACCACTATCCAGTATCCACAAGTCTCTTAGATTTAATAGATCTTTTATAGAGCAAGCAAAATCATGATCCCTTTTATTAAATTTATCTTTGCATTGAGATAGAATGTGACCCATTTTACCACAGCGAAAGCTTTTAATATTATTGTTGTTATTTTTATTACCTTCATAGTTTCTCTTTTCATTTTGATGATTACATTTTTGCTGAATATTATTAACATCGTTACGCATGTAACTAAGATTGCTATTAAATACTTTTTTATTTCTTTTATATTCTTTTCGTGAATTTGCTGCAAATACTATTTCATTCGGTTCATCATTTTTGTTATTTTGCCTCAATTCTTCTTCTAAGACTTTTGCAAATAATTTTTCATAACTGGGTAACTCATAGCGACTCTCTATAGCCACTACAAAACCTTCCATTTCTTCTGGCAAACTGCATCACAATAATATCGGCAATAGATCATCATTTAGTTTGATTCCAATCTCTTTTAAACCATCAACTATAGACACAAATTTATTTACTTTTGATGCGATTTTTTCACTTGAACTGAACTTGAAGCGTATCAACTTTTTGAACAAATTTACTTTTCTAGATGCCGTGTCAGCTTTATAAATTGAACTCAGCATATTCCAGACATCTTTAGCAGTTAAACAATTTTTTATATATATCAACTGATTTTGCTTCACACTCAAGGTGATCGTTGTCAGAGCCTTTGCGTCGGTCTCAATCCATTTTTCAGGTTTTTCTTTTGGAAAATCAGTTACTATAATGCCCCACAAATCTAGCGTAATAAGTAAGCTTTTTACCTGTATACACCACGTTGCGTAATTATCGCCATTTAATTTTTCGATACTTGATACTGCAGACATTTTCCTTGTTTTTATCACCGGATAAAACAATTAAAACCAATACCACAGAAGTTAACTTAACCTCACTTCTAAATTTTAACAATTTTAACACGTATTTAGATTGCTTTCTTTTTGTGATCTGGGCCCATAACCTTTGTTGGGTATTTTTGCATGAGTTACGCAGTGTCCAATCTAAATACTTAATTTAAAGTTAAACTACGAAGTGTTCAGTTCAAAAGTAATTCATTTATTAATACTAAACTTAAAATATAATGACTGTTCGTGTTAAAGGTTCTAGAATGGAAATATCCTTATATACATACATAAAATATTTAGGCGCAAATAAAAACATAGAACTAATTACAGTGTTGAATTCTTTTGGCTTGACACAGGTTTGAATTATTATTCAAAAACTCCCAAGCCTGACTCTCTGCCAGAAATTGAATTATACCATCTTAAAGAGCATAAAAAGGGCTGCAATTTGGCATCACAAAATTTTGTCGGTATTGTTACTCTTTCCAACAAATTTTTCAAAGAACAAAAATTGGTTTAAAAGAGTAACAATACAGCAAAATTTAAATGATGCCGACTTGTAGTCCATTTCATGCCGTTTGAAGTAGTGGAAATAAATTTTTGGCACAGAGTCAGGTTTGGGAGTTATAGGTAAAATTTTAAAAATTAATTTTAGTAAAAGACAGTTTTTGAAAAATTTGTTTGAAAGAGTAACAATACAGCAAAATTTATTTTTATGCCCTTTAAGATGGTATAATGCAATCTTTGGCACAGAGTAGGGTTGGGAGTTAGAGGTCAAAAGGCGTTTTTAGAGAAAAGTTTTTTTAAGATATTGTATGAAATACTACCTGTTGTGGAAAAACTATAGATATCAGAGTGTGTATTTGTAGATGCCCTTTGAGATGATGTTACATTTGTTGGTTTTATTTTGACTGGTTTCAGTGTTATTGGTAAAAACTAACCAAAAAGTTTGTTAAGAGTTCAATTGGTCACAAATAAGCAAAAAGTTTGTTGAAAATGTGTTGTTGATTCCTTGTTGATGAGCTATGTATATGCATAAATAACTTGCCTTAAATAACCATCCAATTTATGAAATGTTCCTTAAATATACAACCAATCGCATGCATTAACTTGGCAGCATTTATTTGTGCTCAAGAGAGGATTTTTTCAGCTCTCTCTGAGTGGAATGGCGCACAAAGAGAAATGTCAAAAAAAGGTTGATAAAAAGTTTGTTGTCTTCACGGGTATGAAATATTAATGTTAGTAAAAAACAGTTCTTTGAAAAATTTGTTCGAAAGAGTAACAAGACAGCAAAAATTTAATGACGCAAAGTTTGTTATCATGACGGGTATCTATTATATTGACTTTTTTGTACGCAGCGCAACAACAACTCTTTTAAACTGTTCTAAGATATTATGACAATATGACTAAATAGCACACAGTGTGAATACGCCAATTATCTAATTGGTTACTGAATTTAGATTGAATTGTTAGGCAGAAATGAAAGTTAACATATATTTTACATTATGAATAATGCAATTTTTGATAGTTGGCTTAGAACTATGTTGAATATATTAATCATTTTTATGCGTTTTGTTTTTTTTTTGTGTAATAAGAATGTGCATTTTTCATGTATATTAAATTTTTTCAGCTTGGTAGCGCTGAATTTAGCACGGTTGTAGCAGGGTTGTATTTACCAAAGTTTATTCAAAGCCAATTCAATACATTTTGCGTTTTT
The DNA here is from genome assembly GCA_963675445.1 of Linnaemya vulpina. NCBI lineage: Eukaryota > Metazoa > Arthropoda > Insecta > Diptera > Tachinidae > Linnaemya > Linnaemya vulpina. Next base: position 42,942,305 of record OY776281.1, on the reverse strand, counting down.
TAACATTATAATATATTTTAATGCAGACCAGTGTGTAAACACCTTTAGTTGCATCAAAATTTTGTTTGCTTTTTCTGGATTTTCAATTATATATCTCTTGTTTGTCTTTTAAGTATATGTAAAGCTATAAACACAACTGGGACGAAGGAAAATTTTCGTAACGAATATTCGTTGTTAGGAATAAACCACATTTATTTAAATGAAACTATACAAAATATGTACGTTGGAAGAAATACATACGTCATGCACAACGAACCTTGCGATTGGTTTTCATCTATTTCTTACGCCAAATCGATGCAGTGACCGTTTTTTTTTTACATTTTTAAGTGTACAGCAAAGAAATTAAATTTTTGCTTTAGGATGTATTTTTTATTTGCAGTACGTAAATTCAATAACCACTTTCTTAATTATATAATATATTGTTTTAATTCATTTTTGTCATTATATAATCTTCTCATATCAATGTTTTTTTTTTAATATAGTCACACTTTTTGTTCATGTTATTCCAATATTTTATTTTATTATGTATCTAAATAACAAATAGTTTTAAATTACATTAACAGCTGTTATTTTCGCTCTAAGTGTATCTTATTCGACGAATTTACGCAATTGCGTTTATACCATCATAGTGTCGCCATGAAACTTTTGTTGTAGTAATTCTTATTTTCTGTAGAAAAAGGCTGACAGTTTAGTTAGTCACTCATGTTGGACAACGCAAAAGTTTCATTCTCTCTTATTATGTACATTTAGTATGCTCCTTTGCTTGTCGCTATACTTCTTTCCTTTAGTGAAAAAATAATCCTGTATTCAAGTTTTTTTTGAACTAATAATATATATATATATATATATATATATATATATGTGGGGTAAATTTAGGTATGTAAATGTTTATCTCTCTAGAGTTAATGCACCGCGAAATTCATTATATATTTAATACAGCATTGAATTTTTGTGCCAGTTTTTTAGAATATAACACTTTAGTTCGTGGTGTGTACGTATATCTTCATATAAATTATTTCCATAAAAATATTTTTTTATTGATTTTATGCCAAAGTATTCAACATACACTAAATAGTGAGAATTTTATACGATTATGTAGATGCTGAGAGTTGGAGGATTCGCAAGTTAGTACCCTTTGTGCTGTCATATTCACTACATATAAGTCTCATGTTTGTGTCACTTTAAATATTTTCAACGGTCACCCTGGCTGGAACTGTTGTTGTGCTCAACGATCGTTAACTGATTTTACTATTTATGTATATGGGTGATGGTACTTCATTTAGCCATTTAAGCTACTACGGTACCTAAAATTGTATAAGCGACCTTAGTCCTATGTTGGTGTATGCTTTCTATTTCTTTGATATAAAGTTTTTTGTTTTATGAAAAACACTTAGGGGATGACGTCTACATATACAGTGGGTTGTGCTGGAACTAGGAAGGAGAGAATGGTGCTGATCGGAAACATGCCGACAATAGTTAACTGAATCGTGCACTAATTCAGATCAAAAATGTTCGATGTTACATTAATGACTGAGTGCAAAATCCAACCCGAGATCGAAGGTGTCGTAGTGTTATGTTAGCTACTTCAACGAACACCACCATCATCTGTAGCTCAAACTATTCCATTTATTTATAATTATTTTTAGTTGTATTCTCCTTTACATACTTATATCAAATTTCCACACTACTGTATGCATATGTACTTATCTAGGTACATATGTACATAGTTATTACACATTATGTATAAACGAATGGCCTTCTTGATCTAACTTGTACAAAAGAACTACTTAACAGCCATCACTGTTGCCCATAATTGACTTGTTGGTAGAAAAAAATAAAAATAAAATCAGTCAGCATTTGGTAACGTTTTTTTCTACACACAAATTATCGTGGTGCGCTGTTATTGATTGTTGTTGGGTACGTTTACCCACTTCCTAAAACATTTTTACGTATGCACATGCATATATAGTATGTAGTGCTATTACTCTAACAAAACAGTACGCAGTGACAAAGAAGTCGCTAGCCCATTCAACGTTATTTTTGTAGTTATATGTAGGAATTTGTTTTTAAATACTGTTAGTCAAGTAATGCTCAAGAATAAGTACAAGATAAAAACAATTGTTATCAACAATGATGTTTTAGGAGGTACTACATTCATCCATAATCGTATGTATGTATGTATATATGTATGTATTTGGACACACATTCATGGTATTGCATGCATGCTTTGTCAGAAAAATTGGTAATGCGACTATTGGTAGTACAATGCGTGCATACCGAAGTATGCAGTGTGCAAATACCAGTATATTAACCTAAACACTCCCTTTAAACACAATAATATTGAACCAAAGTAACACTACATATTGTGTTAACTTCATCTCACTCGAAGAATTAAATACACTCACATAAATAAGGTAAAAGTGTTGTACAAAAGTATCTACAAATATTAATACCAAATACATGATAAAATTTTTAGTTAATAAATAATGCTTATATGATCATTCACAAAGTGACGGACGCTCCTTTATTAAGGTCATATGTACTAAGTATTTAAAACGTGTATTTTTATGCATGTATGTACATACATAAATACATAGCTATGTACAAATATGTACGTATACCATGGGTGAGCATAAACTCACATTTATGTATGAATGCATATATGTATGCATGTACATACATACTACGTTCATAAATATGTAAAAACAAATCTAGATACATATATGTAAAGCAAAGACAATCGATAGCTATTAGCATGTACATATGTATATAAATACAGCTTTGCACTCATGCATATGTATGTATATGCATATACGTATATATGTAAATCCATATGCATATATGTATGGATGTATATAAGGCGTAATTTTGTTTTGAAACTGGCCAAAATATATTAAACATTTTTGAAAAAGGCTTGTATGCTACTTCCTTATCCACTCATACATAATATGTATATATATATATATATATATATATATATGTATATTTATATATATATATATATATATATATATATATACATATATATATATATATATATATATATATATACATACATATATATATATATATATATATATATATATATATATACATATATATATGTATATATATATATATATATATATATATATATATATACATATATATGTATATATATATATATATATATATATATATATATATATATATATATGTATATATAAATGTATATATATGTATATATATTATGCCCATATTATTTGAGTTTGCTGTTAATGAAATTATATTAGATTACCGATCCTTCTATAGATCGTTTATCAAGAAAACATTCAATTGCTTATTTCTAAGAAATAAACATCATTGCTGTAATAATAAACTCACTGTGTAAGTAAGTAGCTACATACTTTCATATGCATGGAAGTATACATATGTCCATTAAACTTTCATTTTAATATTTTTATCAAATTTTAAATGTGCATGAAACAAAATAACCATATATGTGTGTATACACATAAAGCTAAGTACGCGGGGTTTTCGGATCTATGAATATTGTTAGTAAAATATAGCGAACGAAATATTAAAACTGTGGCTAATTATGTCTTACAAAGTTGCCAGACAAAGCATTGTCAGTCAATTGTAAGTCAACAATACCGTGTTCAGACATGCATTTTAATGGTGTTAATTTAATTTTAATTGTGCAATTAAATATAGTGTTCACACATACTCAATTTAGCTGACTCAATTATCATTTGACAGTTGAAAAAACATTGTTTTTATCGGTGCTTAAAAAAAGAAAGAGAAAAACTTAACAATTTTAAAAAGTTTAAGAAATCAGCTATTGCTTCTTTCATTATTCCAGCAAAATGCAACTCCGATGTCACCTTCTTCACCAGCTATTTTTCTTTTCTTTATTTATTCAGTCTGTTTGAAAATTCAGTTTTGCTTATATGTTTGTATATTTTTTGTTCTTAATAAACATACCTATGAACATGGTTGCAATTTGAGTTTTACGCAATTAGTAATACAATTAACTACTAATTGCTCAATTTATCAACTGACTTATTGTATGATAAATTGTAGTCAATTAAGGCCTTAATTGCAAAAATGCTACAATTTCGCAATTAAGCTGTATGTCTGAACACGGTATAATATTGTCAGAGATCTAACAATCTTAACAGTCGCTGTGAGACATTGTCAGCATCCTTTTATTGCCAGCTGTGTTTGTTAGTTAATGCAACTGACTATGGCACCATTGTCAGACAAATATGTATATTTATATTGGCAGCGCTGTATTTCCAAAAGCACCGTTTGATGTAGTAAAGCGAATTTTAGTTTAAAAAAAGCGTTTACAATCAAAGATTCCTGGCGAAGTAGTGCTGTACAAGTCTGTCGATACTGTTACCAATGAAGAAGATGTTTTGAAATATCCAGTAGAATTTTAGAATTTGTTGGACTACCAGGATTTGTTAAAATATCCAAATTCACTATCAACGTTCGTGTTCAGTTGCAGAATGATCCATCTGCTGATAAGTTCTCTAAGCAATTGCCGAAAATTGGGAACGGTGCAATTCCTATTGATGACACTGGATTGATAACATTGCCAAATGATTTTTGCCGTTTCGTACAGTCAAAAGAGGAATTTATTGGATGTGTTTTCACTTACATAACACAACAATATACATGCCATTCATGGTTGAGTGCCAGAGCAATGTTAGCGGCAAGGAACAAAGATGTTACTGAATTAAACATGGCTATACAATCAAAGATTCCTGGCGAAGTGGTGCTGTATAAGTCTGCCGATACTGTTACCAATGAAGAAGATGTTTTGAATTATCCAATAGAATGTAAGAATTCGTTGGACTACCAGGATTGAGAAATCCTCCGAATAATCTCCAATAGAAAGTTGGAACCACTATTATTATGCTTCGTAGTATCAATCAACCCCGTTTGTATAATGGTACAAGACTTGCTATTAAAAGGTTGATGGCTTATGTAATTGAAGCTACTATTTTAACTGGAAAATTAAAAGGCGAAAATGTATTCATTCCACGTATCCCAATGATTCCGTCTGATACACCATTTGAATTTAAACGACTTCAGTTTCCTGTTCGCCTTGCGTTTGCGATTACCATTAATAAGGCGCAATGCCAATCTTTAGAAATTTGTGGACTGAATTTAGTGTATCCAGTTTTCTCACATGGACAGTTCTATACAGCCTGTTCGCGCGTTGGCAAACTATCGGTTTTGTACATTTACACCAAAAATTGAAAAACAACAAATGTTGTTTACCACAGAGCATTACAATAAAATCAGTTTATCTCTGATTTAAATGAATTTCTTATTTTCTCTTTTGCACTACGAAGTGTGCAGGGGGTTCGCTGCCACTAATTGTACATGTCTTTCTGTTGCTTGTATGTGCATTGGAATTTGTGGATCAGCCAGTGGTGGTTCATCGAAATCTAAGTATTTTAACAAGTGATCATATGGAATCTGTCGAGTAAATGCTGGTTCAAATAATATATCGTCGTTATTCATATCAACCAAATTGATATAATCGGTAGCACCGAGATTTAAGATATATTTTTTGTGTAAAATCTTTTCGATAGCTCTATCCCGATAGATCATCAATTGGTTTTCGATCATCAAATAACATTGTTAACAAGATATTTTCTGGATGTGCGTAATATGAGTTGTTTTGAATTACACCATCTACAATATTACGAAAGTTTGGTTGTAAGTATCGTGTCCAACGTATAAATTTTAATAAAAGTGCACTGCCGTACACAACAGAGTTAAAAAACTTCACATTGAAGTACATTGGCACATAAACTGTAATAATATAAACTGTCAAAGTTTTTAAATTGGTCGATGGTGTATTAGTTGTTACATATAATCGTAGTAATCTACTTGCTTTGGTTAACCAACGAGAATGTGCAATTGGCACATTGCAGGCATATTCTCCAGTGGTATAGGATTAAAATCAGCTACTACCTGAAAAATGAAATGTTTAGATCATTCAAAATGCTTTATTCCAATCGAAAAAGTAAAATTATGAAAATAAATAATGATAATAAATGATGATATTAAATAAAATAAAATGTTACATACCTTCAATTTCTCACATTCTTGAATAGCTTTGAATAACTTTCCACTTGCTGCTCGTGATCCACTGGTGACTGTTTTGTCCAATGCTTCATATAAAGCGAAATGGTCTATTTAACTGTTTTTCAAATAATCGTAAAACACCATTTTCTGTTCCAGTATTTGCTGGCTCACCATCACTGCATATGTCAATTAATTGATCAACTGTTAATGTTATATTGTTGAAAAATTCATTCAGTTTTCTGTAATTGGTTTTTGCATCTTCTTGACTACCCAAATTTACATATCCAAGTAACTCATTATAGGGCTCTTTCAGAACAACTAAATGCGGTTCTTTTTCCATAGTGGTATGAAATTTGTCATTAATTTTCTCTGTAGTTAATGAGTCATCTTTTCTACCATCGAAAGTGAATGCAGTTATGGCAGAACTTGTATGTCGTGTACGAAGCTCTCCATCTCTAGATTTAACTTTTTTCTAGCCACTTTTGATTTATCCATAATAATAAGATTACAATGAACATCTCTAAAATTTATACCTTCGAATAAAGCTGTTGCTAAACATGAAACGACTCCATCTGAAATACCGAATCTATCACACATCATAGCAAAATTTAAGGCATCGTATCTTTGAGAATAATAACCTCGTCTCATTTGAACAGCTGCTTCTGGAACTTCTGTTGTTGCTTCATCTTCATCCATGTGTAATGCAGGTGGTTCCTATCTTGGATAATCGGTACGAGTTTTAAATGTTGGTATTGTTGTAGCTACTTCTTCAACATCTTCCGTATATTCTGGTATTGGGAATTTTCTATCACTATGCTGGTTCATCATAAATTCTTTTAGAAAGGTGATAAAAATACCTTTCAAACAAGCCCAGATTGAGAAATCTACTATAATTCTATCCGATTTTATGACGAATTTAAATAAATTGTTTAATGTATATATGGAAAAATTTATATTTTGAAATTTTGGGGGGCTTAGAGCTATGGTATCTTGAGCAAAATTGCTCAGAATCACCTATAGATCAAGTTTTTGCTATACATTTTATCAAAAAAAAGTTAATTCACCCTAATGTATATATATATATATATATATATATATATATGTATATATATATATCTATATATATATATATATATATATATATATTTATATATTTATATATATATATATATATATATATATATATGTATATGTATATGTATATGTATATGTATATGTATATGTATATGTATATGTATATGTATATGTATATGTATATGTATATGTATATGTATATGTATATGTATATGTATATGTATATGTATATGTATATGTATATGTATATGTATATGTATATGTATATGCATATGTGTATGTATATGTATATGTATATATATATATATATATATATATATATATATATATGTATATATATATATATATATATATATATATATATATACTTATATATATATACATATATATATATATATATATATATATATACATAAATATATACATTTACATATATATATATATATATATATATATATATTTTATCATATATTTATATAATAATTAATAGATTTGTTTGAGGTTTGAGTTTTTTAGCTTCTTCAGGACATTATTTTCTATTGTCACATATATATATATATATATATATATATATATATATATATGTATATATATATATATATATATATATATATATAGATAAATATATTTATATACTCATATATATATATATATATATATATATATATATATACATATATATATATATATATATATATATATATATTTATATATATATATATATATATATATATATATATATATGTCATATATATACATATATATGTATATATATATATATATATATATATATATATACATATACATATATATATATATATATATATATATATATATACATATATATATATATATATATATATATATATATGTATATATATATATATATATATATATATACTCGTATTTATATATCATATAAATACATATATATATATATATATATATATATATATATGTATATATATATATATATATATATATATATATATACTCGTATATATATCATATATATACATATATATATATATATATATATATATATATGTTTATTTATTTATTTATTTCACAATTTTTTTATGGGCGAAGTTGATGCGTTCGGGATTTGTGATTTGCAAAATTAGGGCCAAAATTCTGTATAATCGGCAGAGCTGTTATTGAATGATTTTTTTAGTGAATCTATGAGTCGTTCATTAATTGAGTTGTTGTATTGTAAATAAAATCATTCTGTCTTAAATATGAATAAATTTAAAATATAAATGAACTCATGATGCACTAAAAATTTTAAATGCATTTGCTATGTTAAAAAAGAAGAATTGATTTCATACTAGAAATAAGTTTTTAAGGAATTAAAAGAAAATGATTGTAATTAATTTTTTTATTCATATAAATTGGCCATATGCATTTAGCCTTTCAATAGACCTTTCTATAACGTTATTGTGCATTAAGGCTAAACCATTTAGGTTTACTGTAAAATATAATATAACAAAAGACACCTTTATATTGGTAAAATCTAGAGATTTTGAGATATTGGTAAAAAAATTTAAACCTATTGAAAAATTTTATATCAGGATAAATGTTGTTTGTTATTTCTTAGTAATATTTTGTTTATTTTATTATTATCTTTCTTATTTCATTTTTATAATTGTTTTATTTCTATAGATTTTCTTTTGTATATGATTTATTTGATCAAATCTGCACTTTGCTTTGAACTACTTTTTTCTATAGCCAAAGAGCAGTGCTTTCGAAGGAAGACAAATAATAGAAAGTCCAATAAATGCTGTTTATGGTTGGAAGAATCACTGCTGAACCATTCTGGGGTTGAGTGTTTGCACAACTCAATAACACATGCTTTTATACATTTTCGAACCAGTACGATTTTAAAGATAATGTGATCTATTAAAATATGTATTTTACGTGCATTTCATAAGTTTGGCTGATGGAGTCGCTAAATTTTCAAAATCTATCAGGGACTGATAATTTTTAAAGAACATAAAAAGCTCGCTTGGGGCAATTAAAACTTCATCCATCTTCTTAAGCTCATTACAGCATTTTTCGCAATTTCGAAATAATTTCAACAGCGAAATATCTCATAGAGATCAATTCAAAATTTATATTCTCTGCATATACATACATCGTCATCACAATCAACATCAACCCTTTCATTAGAGCCTGTTTCGGTATCTTTACTTCAAGAATTTTCATGTATCATAAGCATTACTCTTTGGTAAACATATCATAAGTATAAATTTTCTTAATCTCATCGTGTACAAATTCACAATTATTGGACTATTATTTAACTCGGTTATGAAAGGGTTGCTATTGTTGCCTCCCTTTTGCCGCAATACCAAAAATGTATTTTCTAACTTTTCGTGATTAAGAGATTTTGTCACGACATTATATAAAGCTTCCCCTTGTTATGAAATGCCATTAACCAGCAAATGGACTGAATTAAGAGTAAGCTTCGTTTGGCTACAGCTACAACGGTGGTCGGTAGTCGTGTGGCAGTGTCACCGCTAAAATAGTCATTCCCATATCAATGCGTGTATTCTAATTGTGACAGATTGTAGCTCGTAGTCTGCTGTCGTTATTGTGTTTAATGCCTTAAGGGGTTTTTTCAATCGTAATTGTTGACAAATTGCACAACACATTGCGAGGTCTTACAGCATTGTTAGAAATGACTACTGCGTGCACAAAGTTAAAATATGTGTGTCCTATATAGATATTGGAACTTTCCTTTTTCAGTCAAAACTAAAGGACAATACACATACGTGTTTGCATATTTTACGATCACAAAAGAACAACAAAAAAGTCAAACAACAAAGTTCAATAACAATAAAAAAATAATAACTTACTGATAATACAGTGGTTCACTTATAAATGGGTATCATATATTTAACATACTTTTTTCAAGGAGAAGATGATTAGAAAATATTGTCTTAAAGTTTCTTAATAACATACATATTTACATACAAGAACATAAAAATTTTTGAAAGGCAGAACAAATACAGCATATTACTCCGAAATGAAATCGCTTATAAAGTGTGTCATTGGCTAGCGTTACACGTAGCGGTCATAGCATGAGGAGTATCCAAAAATAATTACTGACAATTGTGCAAATCAGTTTAAAATTTATATTCTCTGCATATACATACATGTCATCACAATCAACGTCAACCCTTTCATCAGAGCCTGTTTCGGTATGTTTACTTCAAGAATTTTCATGTATCATAATCATTACTCTTTGGTAAATATATCATAAGTATAAATTTTCTTAATCTCATCGTGTACAAATTCACAATTACTGGACTATTATTTAACTCGGTTATGAAAGGGTTGCTATTGTTGCCTCCATTTTGCCGCAATACCAAATATGTATTTTCTAACTTTTTGTGATTAAGAGATTTTGTCACGACATTATATAAATCTCCCCCTTGTTATGAAATGCCATTAACCAGCAAATGGACTGAATTAAGTATTAAGTGAGCTTCGTACTATTTAAAAAGAAAATGCGCTTCTGCTGGTCCACGAGGTCCACGTCGTCCAGACATTTCACAAAATTTTGTATAAATTTGCGAGGTTGACTGTTTAGTTGAACTGCAGATCCGTAGCAGTTATCGCTATAAAGGAAACCACTATTAGACCATCGAAGATCTTATCAGTTTTTTCTACAAACTGAGCCGTTGAAAGGGCCACTTCTTCGGAACAGCTCTTAAATTGTGTAGTTTTGCAACAGTTCTGTTAAAAATTTGAGTTGCGAATATTCCACGCATTTTTTCCAATGTGTTTGGATACATGTGTTGTCATGCCAATATTGGGCCCATTTTGGTTTTTGCAGTTGCTTCGATTTCGTATAGCACTTTAATTACTTGCATGCTTACAGTTCCATCCAGTGTGCTTAGGTCACATTTTAGCCACCCATTTCTCACCGATTTTATTAAGTGTGGGAAATCATATACCCAAAAAACTTTTTGGCCTTAAGTTAAAAAAATGGTTCTTGCACAGATACCTTCAGGTTAGACAAACATTTTCCGTTAGTTGAGCCTTGATCAGATACTAGAGCACAAATGCGTATCAATGGTTTTCAAAATGGTAATATTTTCTTTTACAATATTAGTTAAAGAATGTGAAGATAAACCATTTTGGGAAATAAAATTGTTTAAAACTATACTCCAATTAGAAATAGAATACAATGCTTTTACCATAAAAACACACAAGTATCAATAGTATTAGTTCCTACAAAACCTGTTGTTTTGAATCCATCTATTAAATCTAAACTCTGATTATACCCTAACTCCTTTCTTTCATAACCAAAACCATATGCTTAGAATCTCTTTCGTCCAAATGTGCGCATTTTTGCTTTACGACCTCAAACGCATTATTTTTTAAGCTAGGTTGAAGAAATTTTGTTGACGCCCATTGAATCAGGGTGGACATATGCGGCAAGTTAAAATTTAATTTAGTTCATAGAAAATTGCATGTGGGTTGATACTTATAATGTATTTTTTGAACTAAATTCTTTACGTCTTCAGAATATTTCTTTGGTCGAGAAGTTACTAAAAGCTTACAAAATCTTTTGCTTTTAATACAAATAGTTTGGAGAGCATCTATAGATGCTTTAACAGAATCTCCTAACCTTTTTATTGACAGTCCTAGTTTTCTTTCTGGAATTTAAAACTTTCTTGCACTTTCTTAAAAGATCGTTATATATTTTCCTAAATAGATTTCACAATTTAGTTTGTTTTTCGCAGTTTGAACGAAAGGGGTCAACGAAATACTCACAGTGAGTGTTTGCTGGTAAATTCTGTAATTCAATATCTTCCTTTTCCTCAATTACTTCTATATCTATAGTTGGAATTGCTTCAGCCTTTAATTTTGTATCCCAATGAAAAAGCTTTAAAAATTACACATATATAAAGATTTTTTGGGTAATCTTTTTCAGGAATTTGAAATTTTTCCCGAATGATTTACCCCAAAATTTTGTCTGCAGAAGGGAACTTAAAATATCGTAAAACTTAAAAATTCCTTTTCGATGTTTTACAAATCTTTACGCAGCATTTCCTGCCCGATATTGAATTGTTTTTTTTTCTCACTTGTGTTCATCATATATAGCAAATTTAGCCATCCACATATAATATTCGTTTTGCTCTGTCAAAAGCTGACAATAATTAAAAATATTGTAGCTAATTCGTAAAAAATTTATTAAAACAAAAGTCGAATTTTTTGTAAAGAACTTCCAACAAGTTAGCTTATTTTTTTGCTTTTATCTTTTCTCCACCTTCCCTTCAGTATAATAAGTTAAATTTGATGAAACTTTAAATAAGTTCGGTGACCACCGATCCAACACGTTTGTTTCTGCTTTTTTACATTTTTTTCCCTTGCATCAAGGCACCGACATTTTATTTCAAGCTTTGTTTTTGATGCGTCTTCTTAACCTAGATTCATCCATGGTTTCCGAACAAAATTTATGTTCTGAAACATTTATTTCTATGTGGTTTGACGTTCCTCTTTTTGAGAGAGAGAGAGAGAAAGAACATGAATTCGTTTAATTTTAATTCGTTTTCCGGAACATTGCAACTGTGGTGCCAGCAGGTTTAATATATGAAGTAAAGTAGAACTGAGATGCCACATAATATTATATGTATAATAAAATACAGAACTTGTTTTATATTGTTTGTATGGATAATAATTTATAAATCACTGGTTTTATATTGCTTATTATAAAAAATTAGTAATAGAATCAAATATATGTACATTGAAATGTATTTAAATGAATCGATTGCACTGAAGATTATTGCAGAAATCTACAAGCCAGGTACGAAAATTATTTTTTAATTTATTTTCATTAAAAGCGCATTCGTTAACACAATTGCTATTTTATTAAGATTTTTTATATTATAATATGTTTATTACACAATAAATAATATGAGTGTGAAGCCAAGAAAACCAGCCAATTGCATTCATCCGCTACTGTATTGCCAAATTGTAAAATTCACACACATAGTTTACAAAATTATTTCATATGGTAGCCTTGATGTTCCAGAACAAATGAGCGAAGTGGGTGAATCGCTTCAGAACATACTATCAATAAACTAAAATTGTTTCACAACATAAATTTTGTTCTGAAAGCGTGGGTGAATCCAGCTTTATAGTATATATATATATATATATATATATATATATATATACCATAAACAAACGCTAAACACATAATATTTGAATTAATTTTTTGCATTATATATTAAATTTTCTATGAAATTGCAGCTTTTCTTGTGTGCATGTATCACAGTCTATGATATGTGTGTATCTAAAAACAATTTTCAATAACAACGAGCAAACAGCCTCTTAAGCATAGTGCGATCTGTTTTACTAAGGCTGGATTCATCCATGATTTCAGAAAAAATTTTACGTTCTGAATAATTTTTTTTACATGTAGTTTGACGTGTCTCTTTTAGAGAGAGAGCGCGAAAGAGAGTAACATATTTCGGAATGGTTTAATTTTAATTCGCGTTCCGAAATATTGCAATTGTGCTGCCAGTAAGTTTAATTTTTTAAGTAAAGTAGAACTGAGATGCCACACAATATTATATGTACATATGTATAATAAAATACAGAACTTGTTTTATACATTTGTATGTATAGCAATGCACTTGTTGCACTTCTTTGTGTATATAATAAAATACGGAGCACTTGTTTTGTATTGTTTGGCATTAAGAATATATAACTGGTGAATATTGTAAGAAATAAAATTAAATAAATTGTGGTATTGCCCAATTATAAAACTCACACAGTTTACAAAATTATTTCATATGGTAGCCTGGATGTTCCTGAACAAATACGCTGGTGAATCGCTTCAGAGCATACTCTCAAAAAACTAGAACTTAAATTTTGTTCTGAAACCATGGTGTGGGAAAATTAAATTTAACGAAAAGTTGGCAAAGTAAATTGTGGTTATACATATTTGATTGTATGTACTCGCATATTCGCTTGTGTAAGCCTGGTTATATATAACTAGTCAATGATAACCAAAACATTGGTTATATATAACTAGTCAATGATAACCAAAATATTGGTTAATACTAACTAGTTATAACTAACAAACATATTCGTTAACGTTGACTAAGTATAGTTAACCGATATACCAATCAACTATAACTATAGTCAATGATAAATATGTAAGTTATTATAGTTATATAGATAAGTATTAACTAGTCAACCCTAATGAACAAATCCATTAAATATAACAGTTAAAATATACTATTTATATAAAGTTTTAAGAACAAGTTTTATAAGTTATATTTTTAATATATATTTTTTGTTTTGATCTATTGTGGCCGCTGTCGATAGCGTTCTTAAATACTTTTTCGAAGTCCTTCGCAGATAGACTTTGGAAAACATCTGGAATGTAAAGAAAAGATATTAATATATAGACACTAGTATAAATATTAGTACATAAATACATACATATATATGCCAGGGCTTTTTTCCCAGCTCCCATCCCAATTGTACATTTGCAGTACGTCGTTCATGAAAACGCCACGGATTACTGCATTAATATCTTCTGATATGCCCTTTAGTGTATATGTGTACGTAAGCTGTAAAAGTATTTATCATTAAATATATTTCAAGCCTTCATATTAAGTAAAATTTTATATGAAAATTTTAATTGGAAGCAGGCACTGACTTCGTTCATTTTTTGATCTCTTCTTTCCCCCGTCATGCGGCATACCGATGACACCACTTTTCTTAGCACCACCTTACATTCAATAAGAGCATTCGTTTGGCCCATTAATTCAGGTTCCAGTGAATGATAAAAAGAATTTCATTAATGACATGACAATAGTAAAATTCCTACATATCTCTCCATCTACTCTATCCTATTTGCTATATCCTCCTGGTTGGAGACTATAGTCGACTGCCCATTGCTGAGGATACGCTGGTTGTAAGCAGTATTGTCTATTTTATTTTCAATAGCTTGCATCTTCTTTAAAATAGCAATGCTATCAGAAAAAAAATAAAAGTTGTAAATAGGTATTCTGATAATGTTTATAATAATTGATTTTGAGTAGCGGTGTACGTTGTTTTAGGAATTCGTTCCTGGCTTGGACCACTGAACCCCACATCACAGTCTTCGGTGCTTTTAGTAATTTTTTACATTGTTTTTATTAAAAATTTTTTGTTAAATTAATATATGGTGTAATTGCAAAAAACTAACTTCATTCGCTACATATGACCCACTCTAACATATATGTTAGAAATTTACAACAAATGCGATATTCGCCTACGTTACCACTAGCAAAATCTTTTTCTATACATAATTTTTTTCCTAAAAACCTCCAAAATACCGTAAATTCATTTGTATACAAACTATATTATTGCGACAATAAATAAGTAAGTTACGAAAGTATAATATACATACATAAATATCTTTTTATAAAACTTTTATTCAAATGATAATTATATGAATATGTACATATACGACTAATATAAAATAAACATAAACATCACAAAAACCATCCTCAAAATTTCACTTCGAAAACGAAACAATGGTAACATCGTTACCAAAAATTCGATAAAAATCTGTTTGTGAAAAAATGTTGTGTGTTTAGTTTCGGTTAGTCGTTTCTTGTAGGGACCAGAGAACGAAATAGTGTACAAGAAAATTTAATGTACATCCGCTGTACAATGTACACCCTCAGTACATTATAGACATTGCCATTCTTTCATTGTGTAACACTTTTCGTTGTGTACACCTTCGGCCTGTACTGGTGTACATCTCGTGTAAGTGCCCTGATGGGATTTTGTGAGCTAACACATAATCAACCATAAGTTACCTTATGGTAAGCTCAATGCAAATAAACACACGAATGGTGGTGGGTTATTTTTCTCTACTGCGTTTTTGAAGACGAAAAAATTAATATTCTCTGCTGCGCACACATCCATTAATTTTATGAAGATACAAAAACAAATATAATGTTATCATCACCGCAAATGTGTATTCGGACATAAAGTGAATTAAATTTTTTCAATGTCTTTCAATGTCTTCAATGCAAGGTCCTGTAAACTCAAGATGTATTTGGGTATAAAGTGTGGCATGTATACATTTTTCAATGTCTATTTTTTCGATGGCGTTGATGTAAACTTGTGTACACAAAGGATCAAAAAGTACACTATTTCGTTCTCTGGTAGGGACATTATAGTTGAGCAGCGTTGCCAACTTTGGAAAGAAAATCATCATTTGGCGACAAAAATATCAAACTTGGAAGAAAAAAATCTTCACGTTATTTTTAATTCAAACATTTTATTATAAAGGCAAAAAAAGTAAGAACAATTTTATATAAAAAACAGAGATCTTATTATATGAAATATTTAAGGTGAAATATGTACATGTACATAAATATGTAGATAATTACATTATACTAAATTAACAAAATAAAAAAACATATCGCATATATATAAACATATAAAAAAGTTATAAGTTTTTTATATAAAAAAATGCATTGGATCTTTTGCTAAAAAAGAATTAAAAAATAAAATTAAAAATGTTAATATATTGATCTAGTTTTAAATTATAGCAGGAGCTTTATTATATATCAAGTGCTGTTATCTAATCTATTTCGGTATTTTGTTTTATTTAAATTGACTCTTGAGAATATTCGTTCAACATTTGCCGAAGAAATAGGAAGGCATATTAAGATTTGGAAAAATTTTGACCGAGTCGGAAAAGCTACGATATTTGTCAGCACGAGTAATTTTAGACACTTTTGGCCAAAATTCTTCACAACTAAAATTATATAGAATTGAAAAATACTCATTAAAGTTGACAAAGTGAAGTTCTCTAAACTCGTCATCTTAATTTTGAAAATCCTTCTCATCAATTAAGTTTTGAAAATTTTGTATTAAACCTGTCAAAGAAGTTACATTTCTATTTAATATTTTCAAAGGGTCAAGCCATGAGAGCTCTTTTAACAAAATATCGTTAAAATCGAATCATTTTAGTATTTGCTTACATAACTCGATATAAAATGCAGTGCAATTCTCAATAAATTCAGTTTTTTCATATGCGGTAAGTTTGTTTTTTTGTTGAACAAACACTCCCAGATAGAACTCTTCATTTTGTAAAAAAAATCTTTATTATCAAAGTCAAGTTCATTATTGAAACTCATATTAACATAAGTTAGTTTTATGAAATTATCTAAAATTTTAAGGTATAGACGTTGCATTTCACTGTGCATTCTTTGTATTTGGGGGAATGTGCTTTAGGATATATTATTTAAGTTGTTTACAACGTGGAGAATATATTTAAATAAAACATAAATAGAGTTCATTTTTGTCATTTAATTTATTTTTTATAGATTCCGTGCTTTCTATGTGATCTATGCATATTAGACGCAAACGCAAAATATATTTTAAGAGGTTCATACAATTCGATAAATCGTACCATAACAGCCGCTAATGATAGCCACCTAGTTTGTGAGGGATGCAGCTTATTTTTGGTTTACATTCTAAAAGTGTTGAAACTTTTTGGAATTGTGAATTACGTTTTGCGCTATTCGCTATGTAATTGTAGACGTCTCGTAGTAAAGACTACTTTAGCAGGAAGCTTAAGACACGAATAAGAGGAGCAAAGGGCAATTGAGTGACAAATACATTTAACAACAAATCAGTTTGGAATTTTGTTCTTAAACAATCTGGCAACAGAATGATTCCTCCCTGTTATATTTGGCGCCCCATCTGCCGCGAATCCCATTAGATTTTGTTTGTAGGATATATTTTATATTTCAATATAATCTCTTATTTGTTTAAATATTGTTAATGCATCACAATTGTCCACCTCAATTAACCCAAAAAATAAATTATATATACAAATCGATTTCTTATTACCTATTTGATGGCGTAGTATATTGCAAACAAATTGAAATTTTGTGCGGCCTAAAACATTTTTAACCAGGCATGTAGTTTTTGTTCTGCCACATGAAAAATTTGGTGTTACCTTAGAGTCAGGAATGCTAGATTTTAAAAATAAAGTCAGATGGTCCATACATGAAAATGGTAGGTTGTGTTCTGCTATAAATACACTCAATTGTAGCTCTAAATTTTGTACGCTCCTCATTTCAACAGTTTTTCCTTCAAATTGCTTATGATTTTTTTTTTGCCACCACTAATACAATTCGCCCTTTTGATATGCTTTTGGGTTGATTCGTGTTTTAGTAAATCTGCTCTGTCTGCACTTCCTTTGACAATTGAATTGCATATTGTGCAAAACATTTCCTCTTCGCTTGATGGAATTGTCTTTGTTGATAACCATCTATTATAGGTTTGCATCCAAGATGGGTTTACTTTTTGCTTGTGAAGTCTAAAAATAGGAATTCATTTAAGATTTCGTCCTTTTCAGCTTCACGATTATTATTGTTTTCATCTAAATAACTTGAGGGTTAGACGATCAAGTTTTGTCTTTAAATTTTTAATACACTCACCTTTTACCAATACACTCATAGTTTTAAAAATTTAAACGAACTTGCTTTCAATTTCTCTTTCAAGCTGAGTGTTTCAATTTACGTTCAAGAAAACAGCTGATTACAATTCTTTAGAATTATTTTTCATATTAATTTTGCCGCTATAAGATTTTGTATTGTTTTTATACATATATTCTGCCACAATTTTAAAAATTTAAGTGAAATATTATAAATAAATAAAAGAAAGAGTGAAATATGTTTGTGCATAAAAGTACTAAATGCGGTCCATAGAGCTGTACAGAAGCCATGGTATCCTATGGAACATGAATCTCTCATCATATATATATATATATATATATATATATATATATAATATATAAACATAAATTGCTTTCAAGTTGCGTGCAGCCTACGTCACAGTAGTGAATTTAAATGAATTTGGACGAGCAGTATGTGTGAACAACTTGAAAGGAAAACTTCATCGTCTGGCTGCAGGGTAAAGAATGAAAGTGATTAAATAGTATAGTACATATAAGTATGTACATACATATGTACATATGTTGTATGCATGTTAGCAAAAATATTTTACCTTTTCGTGCTAAATATTTGTACATTTTTGTTTTTTTAATATATGAAAGTTTATAAAAATACGTTCTTTCTTAAAACAATGATGCACTTTTGTGTATTATAAACACAGGGTACACATGTAAAGTATATAAAAGCAATAAACAACAAGCTGGTACAAAACCTATTGTTTTAAAAAACGACTGCTGATAAAATTGTAGGAAAATTGTGTATTTTGTACATACATACTTAACATGAAAAATCATAATTTATGAGAATAAAAAATCATAATTTGAGAAAAAAAATCATCAAATCATATATTTGTAAAATAACATTAAAATATGATAAAATCATCATTCTGGCAACGCTGTAGTTGAGCCTTAAGCATTAAACACAATAACGACAGCAGGCTGCACGAACACCGACTACAATAGCCGTTGGCTACAATCGTTGCCTCGTAGTCAGCTTCTTAATTATTTTTAAAACGACACCACCAAAGCATTAACCATGAATTGTTTTTTGTAGTAGAATTCTCTTCATACGCAAGTGTACCCGCTTTCATATATGTTATACTTTTAAATAGTGTTATTGCAGTAAAATATATTTAAAGTCAACAATATATGACAAGAAACCATTTCATTAGCTTGTAAATAAAGGTTGTTATTTCTTTTTGTGAAATAAAACAATATATTTTTAAGTTTACAATAATTGAATTTATTTAAATTATACTGGCAACACTGCATCTACTCATTGTCGCTCACCAAAATAGAAACTAGTTTAATTTTTGCTACAGCTACAACGGTGGTCGGTAGTCGTGTGGCAGTGTCGCCGCTAAAATAATCCTTCCCATATCAATGCGTGTATTCTATTAGACCATCGAAGATCTTATCAGTTTTTTCTACAAACTGAGCCGTTGAAAGGGCCACTTCTTCGGAACAGCTCTTAAATTGTGTAGTTTTGCAACAGTTCTGTTAAAAATTTGAGTTGCGAATATTCCACGCATTTTTTCCAATGTGTTTGGATACATGTGTTGTCATGCCAATATTGGGCCCATTTTGGTTTTTGCAGTTGCTTCGATTTCGTATAGCACTTTAATTACTTGCATGCTTACAGTTCCATCCAGTGTGCTTAGGTCACATTTTAGCCACCCATTTCTCACCGATTTTATTAAGTGTGGGAAATCATATACCCAAAAAACTTTTTGGCCTTAAGTTAAAAAAATGGTGCTTGCACAGATACCTTCAGGTTAGACAAATATTTTCCGTTAGTTGGGCCTTGATCAGATACTAGAGCACAAATGCGTATCAATGGTTTTCAAAATGGTAATATTTTCTTTTACAATATTAGTTAAAGAATGTGAAGATAAACCATTTTGGGAAATAAAATTGTTTAAAACTATACTCCAATTAGAAATAGAATACAATGCTTTTACCATAAAAACACACAAGTATCAATAGTATTAGTTCCTACAAAACCTGTTGTTTTGAATCCATCTATTAAATCTAAACTCTGATTATACCCTAACTCCTTTCTTTCATAACCAAAACCATATGCTTAGAATCTCTTTCGTCCAAATGTGCGCATTTTTGCTTTACGACCTCAAACGCATTATTTTTTAAGCTAGGTTGAAGAAATTTTGTTGACGCCCATTGAATCAGGGTGGACATATGCGGCAAGTTAAAATTTAATTTAGTTCATAGAAAATTGCATGTGGGTTGATACTTATAATGTATTTTTTGAACTAAATTCTTTACGTCTTCAGAATATTTCTTTGGTCGAGAAGTTACTAAAAGCTTACAAAATGTTTTGCTTTTAATACAAATAGTTTGGAGAGCATCTATAGATGCTTTAACAGAATCTCCTAACCTTTTTATTGACAGTCCTAGTTTCTGGAATTTAAAACTTTCTTGCACTTTCTTAAAAGATCGTTATATATTTTTCTAAATAGATTTCACAATTTAGTTTGTTTTTCGCAGTTTGAACGAAAGGGGTCAACGAAATACTCACAGTGAGTGTTTGCTGGTAAATTCTGTAATTCAATATCTTCCTTTTCCTCAATTACTTCTAAATCTATAGTTGGAATTGCTTCAGCCTTTAATTTTGTATACCAATGAAAAAGCTTTAAAAATTACACATATATAAAGATTTTTTGGGTAATCTTTTTCAGGAAGTTGAAATTTTTCCCGAATGATTTACCCCAAAATTTTGTCTGCAGAAGGGAACTTAAAATATCGTAAAACTTAAAAATTCCTTTTCGATGTTTTACAAATCTTTACGCAGCATTTCCTGCCCGATATTGAATTGTTTTTTTTTCTCACTTGTGTTCATCATATATAGCAAATTTAACCATCCACATATAATATTCGTTTTGCTCTGTCAAAAGCTGACAATAATTAAAAATATTGTAGCTAATTCGTAAAAAATTTATTAAAACAAAAGTCGAATTTTTTGTAAAGAACTTCCAACAAGTTAGCTTATTTTTTTGCTTTTATCTTTTCTCCACCTTCCCTTCAGTATAATAAGTTAAATTTGATGAAACTTTAAATAAGTTCGGTGACCACCGATCCAACACGTTTGTTTCTGCTTTTTTACATTTTTTTCCCTTGCATCAAGGCACCGACATTTTATTTCAAGCTTTGTTTTTGATGCGTCTTCTTAACCTAGATTCATCCATGGTTTCCGAACAAAATTTATGTTCTGAAACATTTATTTCTATGTGGTTTGACGTTCCTCTTTTTGAGAGAGAGAGAGAGAGAAAGAACATGAATTCGTTTAATTTTAATTCGTTTTCCGGAACATTGCAACTGTGGTGCCAGCAGGTTTAATATATGAAGTAAAGTAGAACTGAGATGCCACATAATATTATATGTACATATGTATAATAAAATACAGAACTTGTTTTATATTGTTTGTATGGATAATAATTTATAAATCACTGGTTTTATATTGCTTATTATAAAAAATTAGTAATATAATCAAATATATGTACATTGAAATGTATTTAAATGAATCGATTGCACTGAAGATTATTGCAGAAATCTACAAGCCAGGTACGAAAATTATTTTTTAATTTATTTTCATTAAAAGCGCATTCGTTAACACAATTGCTATTTTATTAAGATTTTTTATATTATAATATGTTTATTACACAATAAATAATATGAGTGTGAAGCCAAGAAAACCAGCCAATTGCATTCATCCGCTACTGTATTGCCAAATTGTAAAATTCACACACATAGTTTACAAAATTATTTCATATGGTAGCCTTGATGTTCCAGAACAAATGAGCGAAGTGGGTGAATCGCTTCAGAACATACTATCAATAAACTAAAATTGTTTCACAACATAAATTTTGTTCTGAAAGCGTGGGTGAATCCAGCTTTATAGTATATATATATATATATATATATATATATATATATATATATATATATACCATAAACAAACGCTAAACACATAATATTTGAATTAATTTTTTGCATTATATATTAAATTTTCTATGAAATTGCAGCTTTTCTTGTGTGCATGTATCACAGTCTATGATATGTGTGTATCTAAAAACAATTTTCAATAACAACGAGCAAACAGCCTCTTAAGCATAGTGCGATCTGTTTTACTAAGGCTGGATTCATCCATGATTTCAGAAAAAATTTTACGTTCTGAATAATTTTTTTTACATGTAGTTTGACGTGTCTCTTTTAGAGAGAGAGCGCGAAAGAGAGTAACATATTTCGGAATGGTTTAATTTTAATTCGCGTTCCGAAATATTGCAATTGTGCTGCCAGTAAGTTTAATTTTTTAAGTAAAGTAGAACTGAGATGCCACACAATATTATATGTACATATGTATAATAAAATACAGAACTTGTTTTATACATTTGTATGTATAGCAATGCACTTGTTGCACTTCTTTGTGTATATAATAAAATACGGAGCACTTGTTTTGTATTGTTTGGCATTAAGAATATATAACTGGTGAATATTGTAAGAAATAAAATTAAATAAATTGTGGTATTGCCCAATTATAAAACTCACACAGTTTACAAAATTATTTCATATGGTAGCCTGGATGTTCCTGAACAAATACGCTGGTGAATCGCTTCAGAGCATACTCTCAAAAAACTAGAACTTAAATTTTGTTCTGAAACCATGGTGTGGGAAAATTAAATTTAACGAAAAGTTGGCAAAGTAAATTGTGGTTATACATATTTGATTGTATGTACTCGCATATTCGCTTGTGTAAGCCTGGTTATATATAACTAGTCAATGATAACCAAAACATTGGTTATATATAACTAGTCAATGATAACCAAAATATTGGTTAATACTAACTAGTTATAACTAACAAACATATTCGTTAACGTTGACTAAGTATAGTTAACCGATATACCAATCAACTATAACTATAGTCAATGATAAATATGTAAGTTATTATAGTTATATAGATAAGTATTAACTAGTCAACCCTAATGAACAAATCCATTAAATATAACAGTTAAAATATACTATTTATATAAAGTTTTAAGAACAAGTTTTATAAGTTATATTTTTAATATATATTTTTTGTTTTGATCTATTGTGGCCGCGGTCGATAGCGTTCTTAAATACTTTTTCGAAGTCCTTCGCAGATAGACTTTGGAAAACATCTGGAATGTAAAGAAAAGATATTAATATATAGACACTAGTATAAATATTAGTACATAAATACATACATATATATGCCAGGGCTTTTTTCCCAGCTCCCATCCCAATTGTACATTTGCAGTACGTCGTTCATGAAAACGCCACGGATTACTGCATTAATATCTTCTGATATGCCCTTTAGTGTATATGTGTACGTAAGCTGTAAAAGTATTTATCATTAAATATATTTCAAGCCTTCATATTAAGTAAAATTTTATATGAAAATTTTAATTGGAAGCAGGCACTGACTTCGTTCATTTTTTGATCTCTTCTTTCCCCCGTCATGCGGCATACCGATGACACCACTTTTCTTAGCACCACCTTACATTCAATAAGAGCATTCGTTTGGCCCATTAATTCAGGTTCCAGTGAATGATAAAAAGAATTTCATTAATGACATGACAATAGTAAAATTCCTACATATCTCTCCATCTACTCTATCCTATTTGCTATATCCTCCTGGTTGGAGACTATAGTCGACTGCCCATTGCTGAGGATACGCTGGTTGTAAGCAGTATTGTCTATTTTATTTTCAATAGCTTGCATCTTCTTTAAAATAGCAATGCTATCAGAAAAAAAATAAAAGTTGTAAATAGGTATTCTGATAATGTTTATAATAATTGATTTTGAGTAGCGGTGTACGTTGTTTTAGGAATTCGTTCCTGGCTTGGACCACTGAACCCCACATCACAGTCTTCGGTGCTTTTAGTAATTTTTTACATTGTTTTTATTAAAAATTTTTTGTTAAATTAATATATGGTGTAATTGCAAAAAACTAACTTCATTCGCTACATATGACCCACTCTAACATATATGTTAGAAATTTACAACAAATGCGATATTCGCCTACGTTACCACTAGCAAAATCTTTTTCTATACATAATTTTTTTCCTAAAAACCTCCAAAATACCGTAAATTCATTTGTATACAAACTATATTATTGCGACAATAAATAAGTAAGTTACGAAAGTATAATATACATACATAAATATCTTTTTATAAAACTTTTATTCAAATGATAATTATATGAATATGTACATATACGACTAATATAAAATAAACATAAACATCACAAAAACCATCCTCAAAATTTCACTTCGAAAACGAAACAATGGTAACATCGTTACCAAAAATTCGATAAAAATCTGTTTGTGAAAAAATGTTGTGTGTTTAGTTTCGGTTAGTCGTTTCTTGTAGGGACCAGAGAACGAAATAGTGTACAAGAAAATTTAATGTACATCCGCTGTACAATGTACACCCTCAGTACATTATAGACATTGCCATTCTTTCATTGTGTAACACTTTTCGTTGTGTACACCTTCGGCCTGTACTGGTGTACATCTCGTGTAAGTGCCCTGATGGGATTTTGTGAGCTAACACATAATCAACCATAAGTTACCTTATGGTAAGCTCAATGCAAATAAACACACGAATGGTGGTGGGTTATTTTTCTCTACTGCGTTTTTGAAGACGAAAAAATTAATATTCTCTGCTGCGCACACATCCATTAATTTTATGAAGATACAAAAACAAATATAATGTTATCATCACCGCAAATGTGTATTCGGACATAAAGTGAATTAAATTTTTTCAATGTCTTTCAATGTCTTCAATGCAAGGTCCTGTAAACTCAAGATGTATTTGGGTATAAAGTGTGGCATGTATACATTTTTCAATGTCTATTTTTTCGATGGCGTTGATGTAAACTTGTGTACACAAAGGATCAAAAAGTACACTATTTCGTTCTCTGGTAGGGACATTATAGTTGAGCAGCGTTGCCAACTTTGGAAAGAAAATCATCATTTGGCGACAAAAATATCAAACTTGGAAGAAAAAAATCTTCACGTTATTTTTAATTCAAACATTTTATTATAAAGGCAAAAAAAGTAAGAACAATTTTATATAAAAAACAGAGATCTTATTATATGAAATATTTAAGGTGAAATATGTACATGTACATAAATATGTAGATAATTACATTATACTAAATTAACAAAATAAAAAAACATATCGCATATATATAAACATATAAAAAAGTTATAAGTTTTTTATATAAAAAAATGCATTGGATCTTTTGCTAAAAAAGAATTAAAAAATAAAATTAAAAATGTTAATATATTGATCTAGTTTTAAATTATAGCAGGAGCTTTATTATATATCAAGTGCTGTTATCTAATCTATTTCGGTACTTTGTTTTATTTAAATTGACTCTTGAGAATATTCGTTCAACATTTGCCGAAGAAATAGGAAGGCATATTAAGATTTGGAAAAATTTTGACCGAGTCGGAAAAGCTACGATATTTGTCAGCACGAGTAATTTTAGACACTTTTGGCCAAAATTCTTCACAACTAAAATTATATAGAATTGAAAAATACTCATTAAAGTTGACAAAGTGAAGTTCTCTAAACTCGTCATCTTAATTTTGAAAATCCTTCTCATCAATTAAGTTTTGAAAATTTTGTATTAAACCTGTCAAAGAAGTTACATTTCTATTTAATATTTTCAAAGGGTCAAGCCATGAGAGCTCTTTTAACAAAATATCGTTAAAATCGAATCATTTTAGTATTTGCTTACATAACTCGATATAAAATGCAGTGCAATTCTCAATAAATTCAGTTTTTTCATATGCGGTAAGTTTGTTTTTTTGTTGAACAAACACTCCCAGATAGAACTCTTCATTTTGTAAAAAAAATCTTTATTATCAAAGTCAAGTTCATTATTGAAACTCATATTAACATAAGTTAGTTTTATGAAATTATCTAAAATTTTAAGGTATAGACGTTGCATTTCACTGTGCATTCTTTGTATTTGGGGGGATGTGCTTTAGGATATATTATTTAAGTTGTTTACAACGTGGAGAATATATTTAAATAAAACATAAATAGAGTTCATTTTTGTCATTTAATTTATTTTTTATAGATTCCGTGCTTTCTATGTGATCTATGCATATTAGACGCAAACGCAAAATATATTTTAAGAGGTTCATACAATTCGATAAATCGTACCATAACAGCCGCTAATGATAGCCACCTAGTTTGTGAGGGATGCAGCTTATTTTTGGTTTACATTCTAAAAGTGTTGAAACTTTTTGGAATTGTGAATTACGTTTTGCGCTATTCGCTATGTAATTGTAGACGTCTCGTAGTAAAGACTACTTTAGCAGGAAGCTTAAGACACGAATAAGAGGAGCAAAGGGCAATTGAGTGACAAATACATTTAACAACAAATCAGTTTGGAATTTTGTTCTTAAACAATCTGGCAACAGAATGATTCCTCCCTGTTATATTTGGCGCCCCATCTGCCGCGAATCCCATTAGATTTTGTTTGTAGGATATATTTTATATTTCAATATAATCTCTTATTTGTTTAAATATTGTTAATGCATCACAATTGTCCACCTCAATTAACCCAAAAAATAAATTATATATACAAATCGATTTCTTATTACCTATTTGATGGCGTAGTATATTGCAAACAAATTGAAATTGTGTGCGGCCTAAAACATTTTTAACCAGGCATGTAGTTTTTGTTCTGCCACATGAAAAATTTGGTGTTACCTTAGAGTCAGGAATGCTAGATTTTAAAAATAAAGTCAGATGGTCCATACATGAAAATGGTAGGTTGTGTTCTGCTATAAATACACTCAATTGTAGCTCTAAATTTTGTACGCTCCTCATTTCAACAGTTTTTCCTTCAAATTGCTTATGATTTTTTTTTTGCCACCACTAATACAATTCGCCCTTTTGATATGCTTTTGGGTTGATTCGTGTTTTAGTAAATCTGCTCTGTCTGCACTTCCTTTGACAATTGAATTGCATATTGTGCAAAACATTTCCTCTTCGCTTGATGGAATTGTCTTTGTTGATAACCATCTATTATAGGTTTGCATCCAAGATGGGTTTACTTTTTGCTTGTGAAGTCTAAAAATAGGAATTCATTTAAGATTTCGTCCTTTTCAGCTTCACGATTATTATTGTTTTCATCTAAATAACTTGAGGGTTAGACGATCAAGTTTTGTCTTTAAATTTTTAATACACTCACCTTTTACCAATACACTCATAGTTTTAAAAATTTAAACGAACTTGCTTTCAATTTCTCTTTCAAGCTGAGTGTTTCAATTTACGTTCAAGAAAACAGCTGATTACAATTCTTTAGAATTATTTTTCATATTAATTTTGCCGCTATAAGATTTTGTATTGTTTTTATACATATATTCTGCCACAATTTTAAAAATTTAAGTGAAATATTATAAATAAATAAAAGAAAGAGTGAAATATGTTTGTGCATAAAAGTACTAAATGCGGTCCATAGAGCTGTACAGAAGCCATGATATCCTATGGAACATGAATCTCTCATCATATATATATATATATATATATATATATATAATATATAAACATAAATTGCTTTCAAGTTGCGTGCAGCCTACGTCACAGTAGTGAATTTAAATGAATTTGGACGAGCAGTATGTGTGAACAACTTGAAAGGAAAACTTCATCGTCTGGCTGCAGGGTAAAGAATGAAAGTGATTAAATAGTATAGTACATATAAGTATGTACATACATATGTACATATGTTGTATGCATGTTAGCAAAAATATTTTACCTTTTCGTGCTAAATATTTGTACATTTTTGTTTTTTTAATATATGAAAGTTTATAAAAATACGTTCTTTCTTAAAACAATGATGCACTTTTGTGTATTATAAACACAGGGTACACATGTAAAGTATATAAAAGCAATAAACAACAAGCTGGTACAAAACCTATTGTTTTAAAAAACGACTGCTGATAAAATTGTAGGAAAATTGTGTATTTTGTACATACATACTTAACATGAAAAATCATAATTTATGAGAATAAAAAATCATAATTTGAGAAAAAAAATCATCAAATCATATATTTGTAAAATAACATTAAAATATGATAAAATCATCATTCTGGCAACGCTGTAGTTGAGCCTTAAGCATTAAACACAATAACGACAGCAGGCTGCACGAACACCGACTACAATAGCCGTTGGCTACAATCGTTGCCTCGTAGTCAGCTTCTTAATTATTTTTAAAACGACACCACCAAAGCATTAACCATGAATTGTTTTTTGTAGTAGAATTCTCTTCATACGCAAGTGTACCCGCTTTCATATATGTTATACTTTTAAATAGTGTTATTGCAGTAAAATATATTTAAAGTCAACAATATATGACAAGAAACCATTTCATTAGCTTGTAAATAAAGGTTGTTATTTCTTTTTGTGAAATAAAACAATATATTTTTAAGTTTACAATAATTGAATTTATTTAAATTATACTGGCAACACTGCATCTACTCATTGTCGCTCACCAAAATAGAAACTAGTTTAATTTTTGCTACAGCTACAACGGTGGTCGGTAGTCGTGTGGCAGTGTCGCCGCTAAAATAATCCTTCCCATATCAATGCGTGTATTCTATTAGACCATCGAAGATCTTATCAGTTTTTTCTACAAACTGAGCCGTTGAAAGGGCCACTTCTTCGGAACAGCTCTTAAATTGTGTAGTTTTGCAACAGTTCTGTTAAAAATTTGAGTTGCGAATATTCCACGCATTTTTTCCAATGTGTTTGGATACATGTGTTGTCATGCCAATATTGGGCCCATTTTGGTTTTTGCAGTTGCTTCGATTTCGTATAGCACTTTAATTACTTGCATGCTTACAGTTCCATCCAGTGTGCTTAGGTCACATTTTAGCCACCCATTTCTCACCGATTTTATTAAGTGTGGGAAATCATATACCCAAAAAACTTTTTGGCCTTAAGTTAAAAAAATGGTGCTTGCACAGATACCTTCAGGTTAGACAAATATTTTCCGTTAGTTGAGCCTTGATCAGATACTAGAGCACAAGTGCGTATCAATGGTTTTCAAAATGGTAATATTTTCTTTTACAATATTAGTTAAAGAATGTGAAGATAAACCATTTTGGGAAATAAAATTGTTTAAAACTATACTCCAATTAGAAATAGAATACAATGCTTTTACCATAAAAACACACAAGTATCAATAGTATTAGTTCCTACAAAACCTGTTGTTTTGAATCCATCTATTAAATCTAAACTCTGATTATACCCTAACTCCTTTCTTTCATAACCAAAACCATATGCTTAGAATCTCTTTCGTCCAAATGTGCGCATTTTTGCTTTACGACCTCAAACGCATTATTTTTTAAGCTAGGTTGAAGAAATTTTGTTGACGCCCATTGAATCAGGGTGGACATATGCGGCAAGTTAAAATTTAATTTAGTTAATAGAAAATTGCATGTGGGTTGATACTTATAATGTATTTTTTGAACTAAATTCTTTACGTCTTCAGAATATTTCTTTGGTCGAGAAGTTAGTAAAAGCTTACAAAATGTTTTGCTTTTAATACAAATAGTTTGGAGAGCATCTATAGATGCTTTAACAGAATCTCCTAACCTTTTTATTGACAGTCCTAGTTTCTGGAATTTAAAACTTTCTTGCACTTTCTTAAAAGATCGTTATATATTTTTCTAAATAGATTTCACAATTTAGTTTGTTTTTCGCAGTTTGAACGAAAGGGGTCAACGAAATACTCACAGTGAGTGTTTGCTGGTAAATTCTGTAATTCAATATCTTCCTTTTCCTCAATTACTTCTAAATCTATAGTTGGAATTGCTTCAGCCTTTAATTTTGTATCCCAATGAAAAAGCTTTAAAAATTACACATATATAAAGATTTTTTGGGTAATCTTTTTCAGGAAGTTGAAATTTTTCCCGAATGATTTACCCCAAAATTTTGTCTGCAGAAGGGAACTTAAAATATCGTAAAACTTAAAAATTCCTTTTCGATGTTTTACAAATCTTTACGCAGCATTTCCTACCCGATATTGAATTGTTTTTTTTTTTCTCACTTGTGTTCATCATATATAGCAAATTTAACCATCCACATATAATATTCGTTTTGCTCTGTCAAAAGCTGACAATAATTAAAAATATTGTAGCTAATTCGTAAAAAATTTATTAAAACAAAAGTCGAATTTTTTGTAAAGAACTTCCAACAAGTTAGCTTATTTTTTTGCTTTTATCTTTTCTCCACCTTCCCTTCAGTATAATAAGTTAAATTTGATGAAACTTTAAATAAGTTCGGTGACCACCGATCCAACACGTTTGTTTCTGCTTTTTTACATTTTTTTCCCTTGCATCAAGGCACCGACATTTTATTTCAAGCTTTGTTTTTGATGCGTCTTCTTAACCTAGATTCATCCATGGTTTCCGAACAAAATTTATGTTCTGAAACATTTATTTCTATGTGGTTTGACGTTCCTCTTTTTGAGAGAGAGAGAGAGAGAAAGAACATGAATTCGTTTAATTTTAATTCGTTTTCCGGAACATTGCAACTGTGGTGCCAGCAGGTTTAATATATGAAGTAAAGTAGAACTGAGATGCCACATAATATTATATGTACATATGTATAATAAAATACAGAACTTGTTTTATATTGTTTGTATGGATAATAATTTATAAATCACTGGTTTTATATTGCTTATTATAAAAAATTAGTAATAGAATCAAATATATGTACATTGAAATGTATTTAAATGAATCGATTGCACTGAAGATTATTGCAGAAATCTACAAGCCAGGTACGAAAATTATTTTTTAATTTATTTTCATTAAAAGCGCATTCGTTAACAAAATTGCTATTTTATTAAGATTTTTTATATTATAATATGTTTATTACACAATAAATAATATGAGTGTGAAGCCAAGAAAACCAGCCAATTGCATTCATCCGCTACTGTATTGCCAAATTGTAAAATTCACACACATAGTTTACAAAATTATTTCATATGGTAGCCTTGATGTTCCAGAACAAATGAGCGAAGTGGGTGAATCGCTTCAGAACATACTATCAATAAACTAAAATTGTTTCACAACATAAATTTTGTTCTGAAAGCGTGGGTGAATCCAGCTTTATAGTATATATATATATATATATATATATATATATATATATATATATATATATATATACCATAAACAAACGCTAAACACATAATATTTGAATTAATTTTTTGCATTATATATTAAATTTTCTATGAAATTGCAGCTTTTCTTGTGTGCATGTATCACAGTCTATGATATGTGTGTATCTAAAAACAATTTTCAATAACAACGAGCAAACAGCCTCTTAAGCATAGTGCGATCTGTTTTACTAAGGCTGGATTCATCCATGATTTCAGAAAAAATTTTACGTTCTGAATAATTTTTTTTACATGTAGTTTGACGTGTCTCTTTTAGAAAGAGAGCGCGAAAGAGAGTAACATATTTCGGAATGGTTTAATTTTAATTCGCGTTCCGAAATATTGCAATTGTGCTGCCAGTAAGTTTAATTTTTTAAGTAAAGTAGAACTGAGATGCCACACAATATTATATGTACATATGTATAATAAAATACAGAACTTGTTTTATACATTTGTATGTATAGCAATGCACTTGTTGCACTTCTTTGTGTATATAATAAAATACGGAGCACTTGTTTTGTATTGTTTGGCATTAAGAATATATAACTGGTGAATATTGTAAGAAATAAAATTAAATAAATTGTGGTATTGCCCAATTATAAAACTCACACAGTTTACAAAATTATTTCATATGGTAGCCTGGATGTTCCTGAACAAATACGCTGGTGAATCGCTTCAGAGCATACTCTCAAAAAACTAGAACTTAAATTTTGTTCTGAAACCATGGTGTGGGAAAATTAAATTTAACGAAAAGTTGGCAAAGTAAATTGTGGTTATACATATTTGATTGTATGTACTCGCATATTCGCTTGTGTAAGCCTGGTTATATATAACTAGTCAATGATAACCAAAACATTGGTTATATATAACTAGTCAATGATAACCAAAATATTGGTTAATACTAACTAGTTATAACTAACAAACATATTCGTTAACGTTGACTAAGTATAGTTAACCGATATACCAATCAACTATAACTATAGTCAATGATAAATATGTAAGTTATTATAGTTATATAGATAAGTATTAACTAGTCAACCCTAATGAACAAATCCATTAAATATAACAGTTAAAATATACTATTTATATAAAGTTTTAAGAACAAGTTTTATAAG
Source organism: Linnaemya vulpina (assembly GCA_963675445.1). NCBI lineage: Eukaryota > Metazoa > Arthropoda > Insecta > Diptera > Tachinidae > Linnaemya > Linnaemya vulpina. The sequence goes on along the minus strand of OY776281.1, from coordinate 42,909,313 downwards.
TTATATTTTTAATATATATTTTTTGTTTTGATCTATTGTGGCCGCGGTCGATAGCGTTCTTAAATACTTTTTCGAAGTCCTTCGCAGATAGACTTTGGAAAACATCTGGAATGTAAAGAAAAGATATTAATATATAGACACTAGTATAAATATTAGTACATAAATACATACATATATATGCCAGGGCTTTTTTCCCAGCTCCCATCCCAATTGTACATTTGCAGTACGTCGTTCATGAAAACGCCACGGATTACTGCATTAATATCTTCTGATATGCCCTTTAGTGTATATGTGTACGTAAGCTGTAAAAGTATTTATCATTAAATATATTTCAAGCCTTCATATTAAGTAAAATTTTATATGAAAATTTTAATTGGAAGCAGGCACTGACTTCGTTCATTTTTTGATCTCTTCTTTCCCCCGTCATGCGGCATACCGATGACACCACTTTTCTTAGCACCACCTTACATTCAATAAGAGCATTCGTTTGGCCCATTAATTCAGGTTCCAGCGAATGATAAAAAGAATTTCATTAATGACATGACAATAGTAAAATTCCTACATATCTCTCCATCTACTCTATCCTATTTGCTATATCCTCCTGGTTGGAGACTATAGTCGACTGCCCATTGCTGAGGATACGCTGGTTGTAAGCAGTATTGTCTATTTTATTTTCAATAGCTTGCATCTTCTTTAAAATAGCAATGCTATCAGAAAAAAAATAAAAGTTGTAAATAGGTATTCTGATAATGTTTATAATAATTGATTTTGAGTAGCGGTGTACGTTGTTTTAGGAATTCGTTCCTGGCTTGGACCACTGAACCCCACATCACAGTCTTCGGTGCTTTTAGTAATTTTTTACATTGTTTTTATTAAAAATTTTTTGTTAAATTAATATATGGTGTAATTGCAAAAAACTAACTTCATTCGCTACATATGACCCACTCTAACATATATGTTAGAAATTTACAACAAATGCGATATTCGCCTACGTTACCACTAGCAAAATCTTTTTCTATACATAATTTTTTTCCTAAAAACCTCCAAAATACCGTAAATTCATTTGTATACAAACTATATTATTGCGACAATAAATAAGTAAGTTACGAAAGTATAATATACATACATAAATATCTTTTTATAAAACTTTTATTCAAATGATAATTATATGAATATGTACATATACGACTAATATAAAATAAACATAAACATCACAAAAACCATCCTCAAAATTTCACTTCGAAAACGAAACAATGGTAACATCGTTACCAAAAATTCGATAAAAATCTGTTTGTGAAAAAATGTTGTGTGTTTAGTTTCGGTTAGTCGTTTCTTGTAGGGACCAGAGAACGAAATAGTGTACAAGAAAATTTAATGTACATCCGCTGTACAATGTACACCCTCAGTACATTATAGACATTGCCATTCTTTCATTGTGTAACACTTTTCGTTGTGTACACCTTCGGCCTGTACTGGTGTACATCTCGTGTAAGTGCCCTGATGGGATTTTGTGAGCTAACACATAATCAACCATAAGTTACCTTATGGTAAGCTCAATACAAATAAACACACGAATGGTGGTGGGTTATTTTTCTCTACTGCGTTTTTGAAGACGAAAAAATTAATATTCTCTGCTGCGCACACATCCATTAATTTTATGAAGATACAAAAACAAATATAATGTTATCATCACCGCAAATGTGTATTCGGACATAAAGTGAATTAAATTTTTTCAATGTCTTTCAATGTCTTCAATGCAAGGTCCTGTAAACTCAAGATGTATTTGGGTATAAAGTGTGGCATGTATACATTTTTCAATGTCTATTTTTTCGATGGCGTTGATGTAAACTTGTGTACACAAAGGATCAAAAAGTACACTATTTCGTTCTCTGGTAGGGACATTATAGTTGAGCAGCGTTGCCAACTTTGGAAAGAAAATCATCATTTGGCGACAAAAATATCAAACTTGGAAGAAAAAAATCTTCACGTTATTTTTAATTCAAACATTTTATTATAAAGGCAAAAAAAGTAAGAACAATTTTATATAAAAAACAGAGATCTTATTATATGAAATATTTAAGGTGAAATATGTACATGTACATAAATATGTAGATAATTACATTATACTAAATTAACAAATTAAAAAAACATATCGCATATATATAAACATATAAAAAAGTTATAAGTTTTTTATATAAAAAAATGCATTGGATCTTTTGCTAAAAAAGAATTAAAAAATAAAATTAAAAATGTTAATATATTGATCTAGTTTTAAATTATAGCAGGAGCTTTATTATATATCAAGTGCTGTTATCTAATCTATTTCGGTATTTTGTTTTATTTAAATTGACTCTTGAGAATATTCGTTCAACATTTGCCGAAGAAATAGGAAGGCATATTAAGATTTGGAAAAATTTTGACCGAGTCGGAAAAGCTACGATATTTGTCAGCACGAGTAATTTTAGACACTTTTGGCCAAAATTCTTCACAACTAAAATTATATAGAATTGAAAAATACTCATTAAAGTTGACAAAGTGAAGTTCTCTAAACTCGTCATCTTAATTTTGAAAATCCTTCTCATCAATTAAGTTTTGAAAATTTTGTATTAAACCTGTCAAAGAAGTTACATTTCTATTTAATATTTTCAAAGGGTCAAGCCATGAGAGCTCTTTTAACAAAATATCGTTAAAATCGAATCATTTTAGTATTTGCTTACATAACTCGATATAAAATGCAGTGCAATTCTCAATAAATTCAGTTTTTTCATATGCGGTAAGTTTGTTTTTTTGTTGAACAAACACTCCCAGATAGAACTCTTCATTTTGTAAAAAAAATCTTTATTATCAAAGTCAAGTTCATTATTGAAACTCATATTAACATAAGTTAGTTTTATGAAATTATCTAAAATTTTAAGGTATAGACGTTGCATTTCACTGTGCATTCTTTGTATTTGGGGGGATGTGCTTTAGGATATATTATTTAAGTTGTTTACAACGTGGAGAATATATTTAAATAAAACATAAATAGAGTTCATTTTTGTCATTTAATTTATTTTTTATAGATTCCGTGCTTTCTATGTGATCTATGCATATTAGACGCAAACGCAAAATATATTTTAAGAGGTTCATACAATTCGATAAATCGTACCATAACAGCCGCTAATGATAGCCACCTAGTTTGTGAGGGATGCAGCTTATTTTTGGTTTACATTCTAAAAGTGTTGAAACTTTTTGGAATTGTGAATTACGTTTTGCGCTATTCGCTATGTAATTGTAGACGTCTCGTAGTAAAGACTACTTTAGCAGGAAGCTTAAGACACGAATAAGAGGAGCAAAGGGCAATTGAGTGACAAATACATTTAACAACAAATCAGTTTGGAATTTTGTTCTTAAACAATCTGGCAACAGAATGATTCCTCCCTGTTATATTTGGCGCCCCATCTGCCGCGAATCCCATTAGATTTTGTTTGTAGGATATATTTTATATTTCAATATAATCTCTTATTTGTTTAAATATTGTTAATGCATCACAATTGTCCACCTCAATTAACCCAAAAAATAAATTATATATACAAATCGATTTCTTATTACCTATTTGATGGCGTAGTATATTGCAAACAAATTGAAATTGTGTGCGGCCTAAAACATTTTTAACCAGGCATGTAGTTTTTGTTCTGCCACATGAAAAATTTGGTGTTACCTTAGAGTCAGGAATGCTAGATTTTAAAAATAAAGTCAGATGGTCCATACATGAAAATGGTAGGTTGTGTTCTGCTATAAATACACTCAATTGTAGCTCTAAATTTTGTACGCTCCTCATTTCAACAGTTTTTCCTTCAAATTGCTTATGATTTTTTTTTTGCCACCACTAATACAATTCGCCCTTTTGATATGCTTTTGGGTTGATTCGTGTTTTAGTAAATCTGCTCTGTCTGCACTTCCTTTGACAATTGAATTGCATATTGTGCAAAACATTTCCTCTTCGCTTGATGGAATTGTCTTTGTTGATAACCATCTATTATAGGTTTGCATCCAAGATGGGTTTACTTTTTGCTTGTGAAGTCTAAAAATAGGAATTCATTTAAGATTTCGTCCTTTTCAGCTTCACGATTATTATTGTTTTCATCTAAATAACTTGAGGGTTAGACGATCAAGTTTTGTCTTTAAATTTTTAATACACTCACCTTTTACCAATACACTCATAGTTTTAAAAATTTAAACGAACTTGCTTTCAATTTCTCTTTCAAGCTGAGTGTTTCAATTTACGTTCAAGAAAACAGCTGATTACAATTCTTTAGAATTATTTTTCATATTAATTTTGCCGCTATAAGATTTTGTATTGTTTTTATACATATATTCTGCCACAATTTTAAAAATTTAAGTGAAATATTATAAATAAATAAAAGAAAGAGTGAAATATGTTTGTGCATAAAAGTACTAAATGCGGTCCATAGAGCTGTACAGAAGCCATGATATCCTATGGAACATGAATCTCTCATCATATATATATATATATATATATATATAATATATAAACATAAATTGCTTTCAAGTTGCGTGCAGCCTACGTCACAGTAGTGAATTTAAATGAATTTGGACGAGCAGTATGTGTGAACAACTTGAAAGGAAAACTTCATCGTCTGGCTGCAGGGTAAAGAATGAAAGTGATTAAATAGTATAGTACATATAAGTATGTACATACATATGTACATATGTTGTATGCATGTTAGCAAAAATATTTTACCTTTTCGTGCTAAATATTTGTACATTTTTGTTTTTTTAATATATGAAAGTTTATAAAAATACGTTCTTTCTTAAAACAATGATGCACTTTTGTGTATTATAAACACAGGGTACACATGTAAAGTATATAAAAGCAATAAACAACAAGCTGGTACAAAACCTATTGTTTTAAAAAACGACTGCTGATAAAATTGTAGGAAAATTGTGTATTTTGTACATACATACTTAACATGAAAAATCATAATTTATGAGAATAAAAAATCATAATTTGAGAAAAAAAATCATCAAATCATATATTTGTAAAAGAACATTAAAATATGATAAAATCATCATTCTGGCAACGCTGTAGTTGAGCCTTAAGCATTAAACACAATAACGACAGCAGGCTGCACGAACACCGACTACAATAGCCGTTGGCTACAATCGTTGCCTCGTAGTCAGCTTCTTAATTATTTTTAAAACGACACCACCAAAGCATTAACCATGAATTGTTTTTTGTAGTAGAATTCTCTTCATACGCAAGTGTACCCGCTTTCATATATGTTATACTTTTAAATAGTGTTATTGCAGTAAAATATATTTAAAGTCAACAATATATGACAAGAAACCATTTCATTAGCTTGTAAATAAAGGTTGTTATTTCTTTTTGTGAAATAAAACAATATATTTTTAAGTTTACAATAATTGAATTTATTTAAATTATACTGGCAACACTGCATCTACTCATTGTCGCTCACCAAAATAGAAACTAGTTTAATTTTTGCTACAGCTACAACGGTGGTCGGTAGTCGTGTGGCAGTGTCGCCGCTAAAATAATCCTTCCCATATCAATGCGTGTATTCTAATTTTGACAGATTGTAGCTCGTAGTCTGCTGTCGTTATTGTATTTAATGCCTTAAGGGTTTTTTTCAATCGTAATTGTTGACAAGTTGCACACCACATTGCGAGGTCTTACAGCATTGTTAGATATGACTACTGCGTGCACAAAGTTAAATTGTGCAAAATTGACAATCCAATACAAATGCCAGTGTATTTATTGGTCGTAAAGTTCTGGATTAGATCAATGGGTTTAACTCTACCTCTCCATAAAGTCGGAAGATCTTGAAAGTTGGCATTGGTTGCATAGACTCGAATGTATTTCGAAAATACTAAGTCTGATGAATTTTACACGTCTATCAAAAAGAGAAAGATGTACGGCACAAAATAATTTGTAAGCCACTAAAGCATCAAAAAGGCTTTTGGTGCTATCTTGGATTATGTCAAATATAAGACAGCGTTGCTGCTTGAAGTAATGAACACAAGACTGCCATGCCTTAAAAGCTGAGTTCGACTCCGCATTCTCTCATGAATATCGGTTCGAATTTATCTGATCTGTAATAGTACATATTTTTGTTAATTGTTGTTTACGGAAGCTTAGCTTTGGTCACTCAACAGCGGTCAACACCTCCATATATTAGAGAGCAGAATAGGGCACTCTTCTTCTTCGGTATAGGTAGAAAAAATTCACCGGTGAATCAGAAAATAGCAACAATAAATTTTACTGTCTCCAAGATCTGCCTGTATCTCACGAATAAATTCTTTAATATTGGCTTTCAATGTGTCAACCGTTGCGGGCTTGTCCCTATGGACATGAGCCTTATCAAAAATAGTCCAGACGGCTAATTGACCGACCAAATACGTGATGTAAACTATTCACCGAAAGTGGCCCAAACTGACCATAAAATAGAAAAAGTGTACGATGAACTTTCTTAACCGAGCATTAATTTTCATAATAAAATTCAATAATCTGCAAGCATTTCTTTTTTTAAAAAAATCCATAGTACATAACATTAGAACGGAGAATATATTCTAGATTACGCTTGAAGTCTTAAATAGCGTATGTTATTTAGTAAAAGTGTCTCCACTAAAAATTTTTGGATTACAAAGTTTTCGTAGAATAATGAACAAATTTTAAGTTGTACGCAAATTCATATAGCATATTTTTAGTAAATTAATTTATATATACATTCGTAATAAATAAACGAAATCATGTTTAGATTTTTAAAAAATTCTATGGTTTTTATTAGAGTGACAGAAAAAAACTTTCACATTTGCTACATGTTTTCCGTTATCATAAAATGAATTCATTTGTAACAAACGAAATATAACTATTAAAATAGTCGATAGAGTGGAAGCTATCGTTTAACAAAAGAAATATAACATACAAAATGGACTTTTATAGTAGTCTAATATAATAATATAATGCTACACAATTTTAGAAATAGAAAAGATACATACGCCAGACCAATCCAAAAAAATTTGTTGATAGAATAGGATTAATTCCACACGTAGATAATAGTGATATCCTATTTGCAAAAGCCATGGCGCTGCTGAAATAATATGTTTTTGCTTTTCACTGTTTTAAATTTTGACGCTAAAACAACAACTGCTGGAGAATTGGGCAAAACCGAAACTGCAAACACATAATACTGCGGAAAACAAAAACACCTTTCAGCTACTGCTGTGTGAAAGCAATAGGTAGGATAGAATTCAAAGTTTGACCAGCTGCATTTGCTACGCAGGCGCCTGTTTATGGTGCACAATGTCAAATACCATTAGCAGTTATAAAGTTTATAGTTTCACACAGAGACATATAGAAAGCAATTAAGTTGTTAGTATATATAAGTTGTTAATATATATATATATATATATATATATATATATATACATATATACATATATATATATATATATATATATGTATATATATATATATATATATATATATATATATATATATATGAAATTTATTTGTTGGGTGGTTAAGCAATGTCTATATGCATTTCATTGGCGCTTCTTACCAAATCGTCAGTAGACTTCAACCACAGTTTTGCAAAGTTTCAAACTTCTCAACTTATTAAAAGACTTCCAAAAACCATCTGAGAATTATGTTAAATAAATTAACTATAAAAATTCACAAACGATTTCAAAAAATCACATTATAATAAGTGTAGCAGGCTATGAAACTTATACAAACCAAACCCAACAAACAACTTTTATTCGATATGACTCTATTTTATTTTTCTATGCCTTTATACAATTAGAAATCCCTTGGATAACAATGAAAGTATTTATAAGGCAAAATGAAAAATAAAATCTCAATTGAATTGTTAATAAACTAATTTTTTTTTTTACATATTGTCGTAGTACTATTATAATATGAAATTTATTTGTTGGGTGGTCAAGCAATGTCTATATGCATTTCATTGGCGCTTCTTACCAAATCGTCAGTAGACTTCAACCACAGTTTTGCAAAGTTTCAAACTTCTCAACTTATTAAAAGACTTCCAAAAACCATCTGAGAATTATGTTAAATAAATTAACTATAAAAATTCACAAACGATTTCAAAAAATCACATTATAATAAGTGTAGCAGGCTATGAAACTTATACAAACCAAACCCAACAAACAACTTTTATTCGATATGACTCTATTCGAGTTCGTTAATAAACTAATGAGACAAAGCCTCACGTCAGTTCCGAGCCTCCTTAATTAATGAAAGCGAGAAGAATGTAGGAATAATGCCAGTAACAGCAATTGCCCACCCTGATAACGTAATTTTGTTGTTGCTATTTTTACTTTCCTGGTGAATTTGATACTACTGGTACCGTCGACTATGCAATGCCATCGTCAGTGAAACATGTCGACAACAATTAAAACAACCATGCTTCGAAGTCTTGTGTTGATAACTCCAGCAACTCAACTTCAGAGGCGCTACGTAATGCCGACACAACTGTATTTCAAGAATTGATATTTCGTATCGCAACTCTCTTTATTCGCAGTCAATAACTAGATGAGCAAATGAAATAATTCCAAACAAGCAGCAGCAATACAATTATTAAAATACTTAACCAATAGCAGCAACACAAGAAAACTATTATAAGCAAACGTTTTCACATTTCCATTAAGATATATGGTTATCCAGCTTTGGAAAATCTTTAAGATAATATATAAGACGTTACAAACATTAGGCAGTACTATAAGACAGGACTTTTTTATTACAATTACACTGCTCAGCAGCCAAATCCTCCTTTGAATAAAACTATGTGGACTATATGGATTTTGATGCGCTAAACTCAAATCCGTTTTGAGTTTTTTTTCATCAGGTCGAAAATTGTTTTTATGGGCGTGGCAATTTCCCCCCCCCCCCCCCTAAATTAGCCAGGTACGTAAACATATTTCACCCTAACTCGAGAGCGAGTCATTTAAAAGTGTTAAATATTTGCTTCATGTGTTTTTATTCCATTTTTAGACTGAAAAAATTACGAATTTTGCGAAAAAAAAAATTTTTTTTCCCAATTAATTTCTGAATAATTCCAAAACGATTAGAGATAGACAAAAATTATTTTCGACTGAAATAAATACAATTTTGTTACACATCTTCTGGTGTTTTTAAAATCGGATGACTCATTCTCGAGATAGGGTGAAATATGTATACGTACCTGGCCAATTTAGGGCGAAACAATTGCCACGCTAAAAAAAATTTCTTCCTAAATGAAAAAAACCGAAAATGGATATAATGTCAGATATGATGTCTAAAAAAAGTTGTTTCTAACTTTTAGAACGTTTTCAGGATCATTATTTACATGGAAATCGCGTAATTTGAAATCAACGTGGTTTGCAGAACAGACCCGATAGTAACTAAGAAGAGTTCAATAGTATATGTTGAATTTTACTTCAGTATTGAACACAGAAAAAATGAGTTTAAAGATTTTATAAAATCTTATAAGATTTTAGAATTCAGAAAATTCATTATACGTGAGTTCAGTAAAAAAAGGTTATGTTACTTAGTATAAAAAAAGGTGAAAAGGAAAGTCACAATTAAAATGAGAGTTGCCAGACTTAAAGTGTGCAGTGTTTTTTTTATCAGTATGTGCAAACAAACAAACATAGAAGTGAAGCTAACAAAAATCTTATAAAAATATTAACCTTTTACCAATCAATAACTGCCACGGAGCTTTTAGATCATAAATAGTGCACTAATCTGCTTTCAGATCTCGCACCTTTCGTATATATTATATTTTTAAAGATCTTTTAAAATCATACAAACATAATATCAAAATGGAATTTTTGAGAATATCGATATATTTTAAATATATGTATGCACATACATACTTATAATTGTGTATACAAATATACCACGCTCTCATATACGTACATATGAAATAAAATGAGAAGATGAATCATTTTGAAATCTCAGGACATAGATTTATTATTTAACAAAATAAGTTTCGATTTTCCAATCCCTTTACACCTACAAAGCATAGTCAGACTTCCTATATTTTGGTTACTGTGAGAGTTTGGAAGATAAGTGATGACACCACCCACACAAAGCAAGTATTAATTTACCTATGTATGCGGAAGTATAGGATTGAAGCTTCTTATATTTGATGTGAGTTCTCTTGGAATAGAGAACATTTTCAAGCAATATCTCGTAAGCATAACAAGAGGAACACAGTAATTAATACTTTTCCTGTACCTATGCATATTGACTAGGCTTGATATGGATTACCATAAGAATGAACACCTTTCAAAATAGTAATTCTTAATTTATTTAATTCAGCACAACCACAATAGGAAGATCATTCAAATTAGATGTGCGTTGCTTTTGCATCCCACACATCTGGCGATATGAGAAATAACATCACAAGCGCAATCTTCACTCTGCTCCATCCGTTCTATATATGATAGGTTATTTCTTAGGACTTTCGGATTTCCTTTAAAAACACCGCTCAAAATAAAGAGAAATGTATGAAATGCATTAACAGCTTAACTGCTAAAACCAGTATTGCCAAAATATAATGATTTATATATATATATATATATATATATATATATATATATATTTTTTATTTTTTTTTTATTTCTTTGCAGAAGCAATAGTTCTCTTTTTCTCGGTGACTTGGAGTTGATGTTTTAAAAAAGAGTTATAAACATGTCATATCCTCATTCCAACGGTGGTGGGGGAATTACTGATACCGGCAGTCATCGCGGTTATTCAGGTGATGAACATGAGTCTCGCAGTGGTGGCGAAGATGGTGGTGGAAGTGTGGGACGTAATGATGATAGTGACATCGTATTACATGATAAACCTACCTATTTGCTGGAGCATTTGGCTACATTCACGGTTAATATGGATTCCGGAATAGTCTATCCTGCGGATGGCATGAGACGGTTGCTGCAATTAGAAAAAACAACTGGTATTTGGTCCCAAAAGATGCAGTTATGTTTAGACTATCGATGGGTGCTAATAATGGATTATGAAACAGGAGTAAGAGATAGAATTGATACATACTTATACAGCGATTTAACTGAAAATATGTACATATTTATTTTTCAGAATATTATTGAAAGATTTCCAGCTTCGCTTATTCAGGAACCAACTGCGTTTACTTCAACGGATGCTATGGAGTTATACAATAACATTATAGTTTTTATTGTCTCTGGTGGAAGCGGGTCACGTTCTGAAATGCATATTTTTCAAGTGTGTATTAAAAATACCATCTAAACTGTTTTAAATGATTGCATATGTACATGCATGTATGCTTATAATATATATTTAAGGGTCCATATTAAGTTCTTTTAGTTGTGACATGTTGTTTTGTACTAGGTCTTGTAACAAAATATATATGTACATATTTATTCTATCTTCTTCTTTGTCTCTACAATAAACCAACACAGTTATGTGTACTGAAAGCGATATCATAAGATCATTTCGGCTAATTTTTAAGAGTATCTAGCGGTATCTGTGTGTTGATCTGGTATTCAGGAATGGGGTAAAGAGTACATATTAAGGGAATCGAATGAAGCGATACGCATTCATCGTATATTGTTTTGAAAGCTTTTTTCAGTCTTTGAAAGAAGCATCAAAAACATTAGGAAAATCTAATTAATTTTTCAGGAAGACTCATTGACGCAACTTTAAATAGTGCTGTTTGATGAGATCACCCTTCAAGTGATTAAGAAGAATCCATTTAGTATAATGTGAAACTTGATTATATATGATTTATGTAAATCAAGTCTCAATATACCTACTACGAAGTCGGTAACTTGCTGGTTTGTTAGTTCCTCCTACTGTATAGATTGGATTGGATATCCAATCCTCCTTTTAATTGACTTTATAAATTTAATTGACTTTATAAATTGCGGTAAGAATTACTTATAATCTTTTAGACCAGAGAAGTGGTTGATTGTCTCACTGGCTCAATTCAAGACTATATAATTCCAATTAAAATGCAGGTGAAATTCATTGAGCTTAGCCTAGAGAGGGTTTTTGAAGATGTATATATCGTTGGTTTCAGGTGGAAAGGACCCAACCCACACAATTGTAACTTTTACAGGAGAACGTATATATACAGTAGATGTTACATTGATCAGAACAGAAACTGTAGTTATCAACTGCTGGTAAAGTCGTTATCTTTGATTATACTGCACTAAGTTTCAATAATTTCCGTATGAAAAAACGCTGGGATAACTCTTCTCAATTAGTTGTATGCGGTCAGTAATACCGAATCGCTTGCTTCTGAACGACATCTTAGCATGCTGTATATATAAGAATGATATATAATGCAGCCAGCCAAAAAAAAAAATTTGTAAACAAAATCTGAAGAAAAAGTAACCAACTGCAAAAAAAAATTAAACAACATTTTTCTATACATATTTATGTATGTATATGTCTAAAATACTGTTTTATTGAAAAATATATAATTATTATATCATTTAATATAAATGAACCATTACATTTAAATTTACACTTCAGTTTTATAATTATGTGTATTATTAAAATTAATAGTCAGTCAGATAGGTATACATATGTATATGTACATTATTAGAAACTAAATCAAAAAAATTCTTGGTAATAAAAATAACATGTAATTTAATTACATTCGCTATCAAGATACCACAGATTAGATAAAATGTTAAAATATGAAAACATATTAATATTAAAATATCTCTTTGGCGGATCAAATATAAAACGAATCATTTCGATTTATAGAGTTAACTTGACTAAACTTAGCTGCGAAAATATTTTTTCAGCAGCAGCCTAACTGTGTGGCAAAGACATTAACTTAAAAACAAAATTAATCAAATCATGAAAACACTTGGGTACTACCCTGCTAAAATTTTTTGTTTTTATTTATTAATATTATGGTATCATTTATATTTCATTTACAGTTTTTTGGTAAATGCTTTTTTCTTGAACTTATTTATTTTATTGAAAAATTTCATTTCAGGCACAGAGTGTTTCGGCCGTACATTTGGTAGAAGATCTTAAGAACTTACAAAGAGGTGATTTTGATTTACAGCAACGTGAAACAATGATTTTGCAAGGGGGTTCGCGTCAGATACAACAACAAAAGCCTCATAACAATAACTCCCATTCTCAAATGTATGTGGATTCTAATAGTCAAAGTGGGGGAATAAGCGGGCATAATAAAACGTTATATTCTAAAAATACTGAACAAAATTATCAGCATCGTTCTTTGTGCAAGGAACAACACGGACATTTCATGCGAAATGATAATGGGAACTTAGCAATAGTCCTAGGCGAAACTGATTCGGATCACGGTGGTGTACATGATTCACGTGCATTATGTGGAGGAGGGTTTAGTGGTATCAATTTGAATGATGAAACTAGTTCAGTTTCCAGTGATAAGTATGAACGAGATGTCAATGTGCTTAACCATTGCTTTGATGACATCGAGAAGTTCATAGCTCGTCTACAGCATGCAGCAGCTGCTTCACGAGAGCTTGAAAGAAGGAGACGCAATCGAAAGTCAAAGAAAAAAGATCCAGGAGAAGGCCTCTTAACTTTACGTACTCGACCACCATACGAAAAGGAGTTTATTGATATATTCGCTAAATTCAAGCTCTCTTTTAATCTGCTGGCAAAGCTTAAGGCTCATATTCATGACCCGAATGCTCCCGAACTAGTACATTTTTTGTTCACACCTCTTGCGTTAATAGTTGAAGCAGCAAGCGATTCGTACTATGAGTCTCAGCTTCCAACCAGAGTTATAAATCCCTTGCTAACACGAGAAGCTGTGAATTTACTTATAAATTGTGTGACAAGCAAAGAAACTGAACTTTGGCGTTCCTTAGGTGACGCTTGGACAGTGCCAAGAGATCAATGGAAGGATGATGTCGGCTCTTATCATCCCGTTTTCCTAGATGGTTGGTCTCCAGACTACTTGATAATTGATGACTTGGAGAAACCAACAGCCATGAGTCCACCTCCACCAGCTTTAATAAACAGCATCAAAAAACGTGCTCATACAGACAATGGCCACGATCTACCTCTGGATGTTGCTGGTAATAGCGGATCTGCTACACATGACAATAGTGTGCTCAGTTATGATGATTGTGATGGAAGTGATAAATACAATTTTGAAAATGCAACTGACACTGCAGATCGTTATAGTGAAGTAGCTATGACATATAATGATCATCAACAAAATACCAAAAATCATTCGAATATTGTGACAGCAACAACGACCATTGGTATTGGCGAAGATGTGGGTGCTGCAGGTATACAAGCAATCACAACTGGTGTACAAAGTCTTTACAGTAGAGGCATACGATCTTCGTCCCATGGCTATTTGATGGGCCAGGGTAATCCAGCCTCACCTACGGCTGCAAGTTATACAGCTCCAGATTCGTCTAGTAATACACGTTCCGTGGATGATCAAATGGTTGAGCAATGGCTAGATGAATTGCAAGCAGCTGGCTCTAAAATAGTTTTAGTTACATACCCCCGTACTGCAAATAATGATAAGGAGTTAAGTGTGGTTCGTGGTGAATATCTCGAGGTGTGTCTCCCTTAGTTCTAAGTCATGTATTGACATATTTATTTCAACGTTCTTGCAAATAACGTCATATTCGTACAATTATTTAGATTCTCGATGACTCCAGAAAATGGTGGAAGGCAAGAAACATGCGAGGGCAGATGGCACATGTACCACACACAATCGTAACACCTTACAATTATGGCGACACAGAAACTGTTCGCAAACACAAAACGTACGCGAGCCATTCCCAACAAACCAACTATAATATTATAAAATCAAGGACGTCTAGTACTGTAGTAAGTTAACATTAATTAATTTTTAATTTAGTTGAAACTCGAACTTATTTTCATGTTTAAGGACAACTTCGATTCACGTACATCTAGCAATGATAACGCCGATTGGATACGTAACAAACATTTGGGTAAGAAAGGAGAGTTTAGATACTTCTAACTGTGTTTAGAATAAAGTTTTGCATATTTTAATTGTTCGGTGTTGAGTAGAAATTTTATATATATTGTATTTATTGTATATGTAATCCGCCAGTTTTATGTAACACGAAACACCTATATATTTATTTTAATGTTTTTTGTTTGTTGACGTCTTTAGAACATGTTAAAAATGAACAAAAACTATTTAATTTTAATGGCTGGTACAGACTTCTGTCTTAATTTAATGTTGCCATAATAACTATACGTAGAAAGAAAGCATAAAATGTACAGGTAGGTACATTTTTTAAGCAGCATTGCATTTGCAACCACACGGACTTCAAAAGAAAAGTATATTCTACGTGTAATTTATTGTATCTATTTTTAATTACGGAATATGTTATTAATTTCAATCAACCTCTAACTGTCATTTATTTTTACAATATTTAGTCTGAGCTTGAGATTTTTAATTTATATAAAAAGCAATTTCATTATTAATATTTTGTTACTACTTGGTGTAGCGTCATCTACACGTTATTAAATCTTAAACAATATTATTGAAAATAGAAATTATCAACACTACCTCGAAATGTATCTCCTTTCCCTAAATTTGCCATTGTGAATAAATTCCCCAAGAATGATTACATGCCAAAATAAAATTCCCCTGATCGTTAATGATTTTTTCCGGGAGACTTTTCACTCGCCGCTTTAATTTATTTACTTTTTATTTTCTGAGAAGCAAAACAGAACTTATAGGTAGTCTTAATATAACTCGAGTGTTAGTTTGCATAATTTATTTTAGAAGCAAGGTCCGGGTCATTACTAGGCAAAAACAGATATGCATTTCGGGCACTATATATTATTGTGATTTATTTATATTTAGATTCTGAAAAAGTAGTCGAGTTACTTTACTACATAAAAGTTAAATAGTGCAATAAACTAACGTTGTAATCAAACTTTTACCCTCATACCAAATATATATATAGCTTTTTTCAACTCTTACTTAAAATATATATATATACGCGCGCTGTTTAGAGGAAATTTGGTTTAAAATTTTTAAATTTCTTTCAGTTTTACATTCAGTGAGAACTTATTGAATAGACTATGTGATTCGTAACTACTGCAGACATATGCTGGTAAAAATATTCAAAAAATACATGCCATGAAATAATCTACCAGATTATAATAAAAGAACTCATTCCAAAAATTTTTCTGGCTTGTAATGTCATGCGAGTACGAAATTCTCATGCAGAAAAAAGAAAACCTTATTATATCTTTCATTATTGCTTCCACTACACTTCAGCTCAAAACAAGTATTATAGCTAATTTTTTATACCAATAACCAGAAACTTCTTTCCAGTAAGCGGTAACGAGGATTACTGATTTTTTTATATTTTATATAATGCGTCTTGACTTGTAAATGATTTTCATTGCTCTTCGGTATTGAATATTTAAAATATTTTTCAACTGCTGTGGGTAGGGTCAAAATTTTATACTCGCATCAAATATGTACGTACATGGAAAATTCAAAATCTGAATTTTATGGGTTGATTACACTGCTCAGCAGCCAAATCCTCCTTTGAATAAAACTATGTGGACTATATGGATTTTGAGGCGTTAAACTCGAATCTGTTTTCGGTTTTTTTTTCATCAGGTCGATATTTTTTTCATGGGCGTGGCAATTTTTTGCCCCAGAATTTAGCCAGGTACGTAGACATATTTCACCCTAACTCAAGAACCAAACACCAGAAAATGTGTAAAAAAATTGTTTTTATTTTAGTCACATACAATTTTTCTTTATCTCTTATCATTTTGGAATTATTCAGAAATTAATCGAGAAAAAAATTTTTTTTCGTGCAAAATTCTTAAGTTTTTTCTGTTTAAAAATGGAATCTAAAAAAACTTAAAGCATATATTCAACACTTTGCACTTTCGTCTAATAGCTACAGATCTTAGAAATAAAAAAAAGCCGTAAACCATAAAATCGGTTAAAAAATTTTGATTCTATTTTCAATTTACCGCAGGTACCCAATATTGTAATGCAACCAACCATGCATATGTATGACGATAGCATTTCGTTAGGTGAGCAGGTAATGAAACTAAAGTAAAACAATATTTTGCATGGTTCTTGGATTTAAAAATTATAATATAGTATAATTCATTAACCTGTAATTCTAAATTACAGGGCGATTGTTACCGCTGCCACCCTAATGTTGTTTAAAAATCTGTACTGTTTCTATTTACTTAATGTTAAGTTGCACACAAATATGTATGTTATAAATATGCACATATTTCCATGTATATATGTTTGCTTTGCTCTTCTTTCTCATTGCCCAATTGCTTCATAGCGGTTTTTTAAATTGTTTTCATTTACTATATAAAAGAATTTCTGTAGATTATTAAGGGCTTTTTTAGCGAGTGAAAAACAAATTGTTTTAAAGCGTACAAATACGGAATAAAAATTACACAAAATAAAATTTAAGTAGTAATAAATTACTTTAACTGTTTTGTTCTTTTTTTGTCGCTCTTGAAAGTTGCGTTTCATTAAACTTGTTTCTCGAAGCCAACAGAAGTATATCTGGAAATTTATGGATAACAAGTGAGTCAGTTTTAATTTGATATCGTAAATTTGTTACACATCGTCTGGTGTTTTACTTTTTAAAATCGGATGAGTCGTTCTCGAGTTAGGGTGAAATAAGTCCACGTACCTGACTAAATTAGGGGCAAAGAATTGCCACATCCATAAAAAAAATCTCGACCTGATTGAAAGAAACCGAAAACGGATTCGAGTTTAGCGCACATAGTTTTATTTAAAGGAGAGACAAAAAAATTATTTTTTGCAGAGCAGTGTTATTCATAGTAACTGAACAGTAGTATCATTGCAACTTCCTTGCGAAACATACTCGAACTATTGGCAATAGAATTTTCACAAATGATAG
Source organism: Linnaemya vulpina (assembly GCA_963675445.1). NCBI lineage: Eukaryota > Metazoa > Arthropoda > Insecta > Diptera > Tachinidae > Linnaemya > Linnaemya vulpina. Next base: position 42,891,379 of record OY776281.1, on the reverse strand, counting down.
TTTCATTTTCTCCAGGGTGTATTTATTGGTAAAAGTAGTTGCATTTCAGGCTTTTAAAGAAAATGAAAAAGTTTCTAGATTTCGTTTCTAAAATATTTGAAATAATTAATTTGTTGAAATGTTTGAAGAGTTCATAATCACAAAACACTGGAATTAAAAGTTAAATACACATGTATTGAAGTGATGTAATACCTCTACTACATCAGAGGTGTGGAATATAATAACTAAAAATATAAATAGATGTGATGAAAGAATAGTACAGGAGTAGAAGTTTCTAATAAAGAAAAATGGCAAAGAACATAAGCAATATCTGCATTGTAGTTTGAAAATAATTTGTTCCATCGGCGATATGTATGTATGCGAAGGCAGACAAAAGTATGTTGTAATCAAACTTTGGAGGCTAGTTCCCCAGGCTTGATCAAAATTAGATATGAAATAAACTTATTCACTTGAGGTCAATCGATTAGGATCAACTAAAGTGATGTAAAATATGTGTAATTTCACTACACAACACTGTATAAGATGTAAATAAAAACATTCATACAAATAAAAAATAAATAAATATATCAGTTATGGAAAAATGTTGGGAAAAGTTAATAAAATAATATTATATAACATTCTATTTTGTACCTAAATCACAACAGTTATTATTCATTTTAAATAAGTAAAACAACGTAGATACACTTTCTTTGCTTTTTATGTTATACGCTATTATTTCCGCCTTTTTGCTTAGGCGTTTGAACGAGCACTTGCTATTGAATGCAATAATAAGAAATTTATTATTGTATCTGATTTTTTAACCTTTTTTCGTTTATTAATCAATAGATTTGTTTAAGTTTTTAGGTTATTCAATATTAATATATATATTTATTTCGATATTTCGCTAGCCTTCGGTTAGCTTCTTAAGGAAATTATTTCCTGAATAAGGAAATTATTTCCTGAAGAAGCTAACCGAAGGCTAGCGAAATATCGAAATAAATATATATATTAATATTGAATAACCTAAAAACTTAAACAAATCTATTGATTAATAATAAGAAATTTAATTAAACTGTTTTATATGGTGTTCAAACATTAATTATTATTTGATGCAATGTTCATTTTAATGACGTAATTATTTTCCTTCTCACATATATAAAATTTTGTGAATTATATTATCGTACGATAACAAAAAAACAAAACTTTTTATATTCATGAGGAGCTAAATTCAAATCTGCGAAATATAATAATTTTTAATATTATTAAATGAACAACAAACTTAAGTTCAACTTGGTACGACATTTTTTATTAAGATATTTTTGTCTTTTTCTACATTTTAGGTGCTAAAGCTCGACAAACTTTATGTTGTCGTTTGCTCAACTAACATGTTACAGTGGTATATTTTAATCTTTCATAATTTTATAGACAAATAAATTTGATTGAGCAGCAATATAATTAAAATTGTATATATTTAAATAGGCTCAATAATTGTATTGATTGCGAATTAAGGTCTGAATGCTGTATTAGATATTGAATAAGACAATCCCATAAGTCCAAAAACTGGTACGTTATGGTATTCCCATTTGAATATTCAAACTTAGTTTTCTGTCCATCATCGACCAATTAGGGAGAAGTCTGTATTGGACTTACATAATTATGTATGTATGTATATTGAAATCTATTCATTGCGTTGTATTATTGTGTTGTATTGTGTGTTCAGTCAAAAGATAAACAATTATACAGTCTGTCAATAATGAGTTTGCACAAACACAGTTTCGTTAAAATTATTAGTAATTCCATGATATTTTTATTCAAAAAATACATTTATTTACATATATCTTAAACTTATAGGTATTTAGAGAGATCGTATAAAAAAATTTGTAATCAATCCTAACAAAAAAAATATTTAACAAAAAAAAAATGACTTCATATCACATTGTCAATTAACTCTTTGCACAAAAATTTCATTGTCTATTTGGTTTCAGTAGAAAATTTTAAAATTTAGTTTTTTGAAAGCTTAATATTTGGTATGAAAACCTTTAGCATCTACCACACACTGTAAACGGGGTTTCATTGAACCTACTAGCTTCTTGAGGTCATAGTTGGTTGGTATTTTTTGCCACTCTTCCGATATTGCTGTTTTCAGCGATGTCATATTTTTTGGCTGGCGTTTAGCGACTCTTTTTTTCAAAAACACCCATAGATTCTCTATTGGATTGAGATCGGGACTTTGAGCGGGTGTATCGATGACGTGCCCACAGTTGTATAACAGCCACATCCGCACCATATGCGACTTGTGTTTTGGATCATTATCTTGGTAAAATTTAAAATTTGGCCTGTTGTCCGTAATAAATCCAAATTTCTGCGCACTGCTAACCAAATGGGTCCGCAAAATGTTTAAATATTGATGTGCGTCCATTGTTGAGTCTATGAAAGCAAGGTCACCCACTCCTTGACTTGAGATGCAGCCCCAAATCATAACAGACATTTTTCCAAATTTTACGGTTGGTATGATATTTTGTGGATTTAGAGATGTTAAAGGTTTGCGCCACACCCTAGGTGGTCCATCGTTGTAGTATAGCATCATCTTCGTCTCATCACAAAATATTACATTGTCCCAATACTCATTCGGCTGTGACACGTTATTAATAGCGAACGAAAACCGCTTTTCTACATTTGCTGCTGACAGGAGTGGTTTTTTTCTTGCTGCTCTCGAGGAGTACTTATTTTTAATTATAGTCCGACGCACTGTCTCATGGCAGACAGCAATGCCAAGCTCTTCCTCTAGCTCTGCCGCCAGTGCTCTAGTAGAAACTTTTGGGTTTTGAGCCAGTTTTCTTATAATAAAGCGCTCGGCACGTTTGCTAATCTTATTTTTTCGCCCACATCCTTGCTTTAATTCTAGTCTATTCTCTTTTTCAGCTCGATTTATGACGTTGTAAATTGTTCTCCGTGATACTGCAAACATTTCCGATAACTCATCTGCACTTCTTCCTAGTTGGCGATTATAATAAATCAACTGAATATTATTGTACGATAATCTTTTTCCAGGCATTTTTGAATCTTTTACTATAATAAATTTACGACGTGTGCAATGCAAAAGTTCATCACAAATTGACCTAAAAATCAATTGTCATGAACAATGTACGTAAATTATAACGGGAAATCACCGTTTTGTAGAAAAGAGATTAAAAATTGCACGCTGAGCAAAGAGTTCTTTAACATAAAGAGAAAGAGTGCAAAGAGTTTATTGACACAGGGAAATTAAGTAAAAAAATTTTTTTTGTGTGTTTCTTTTTTGTTTACAACGTATTAACATTTTTTGCGACGCCATTCCTATAAATACCCATCAATTTATGATAAAATACATACAAAATTTTTTTGTTGAATGAAAATGCTATTAAATTACAAATAATCTTTTATTAAATCGTGATAATTTGCAATGTGCAAACTCATTATTGACAGACTGTATGTATTTATATATAAATATACTCGTATATTTATAAATATATATATATATATATATATATATATATATATATATACACATATGTATGTTTATATATATATATATATATATATATATATATATATATATATATGTATGTATATATATAAATATATATATATATATATATATATATATATATACATACATACATATGTATATATATATATATATATATATATATATATATATATATATACATATATATACATATGTATGTATATATATATATATATATATATATATATATATACATATGTATGTATGTATATATATATATATATATATATATATATATATATATGTATATTTTTTAATGTAAAGGTGTGTGAGCTCTAATGGCCAATAAATCAGTGGATATTCAAATATATTTTGATTTAACTTTGATAAAAATTTAAACTCTATTTCAATACGCTTTCAGTCAGACTTAAATACTTCAATTAATTTATGCAAAAAATATGGTAGGACCATAAAATGTGGAAACAAAAGTCGCCATTGTTCAGTAAACAATAGTTTTGCTTATTAAGTAAAGTAATTGTAATTGCAAATAAAATACTTTACAAAGTAAATTTGTAAAGTATTTGGTGCACAGATGCCAGTGGGTGACTGAGACCATATACCGGCGTTAACCCTTATTTTTATCCGTTTCTGTGACTGACTGTACACGACCTATGCCTTCGCATAGGCAGTAGCAACGTAATTAACTATGGAAAATTCCTTAGAAGAGCTGTAAGTCAATACAGTTAGTTGAGGCGCTAAAACTAACTGGTGAGCAAAACTCTCGAAAGAGAGTAAACAATAAGTGGTCTGGTTGCACTTAAAAAGTAATTGCCAACGAGGCTTGATGTTGATTTACTCAGAGCTGCTTTAGGACTGTATTATTTAAAGTATTTCAAGTGTTGTTTATGAAATTATATTCAGTTTTTCAGTTGTGTTAAGAGTCTATTTGCACAATAAATATTGATTTATTGATTTTTTACTTTATTTTAATAATAATTAACTTTATTTACATAACTTTTAAAATTTTTTTTTTCAAATTCTTCTCAATATCACAATGTTTTCTTCTTGTTAAAAGAACCAAAAGTCAAAGTCATGTGTTTACTGTGCAATATTGAATTACATTTAAATGTATAATGAGGGGCATTAAAATTTGCGAAAAAACGAACTTTAAGTGGAATTTAAAGATAAACTACAGACAAATATCCACTGATTTATTAGACATAAATTATAAAGCACTCTATAGAATTAAATACATTTATTAACTTCTTTATTTTAATATTTTTTTTGGTAAATGCATAAAAATACACATTTGTTTGCACTCATTATTCCGATATCATTTACAAACTGTATTGTAAAAAGAATGATAAACTGTATACGTAATTCATAACTATTTCTTTAAATCTTTGTTTGATACACACTATGGGAAGAAATTATATGTAAGAAATATAGTGTTTACACAATTATTTATTTTAAATACCATCGTTCACTGTATTTGCCATCCTAGTTGCTAGGAGGCTATATGATTTTCATGAGTGAAAGCAAAAAATATTATTAAAATTTACTTTGGAAAAAAATAATATGTTCGTCCGCCATAATACCACTGGCTTAAAACTTCTAATTGATTTAAAACTTGTAAATTCGACTTGTCATACAATGCAATTGGCGAGTATAGAGGACTCTAAATTTCATACATATCGAAGTACGAGTTCCAGTGCGGTCTGATGCTTATAGCGAATAATAAAATAATTAGCGAGAGAACTGCGTTTTTTATTAATTTCGTACTACTTTAGAACACATAACACACGTTACTTATATTGTACTTGTACGTTTTGTGGATAAATGTATATTGTATTAGCATCTATACTTTGTGTAAGAGCCAATAAAATAACGACATTTAGAACTACTTAGAGATAGAGCATATATCTTTCAAAAATTACATTGTGTACATTAATTTTTATACGGCTTACTAGACATAATTTTTATGGTACTTGACACGTGTGTTTTGTGTGTTTAGACAATGCAAGCCTTATTGATTTTATTCTTATCAATTCCTTTCTGAACTATCTTCGGCACTCACGCGATATATTGGTAATACTAACAAAGCATCATATATCAACTGTACATTATAGAGTGCTCTTGGCTTTTTGCCTATAAAATAACAATATTTTCAATAAGAATTTCACAGTCTGAGCACATGCTGAAATTCCACTTTCGTCACCAACGTGCTAAAACTATTGTTTAAAGCATGTTATGAAGAACTAATTAAATTTTCTTTTTAGCTGAAAAATAGTGAAAATAGACGCACAGACTTCGATAAAGACTTTATTTATAACAAGGCGCATATAATCAGCGTTTACACCTGTTAATACTACTAATACATGCACACTTTTCAGGATGTAATAAACAGATGGTCGTGGTGCGACACAAGATAGCTTTTTTTCTTCATTGTTTGTCTGAAGTATTTGCCTGTGAATGAATCTTGCGATTAGGTAGGTTAGTTAACCATTTCATTTATTGTTCATGTGTGCGACATTTCAATCTATTTTTTACATATAAACTATGTATATTATGTATGACATTTTTTATATACTAAGTTTTGGTTCATATTCTTTTCTTATTTTGTGTAAGCATATATATATATATATATATATATATATATATATATATATTGCTCTTTCTTACTAGAAAACAAAATTTTCTGAAGGAAGGCTTGCCACCAAATGTTACGCAAAAGGTTTGTAAAAAGGTGAAATTTTTCATTGTCAAACATCTTATATGGTTTATTTGGTTCTTGCCTGTTGTAGGTTTAATAAAATAATCCAACTGATGTAGTACTTTTGATTAATTAAGATATAATTTTTATGTAATATAATACAACATGTTACCCTGATGAAGTACGAAAAACGGGAGAGCGATTATTAAAAGGAAGTTGCAAAATATGACATGATTGCATTAAAAAGTGTTGGAATTAATTGTTATCATATTAATCAAAAGTGATTAAAACTTAAATCTAGGTGTCAAATTATGTTGAACGCGTTATTTTCAGCACTCCCTCTCGCTTTCATAAATTATTTGTGAAGTATTTACATTTTTGATAAATGTAGTAAGGAATCTAACATTTCTTTAGCTAATGCTTTTGTTGGGATGACTGCTGTTTTATTTGGACTTTCTACATACTCTCAATTTATATCACCTTGCGCATGAACAAAACAAGTGCAAAATTATTGAGCATCAATATGTTTTGTCCTGTTTGAGGACTCTGGACTTTCTACCTTCCTAATATTTATTCCAATATTTATCACACGCGAAAATTCTCAAATGATTCACCGATGGCTTCTCTTTATACCATACTTGTATGGTGTACGCCCACCAAAAACATCAGAAGCGGTTCTGTTGCTGTGTTTCAACCCACAGACTCATTGGCAAATTTCAGAAATGCAGCATTGATTTGGCATTTTCTGTTGCTCGCCGATTTTGGCGTTCCATAAAACCATCTTGTTCTAGAGCTCGTGGAGTAGAAAACTCATGCTTGATAGCATTTAGTGTAAGAAAATTTCGCTCTGAGTCATTACAGAATTCAAGATTCCCATCTGAAGAAAATCTTCTAATCACATGACCTCTCAGCAGCATGAAATAACATTAAATTTAACAAAATGTCTGTCTTATTTAAAAAAAATATATAAAACAAAATCTACCATAGTCATATTTTAACAGCATTAAATAACTTTCTCCAGTTATTAAAGCCATGCTAGTTTTTACACACAAGTCGACATGAAATAATTCTCCAAGCTTAGATAACCGTTGACTTGGAATTTAAGAAAACTTTTCCTATGTTGTTTTCCATATGCACATCCATCACAAAGTAGTAAATGATTAGTATTATTTAAACTCATTATATTAAGTGCGCTCACTGATTTGTCTTCAATCATTCCCTTAAGAGTTTTATAGTTAATATGGCCAAATCTTCTGTTACAACTGATTGAGATTGCCACATTCAAAACGGCTGATAATGGCGTTAGGTCCAGTTTGTATAGACAGCTTCACGTATAGCATTAACAATTTCATTATTACCTTTCATTAAGCGAACTCGTCTACCGCCTTCCTTAAAAATAACATTCGTTGCTCTTGATACAGAAAAAAAATTTTTATCGAGGTCTGGAACTAGTAACACATCCTTAATTGTATGTGTTGGGCTGCATAGTTGACTTCTGACATTAATATTGCTTATGCCTTCAACGACTAATTTACATCCATCTCCAACGCCGACGTAGTAATCTCCTGCTGTAATGTTTGTTATATTCTTAAAAGCTCTCTCTGTGATATGTTGCTCCTAGATTAGCATAAAAAGCATTTTTACTTTTTTTTGATGTTTCATGGTTTGCAAAACAAATAATTGTGAATTGATATTAACAATTTGGTTCCTTCGTATATTCGTTTCTCTTTCAACCATTAGTGAGTGCATACGATGGTTTGTGTTTTGTTTGTTATGTTCGTCACTTACTTTTTTAAAACACTCTTTCCAAATGGCCCTTCTTGTAGCAGTTTCCATTTCGTTTTTTGGAACAGCATACCAAACAGTTCTCTCATGATCAAATGTAGATGGCAGATTGCTTAATATTTTTGCAATAATTACGCTGTTCTGCAAAAAATAATTTTTTGTCGCGCTTTCAAACAAAACTTTGTGCACTGTATGGATTTTGATGCTCTAAACTCGAATCCGTTTTCTGTTTTTTTTTCATCAGGTCGAGATTTTTTTATGGGCGTGGCAATTTTTTTGCCCTAAACTAGCCAGGTACTTAGACATATTGCACCCTAACTCGAGAACGAGTCATCCGATTTTAAAAAATAAAACACCAAAAGATTTGTAACAAAATTGTTTTCATTTTAGTCAAATACAAGTTTCCTGCGGTAAATTGAAAATAAAATCTAAATTTCTTAACCGATTTTTATGATTTACAGCTTTCGTTATTTCTAAGACCTGTAGCTATTAGAGAAAAGTGCAAAGTGCTGAATATTTGCTTTAAGTTTTTTTATATTAAATTTTTAAACTGGAAAAAATTACGAATTTTGCACCAAAAAAATTTTTTTTCTCGAATAATTTATGACTAATTCCAAAACGAAAAGAGATAAAGAAAAATTATATTTTTGTTACAATTGTTTTGGTGTTTTACTTTTTAAAATTTGGATAACTCGTTTATGTGTCTACGTATCTGGCTAATTTAGGGGCAAGAAATTCCCACGCTCATAAAAAAAACTCGGCCTGATGGAAAAAACCGAAAACGGATTCGAGTTTAGCGCATCAAAATCCATAAAGTGCGCATAGTTTTATTCAAAGGAAGATTTGGCTGCTGAGCAGTGTTATTGGTTGTTTCTGTTCTATATGTTTCAGTCTCTGACTCAGTAAACAAATATCTGCCACAAAAATTGATATGCTCTCGCCTTCAACCATTTGGCAATTTATAAGTTTTTCAAGTAATATTTGCGCTGAATGTTCCCTTCTTAATGAATGCACAGCTTTTAGCCTTGACCACATCTGAGCTGCAGTATTAGTCAGTTACATACTAAAGGTAGTCCTACAGCAAACCACAGCTTATAATTTTGTGCATCAAAGCGATGTAGATTATATATTTTGGATTCAGATATACTTATGGAACTACTCAAAAATTGTGCTACCTGATCAGTTGTATTTGCCAGCTCAGATAAAACTTCTTGTTTGACAAAACTTTGATGTAGTCCAGAATCTTCTTCAATAAGTTCTCGATATCATATAGAAGTATCTTCAAATTGTTCATAGAATTTTGTTTATTAAAAAATATAATATATTTTTATGTGGTAATTATATTAACGAACATTTGTATTGCTATATTAAACCGAATTAAGATTCATTTGCTAATTGCTCGAAATTTGTTTAAATCTTAGAAAGACATGATGATAAATATTCCAAGGCACAAAGGAAAGTCAACAAAGAGCAGGACAGCTGTTTTCGTAAGTCGCAATACTTTCATCATCAGTGCTCATGTGTATTGTGTTTGTCACCACTTTTTAGGCGGCTTAGTTGAATGTTATAAAAGTTCCTATTTACACAAATTTTATTATGAAAATGAATCCGAGAACTGTATCAACCTGATGTTAACACGTTTTTGTTTTAATACCCGTGTTACCGTTTGATTATTTTCTTCATGTCCCATTTTTTTGATTTTTTTTTAAATTTTTTGTTCCATCATACCTAAGTCAAACTTTTTTGGTTTGAATCTTATACTTAAGTACATGTGAAGGTTTTTCCAATTTTTTCATTGGTAGCTCAAGTCTTAGCTTAAATTTGTATGTGGTAATTATTTTAAAGAACATTTGTATTGCTATATTAAATGAGATTTGTTTAAATCTCAGAAAGACATGATGATAAATATTTCAAGGCACAAAGGAAAGTCAACATCAGTTTTATTCAACTAACACAGCAGAGCAGAACAGCTGTTTTCGAAAGTCGCAACATTTTCCTCATCAGTGCTCATGTGTATTGTGTTTGTCACCACTGTTTAGGCGGCTTAGTTGAATGTGATAACAGTTCCTATTTACACAAATTTTATTATGAAAAGGAATCCGAGAACTGTATCAACCTGATGTTAACACGTTTTTGTTTTAATACCCGTGTTACCGTTTGATTATTTTCTTCATGTCCCATTTTTCTGAATTTTTTTTTTTTCCATCATACCTAAGTGAAATTTTTTGGTTTGAATTTTATACTTAAGTACATCTGAACGTTTTTCCAATTTTTTCATTGGTAGCTCAAGCCTTAGCTTAAATTTGTATGTGGTAATTATTTTAACGAGCATTTGTATTGCTATGTTAAATCGAATTAAGATTCATAGGCTAATTGTTCGAAATTTCTTTAAATTTCAGAAAGACACTGGTCCCGTAACCTGTTATGAATTTGATAAAACAGTCCAACTGATGTAGTAATTTTGATTAATTAAAATTTAATTTATATGTGCTATATTACAACGTGTTACCCTGATAAAGTACGGAAAACGAAAGAGAGATTATCAAAAGGAAGTTGTAAAAATTACATGGTTGTATTAAACAAAAGTCTACAAGAAATTTAGATTACAGTGTTGCAATTAATTGTTATCATATTAATCAAAAGCGATTAAACTTAAATCTATAAAATCATAAATGATGTTGAACGCGTTATTTTCAACACTCCTTTTCGCACAAATTATTTTTGAATGTATTTACATTTTTAATATATTTAGTACAGAATTTAGTTTTTCGTTAGGTAATGATTTTGTTGGGATGTCTGCTGGTTGATTGGCACTTTTTAAATTCTCAACATTGATATCACCATGCCCATGAACGAAACAAGTGAAAATTTTTGTCCTGCTTAAGGACTCTTGACTTATTGCTCTCTGATTGTCTCATTTTTTTAGTGTTAAATCATTAATATTTATTCTAATATTTATCACCAATTTTCAAAGCCATACTGCAGATTTTGTTGCTGTACATAACGCAATAAATTCGGCCTCTGTGGTTGAAGTAGTTTTTATTGTTTGTTTCTTTGAACTCCATGCTATAGGTTGACTGTTTATTGTTGCTATCCATCCAGTTGTACTACGTCTTGCGTTTAAATCTCTAGCCCAATCTGCGTCACAGTATATTACCAAACTACTACAGTTTGAGCCAATATCAAAAGCAATTGCTTTGTCTGTCGTTCCATTTAAATATTAAAAAAATACATTTAACACCTTGTAAATGCTGCTTTTCAACATATCGGCTCGGTATACCGATACTAAAAGCTACATCAGGTCGCGTAGAGACCATAAAATACATCCATTATCGGATCAATGGCGTCTCCATAAGGAATTATTTCATCACACTTAGTATCTGATTTCGAAAAACCTCCCTCTGCTGGCGTTACTGCTATGACATAATTCTCGTAATTAAAACATTTCAATATTCTGTTGACATAAACCTTTTGATGAATGTTCAATTTCATTGTATTTCTGGAAATATAAATCTATATTCAAACGAATGACTCTGCGGTTTCATAAGTTATGTTGAACTCAGAGTTCAAAACTTTAAGAAGATCTGGAATAAAAGAAGTATTATTGCCATTATTAATCTATCATCTACATAAAGTGCTAATATGTAGGAACTTTGGTTGAATTATAATAAAACATACATAGATCTGCATATCTATGTCGAACATAAATGAGCTGCGAAAACCTTCTATAAGCTTCCGTTATTCATAGTATTGCTATCGACTTTGTAATACAGCGTACGCAAGTTTTTTATTTTTTTAACTTGTTAGTGACCAAAAAGAGAACTTCATGGACTGATCAAAATGTTTTGGAAGAAAATTCTCCATTTGCAAATGGTTTTCAAACAAACTACGATCCCTAAGATCATGAGTTCTACTCATACGGTGTCCAATTTTTCTGATCTGCTTGAATGTAAAATTGTGTAATTTTTTTTTCGGCTTTTCTTAATGAAAATTATCGACAGCTATTATCACCCTCATGTCTTAAAGAGCAGAATATCACACCCTCGCGGTACTTGTAGCAAAAAATTCACCGGCGCACAGTGGACCATTTCGTGAGAAGGCGGCCAAAACTCATTTTTTTTTTACTATCACCAATTGTAAAATGTTAAAGTTCATTCAAAAGTAGACACTTGTATACCTCGGGAACCAAAATATTGAAACTATGTTTTAACTATATCAGGGTGATTCAAATGGGCATTTTCATAAAAATAATAAGTTTTTAATTTTAAACATCTATAACTCTTTTGTTTTAAAAGATTTCTAAACAAAAAAAATTTTTTTGTATAATTGCCTAGCTTATTAGCTAAACTTATAGCTTTAAAAAAATTTTTTTTTAAGGTCCGAAATTTCCTAAATACTCCCAGTTAATAGAGCATAACTTCTAAAGTTCGTTTAGAGACTATGCTCATAGTCTAAACTCTCCTCTACATTCCCATACCCCATTGTATACCCGGCACAATCCGACTGTGAGCACCAGATCAATTTTTCTGACACAAGGTCAAATATTTTTAGAGTAAAAAATGTATATCCTGTTGTGCTCAATTTCGAATTATTATTTTATCAGATGGTTTTTATAAAAAACGGATTTCAGATGGAAGATTATTTTGGTTTTTAATTTAATTTACTCTTGTTATAAAGGTATAAGAAAACTTTTTTATTGGAATCGCTTGGGCATACTGAAGTCCTGCAACAGCCATTAAACCATAAAACCAATCAAAATTTAAAAGGCAAATTCTTGGAAAAACTATACTTCAAGGGTGCATGGGTACACGTTTGTTGTTTGTGTTGTGGTCTTCGCTTCCTTCATATGTGCGCTTGTGTACGAGTTCGTTTCTGGATTGTGATGTTACCCGTCTACCTGATTTTTACATTGTTTATTTGCCACTACGATTTTTAAAATTAATGTTTTCAAAATTGTTATTCATTACAATTTCAACCATGGCTAAGTATACTTACAGAGATCTAGCCGATATTTTTTTTCAACAAAATGATTTACAAGATATTGAATTGCATATACTAGATAATCAAATTTTTAGAATATGCAGTACAGAAGAAATTGAACTACACAAACAAAAAATTAGAAATTTCGGAAAGAGATTGAAAGCACGCTATATTGAATGCTCTTATAACAAGGAAAGGATGTACGAACGTAACCATGAATGGTTCTCAAAGGAACTTGTTTTCGATATTATATCCACAAATACCAGTTGTGGAAAACAGGGTCGACTATCAAAACCAATTGATGAATGTAGTGAAAGAACTCGAAGACGCAAACTTCAGAATATCAATGAAGAAATATCTCCAATAATCATCAAGGACTCATTTTTGCACCATATACAACCCAAAATAAGAAATCGAAAATTGGAATAATTGAAGCAGTAATAGAAGCAAGCCCAAGGCAAACAAAAAGGGTTTTGAAAAATATTCCTACACCGAATGAGGACAAAAAATTTACTCCAGGAGAGCCGTTAGCATTATTTTTGGATTTAAAATTATCTAAAAATCAGTATAAGGAACTGAGGAAACGGGCAAATGAAAATAATTCTGGGATTTTCCCAGAGTATAGGGATTCAGTCTCAGTCAAAAAATAATGTTTACCTCCTCAAACTGATATAACTGTCACTTCCACGTCAGCAAAAATTAAATTGCAAGATCTTCTTGAACACACCGCCGAACAGTTGTTAAATACTCTTGATGTTGATCGCTTTGAAAAAACTTGGAAATGTCAGCATTACTTTAATTTCTAAGTGGGAATGTGATGGGTCCTCTGGTCAAAGACAATACAAGCAATGTAACGCCGAATCAGATGCTGACTTATTTATGGTATCTTTCGTTCCATTGCGCTTAACAAAAAGTTATTCCGGGTTAGAGCCATCAACTATCAAAGCAAAAGAGATTGATATATGGAAAAATGAAATACCCTCATCAACAAAGTATTGAAGAAGTCCAAAAATAAAAGATCAAATTGATGCCCTTCAACCTGCTATATTTACAGTTGACCAGGAAATCGAAGTAAATTTGAAAATGTGTCTTACAATGATTGATGGAAAAGTTGCACAAGATTTGACTGATACAAAAGCATCGTCAAGCTGCGTTATATGTAAAAAGACATCAAGTCAATTAAGCCATCCCATTCCAGAAGATGATAGTTTTAAGGCAGCATACGAATTTGGATTGTCTCCTCTTCATACGAGAATACGTTTTATGGAACATATTCTTAAATTAGGTTATGATTTGGATTTTGGCCTGTTAGGCGAAGCAGTGAGAAAAAATAAAAAAAATTAAGAAAAAAGAAAGCAAAGAAAAAACAAATTCAAGAAAAATATTTAGAACTAGGCCAAATTATCGATCAGCCAAAGCAAGGAGAAGGAAACACAAATGATGGAAATACTGCAAGGAGATTTTTTTCAGATCCAGAAACTGCAGCATATATTGGAACTAATAAGGCGATTCAACATTATATTGCAAGTTCTAGCATGCAGCAGAAAGATAAATGCAAAAAAGTTTGGAGAATATGCAAACAAAACAGCTATACTTTATAGTAAAAAATACTCATGGAGGTCTATGTCGTCAACTGTCCATAAAATTTTGTGCCATGGTCAGCAAATAATTAAACACAATATGCTGCCAGTAGGAGATCTATCTGAAGAAGCGCAAGAAAAAAGAAATAACGACTACACATTTTTTCGCGAGCACAACACAAGAAAAATTTCGAGAAGTTGTACTAATGAAGATCTGATTACTATTTTATTATGCTCATCAGATCCCTACATGTCCAATATTCGACAAAAATGGAAAACCAACTCTATTGATTAAGATGTAGAAGCTAAACTACTTCTAGAAGATGAAATTAAAGGCTAATTAGGAGAAATATTTACTATAATATCTTAAAAATAATTATATTGCAAATAAATCGTTATATTTATCGTTTTAAGATTTCAAACATACATTTCACAATTTTAAATTTACAATTTTCAAATAAAAGCTTACATATAATGTCCATTTTGAACTTATGGAATATAAAAACTTACGTCTTCTTCATTAAAACCTTTTTATCTAAAGTAAATTTAATCAAAGTTTTTCATTGTTTATGCTACTTAATGAACTAAATTTTAATTTAAACTTGTTCAAAAAATGGATCTTCGACCTTTAGTATAAGAAATTTCACAGGGGACAAAGTTTGGCATATTCTGACTAAATTTTAATTTTCTTAAAACTTAAAATATAATGTTGTGTGTAAAACAAACTTTTTGAACAAGTTTCAATACTTCACTTTTGTACCAAAAATATCAAAAAACTAAAACTGCGTTTTAAGTCCATCATAACAAAAAAGTCCTCGCAGCTACGTCACATATAAAAACAACGGCACCAAAATTGGGAACAACTTGACAGAAACGGTTAGCGATTTCTATTGGTCAAGCACAACCTGTTCATTTTGCTATACGGTACTTAATGTTCAGGCTGCTTTGAAACACTAATTGTTAAAACCGAATTTAGCTGAGCGATGAAAAGTTTAACATAGAATTGTGCTAGAGAATGCGGTGGTGAAATATAATCTCTTTTGTATTGAAAGCGTTTTTTCTTATGCTCTAAATTTTTAATACTCATCCTGATAAAAATTGTTTAAACAAAACTATTAAAGAAGAAAACAAACAAAAAATGAGAAAGCTTTTCAGTCGAAAGTCAGCTCTGAAGCCTCGTTGACAATTATTTTCTAAGTGCCGTCAGACCACTGATCGTTTACTCTCTTTCGAGAGTTTTGAGTTTCATTCGAACTAATTAACTTTAAAACCTCAGATATCTCTATAGGCTTACGGTTCTTCTGCGTGGTCACCTACGTTGTAAAGACATAAGTATTGCACATTGAGTCACAAAAACGAATAAAAACACAGGTTAACAACATCATCGACATATGGTCACAGTCAGCCGTCGGTATCTGTTCACCGATATATTGCAAGTTTATTCGCAAAGTATTTTCAATACAATTGAGAGAGTATTTGAAGTTCTTGCCGTCAGTTTGCTAATGGGGCTAGTTTGTCAGGCAGCGTTTTGCAGTGA
Organism: Linnaemya vulpina; assembly: GCA_963675445.1. Classification (NCBI taxonomy): domain Eukaryota; kingdom Metazoa; phylum Arthropoda; class Insecta; order Diptera; family Tachinidae; genus Linnaemya; species Linnaemya vulpina. The sequence goes on along the minus strand of OY776281.1, from coordinate 42,875,297 downwards.
AGTTACGGACTTATTGCGTTTAAGCCTTAAAGATCATATTTGCGAAAACCAAACTGTCAAGTCATCAAAACTGATAACTCTCCGCTGTATCCTTTGCATTTGGGAGGAATATTAATGACGCTTTCATTATTTTCAGCCTTAAACACTCTGTGTATTCTATCTACAAGGACACCGCGGGCGAGAAACTGCATTATTGTGTATCGTATTTTTCCAGCGTTAGCTGCCTTTCAATGTAAAATAATGGGAGCTTAACGTAAAATTCATTTCCAAACAGTTGTGTACTGATGTTTTCAGCAGTCTAATACTTCCACGATCTCTCCTAATCTTGTGGCTCATTCCAAAGACATGGCTGCGGCTTTTTATTTCTTTAACCAAGACTCAGTGAATGACTCTCACTCCCGCAATGCATTGTATTAGAATTATAAAAAGATGAGGATAGTGTTAAGCAGACAGATAAATAAATATTATAAAATGAATTTGAAACATAAATTTTATTTGTTATTGTAGTTTCGCTGTTAAGAACATTATCATTCCATCGCAGTCTACAAAGGCGAAATGGCCTGACCATAATAAACCGCTCTCTAAAACAGTCACCAGCTCTGGATATACTTCAAGACGTGTTTACTGTCGCTCCGTGAAAAGTTTTCCAAAAGTTAATTATTACTTCATTAAAATTTTTATCTGTGCTGTGTTTTTGCTGCTTGAATTGTTGCTGAAGGAATTGTGTAATTGGGTGCTGAATTAAATTGTAATTTTTAGGCCTGATTTAATATTACTTCGAATTGGGGCTAAGTATACGCACACACATACATACCTAAATATCGACAATCATACATGCATGTTTGGACATACATACTATCATCTCTACTTAAATTCTTCTGATAGTCACAAATTATTCCACCTGTGCGATCAGCTGGCTATGCTGAAAATTTTGATACATTTATTATCATTCGTTAATTGATTTATATCTGTGTCGCCATCTGTTGGTGAGTTGATTTTGGTAAACCCAGCGAACATTTTAAATTGCTCTTTTACCCTACTGTTATTTTACAAATAAATCCATATGATGTCTTGTCTAAATAATGGATGTACTCTTGATACCGATTATGAAAATATGATATGCTGTTGGCTGTGCCACGATTTGTGTCACTTTAAATGTAGTGGACTTTCAGTGATTGTAGCTGATGCTATCTCAAAAAATGATTCTATACGTTGGTGCTGCAATAGATGTAAAAAGATTGATGTTAGTTTCTACAGATTTTTTCAAGGTACTAAGACTTACTTTAACGAAATACAGAATGAAGTAAGCAAGCTTTCGGACCGTATTTCTACATATGGCAAACTTTTTGACGATTATAAACCGCTTGAAAAATTAAAATCACCCATCCAACCTTCTCCTAAGCGTAGGAAATCTGCTAGGAAAGCTAATAAAAATAAAGATCGAATCTCTGTGCCAATGGAAAATAATCCCACGCAATCATCCAAGAATCATGCCTCTCCATGTGATTTACCTGTAGCATCTGGTTCTAATTCTGCGAGCAGTGACATGATTTCTCTAGCAAATCATGTTTCATCAAATAACGTTTTAAGCAATGCAGTAGCCCTAGGGACTCCTGTAATCTCTGTGCCAATGGAAAATAATTCCACGCAAACATCCAAAAACCGTGCCTCTCCATTTGATTTACCTGTAGCATCTGGTTCTAATTCTGCGAGCAGTGACATGAATTCTCCAGCAAATCATGTTTCATCAAATAACGTTTTAAGCAATGCAGTAGCCCTAGGGACTCCTGTTAGTGCTGCAGTAACAAATAATTTGCCAGATGAGTGTACTAGTAATGCTCAAACTTTAGCATCGTCAAGTAACGTTAACTCTATTATGAATCGTCCCAATACACTTAGAGTTATACCGCCAAATAAAACAATTTTCGTGTCTCGACTAGCGTCCGATACTACTGTCGAAGAACTCCAATCGTACATAAATTTGAATTGTGGTACCAACTTAGGTGTATCAGTGTACAAATTTTCCTACACAGAACCAAGAATAGTAGCATCTTTTAAAATTACAGTACCGGATGAGTTATTCAACAATATTATTTCTCCTGGATTTTGGCCTGATGGTATATACGTTCGTGAGTTTATGTTTAAAACAAGAGAAAAGAATACTGTTCGATTGCCGTCATCAGTAAAATCTACTTCAAAAAACTAAATGGTTACACTGAAAATTTTACTCTTTTATATCAAAATGTTTGTGGCATTAATACAAAGTTATCATCTTTATTTAATCAAAGTTATGCGTTTGATTTTCAAGTTATCGCTTTCACTGAAACTTGGCTTAATAATAATGTATTGGATACTGAAATAATGGGTGCAAGTTACTTAATATATAGACGTGATCGTGGCAATAACATGAAAGGAGGAGGTGTATTAATTGCAGTGTCAAGCATGCTTTCTTCTGAAAAGTTATCGTTTACTTCTTCACTGGATATTGAGTTTATGGGTGTTTTGGTAAAAATAAATCATAAAAAAATTTTTATAACCTGTTCGTATATTCCCCCAAATTCTCCTGAAATAATTTATAGAAAGCATTCGGATGCTATTTCAACTGTTGTGCATATGTCTCATCATAATGATAGCATCATCGCAGTTGGTGATTTCAATATGCCAACGATATTTTGGGATTTTTCGGCTGATAATGGTTGCTTTACACCATATAATTCTACTTTTAGTCTGAAATATAACGAGTTTATTGATTGCTTATTGGATATGAATCTTTATCAGATAAATGGCATATATAATGATAACCACAAGCTTTTAGATTTGGTTTTTGTAAATGATTGTGTTGACACGTCTGTCCTTCGCACTATTCCTCTAACCTTACCGGAGGACTGTTATCATCCCACAATCTTAATATCTACAGGTTTTCCATCTGTTTATATATCTCGTTCTACGTACAACTCAAAAGTCAAGAGTTTATGTTTTAAAAGGGCAAATTATAACAAAATAATCGAACTTCTACACAATACAGACTGGAACAATTTACTCGTAGCTTCGAACTTAGAAAACAATCCCGATGTTATTGATCACATAACCATAAAATTCTACGATAGGATTTATTGGATCTTGACCCAATGTGTTCCTAAACAAGTCGCTTCTCAAGTATCTGGACCTCCATGGAATTCAAAGTTTCTTTCCAAACTTAAAAATAGCAAAAACAAATATTATAAAATATACAAAAAATCAGGATCATCCTCAGATTTTGTAAAATACTCTATTGCCCGTGCCGACTATAACAAGTTAAATCTTATATGTTATAAAAGTTACTTACAAAAAAATTAAAAACAACTTGAAGAAAAATCCAAGGTCTTTCTACAATTTTGTGAACTTAAAAAGAAAATCAGTTTCCTTTTCGCCCACTATGAAGCTAAATGAAAAAGAATCAGATAACGAGGCTGAAATTAGTAACTTGTTTGCGGATTTCTTTTCATCTACTTATTCTGCTGATCAAACGATTACTACTGGGTTGCAATCAAATTTTTGTCCTGGAGGTCAATCTATTTTAATTCCATTTCTGGATGAAATTTCTGTTCTTAATGGATTGAAAAAATTGAAATTCTCGTACAAGAGTGGACCTGATAATGTTCCTAGCTGTGTTCTAATTAAGTGTGCTGATGCCTTAGTGTTTCCTCTTACATTATTGTACAATCTTTCAATTAAAGTCGGAAAATTCCCTGAAATGTGGAAGAATTCTTATATTATTCCATTGTTTAAATCTGGTACCAAATCTGACATTAAAAATTACAGAGGAATCGCTAAACTGAGTATTATACCGAAACTCTTTGAAAAATTAATTACAAGTAGCTTGTGCCACCAGGTGTCATCAACATTATGTTCTAGTCAACATGGTTTTCGTAAAGGCTGCTCAACTATAACCAACCTCATACAATTTACAACTTTGGTAAATCGTGGTTTTGTCAATAAAAAACAAACTGATGTAGTCTACACAGATTTCAGTAAAGCATTTGATAAAGTTAACCACAAACTTCTATTGAGTAAACTGCATTATATGGGATTCACACGTGGCTGTTTGAATTGGATTAGTTCCTACCTTACTAATAGGAAACAAAATGTTTTATTCAAAAGTACTATATCTAAACCGATCCCCGTTACGTCTGGTGTTCCCCAGGGAAGTCATCTGGGACCCCTATTATTTTCACTATTTATCAATGACTTACCTGCAGTTATCAAAAACTCATTCATTCTTATGTATGCTGATGACGTAAAAATATTTTTTACCTACAATATCTTTGATGATCATAAGTTTCTTCAAGCAGATTTAAACTCTTTGTACTCTTGGTGTGAAATGAATTTAATGACATTGAATCTAAAAAAATGCAAGCATATGTGTTTCTTTCGGAGGAGCCATTTCAACGTAAAATATTTTTTGGGTGGTTATGAGCTGGAAAATGTTTGCACTTTCACAGATCTTGGAATTTTACTAGATCCAAAACTGAATTTTATTCAACATATATCTCTAACTGTTAGAAAGGCCAGAAGTCAACTGGGGTTCATCAAACGCTGGGCAAAGGAATTTGAAGATCCTTATGTTACTAAGCAGCTTTTCACATCGCTTGTTCGTCCCATTTTGGAATATGGATCAATAATATGGGATCCAACATATAAGGTTTACATCAACACAATTGAATCTGTACAAAAACAATTTTTAATATTTTGTCTTCGAAGTTTGCAATGGAACCCATTTTGTTTGCCTTCTTATAAAGCTAGACTAGCTCTTATTAAGTTACCATCCCTAAGTAGTCGAAGATCTATGTTAAACACTTTATTTATTTTAAATATAATTAATGGTAAAACCTGCTCTGAATTCTTAATTGAAAATTTATCATTTTGTGTTCCTCAACGTCCTACTCGTTTCTTCTGTCTACTTAATATTAAATTTCTAAGAACAAATTACGCTAATTCTGATCCTTTTATTAGATGCTGTAAGGACTTTAACAAGATATATTATTATGTTGATTTCTCTTTCAGTGAAAATTTGATTAAACGAAATATTTTGTTTGCATTAAATAACAGCCAATAATTGATATTTCTTTGAATTTTAATCTGTATATGTATGTAAATAGTCTGTAAGAATTGTAAATTCATAGACTGTAAAATAAATAAATAAAAAAAAAAATAAATAAAAAAAAGAAGGCCATTTCCTCCTTAAGCAGATTTTGAGCAAATTTATAGTTTTTTTTTCCAGTGCTTTGACATCATAATTTTGTGCATTTGTGTGGCTTATTTAAAATAATAATTAAAATGAAATAAGATTATTATAAAAATTATAGTTAAAATTGAATAGAGATGTTTGCAAATAAAAATAATAAATTTAAAGATGTGCTGCGGTTAATAGAATTCTACAGATGCCATGAAGTTATTTGGAACATGAACCTTCCGTCATACCGACGAAACGATTTTCTTCATCCTGTATTTCCTTACGACCATCTATTATTTGTTTTCGTCTATAATTTCTTTTAATTCTATCAATTAATTTCAGTTGTTTTCTTTTCGACGACATCTAGAAAATAAATTAGCTTTAAAATTATGTCGAAGCCTCAATGTGCGAAAAACTTGAAAACAAATATTGATCATGTGACCGCATCGTAAGATAACATCAAAATGTATATAAATATCTTGTTTACCATAAAAAGTAAAAAATATCTGCAATCTTTTTAATTATTAATACTTTATAATTTGCATGACATTATTTTTTATATGAATGGCGATTTCGATGACTATCGGAAGCGGTTAAGCGAAAATAAACATGTTTTCGATTATGCGAAATTTTGAATAAAAATAATTTGAAATAATTGAAAACAGTTTCATTTAAAACGATAAAAGATATATGCAAATAAAACTGCGTTTGATTTCAGATTAATTTTACTAGCTAAAACATATATGCAAATAAAACTGCGTTTGATCTCAGATTAATTTTTCTTTATCCTTCAAGGATTCGTTTTATTGCATCAAATTAAAACACGGACAAATTAATTATAGAAATATAATGCGGCAACAATTTATTTATTACTTTATTCACACGAACACTTAGCGATGTTAACACGTCTATATTTGAAATCACACACTCTCGCTGAGCTCTGGCAGCGCCTTTATATAGCAAAAATGACGTCGTCTGGTAACTTCGCGAAACTTCTGGGCATGGTTGTTGTTGGTTGTGCTTTACCTAACATGTAGCTATATAGGTGTGTTTGTATACATGACAATGCTGACTTGTGTATTTTGCTTATGCTGGTATGTATGCGTGTTCTGTGTGTTTTGTCTATGGTAACTATGAGTGGTTGTATGGATGAGTGTTCTGTGTGTTGTGTGGTTTTGTTTCTTTTTTTCCTATGTGTATATGGCTGTGTATACTTGTGAACCAGTTTAGCTTTGTTAGCAACGAATACTTGCATACAAGATCATTAAGAATAACATCTCTAAGCATTTATGTTGCTAGGTTTTTCGTTGTTGTTGTTTACACTTATTATTGGCACAGCCTCGAATGATCTTGTATATTCTGGAGTATTCCATTTCCGTTAATTTGAATATTATCTATATTGTGTTGACCAGGGTTGTAACATTTTGACAACTAGAGATTAATTGGCAGTGCTGTCAAGTACATATAGCCACATTGTCGTTTTATTTAAATCTATTTCTAATCTGTGTAACACTGCCGCCCACTTAAGCCTGTTCCACCCGAATAGGCTTACAATCACCTCTTCCACAGTGCGCCAATCGTTCGAGATGTACTATCTTCAGTTTCGACCTTGGGCTATTATGCTTCTGTATCCGGTATACAACGTCATTCACTCTCTTAATCACTTTATACGGGCCATCTCAGTGAGTCTGTAATTTTGGGGACAATCCTTTCTTCCGTTGTGAGTTATAAAGTAAAACCAATTGTCCTTCCATAAATCCCTCCGAATTAGCTGCGCGGTCACACCTAGCCTTCATCTTGTCACTGACCATCTTGATTCTATTACGCAAGAACTCATGCAGTTCGTTTAAGTACTCCTTCTCTTGGGACGTAAGAGCTCCTGAGTTGTATTGTTGTAGCTGTCCCCGGCTTCTTCTTACTGGGCCTTTGGCTGCTATGCACTGTGGGCAGTTTGCTATTCAGTCGGCTACGGCTTGTCGACAACCAACCCAATAAAAACGCTGCTTCAGTTTCTCAAGTGTTTTTGTTACTCAAAGATGACCGCCACTAGGTCCATTATGAAACTCCTGTAAAACTTTACTTATCTTGGAGTATGACACAACTATTAAATTTGAAGTTGTTTTGCCATCTACACTTTCCCATACGCGTTATAAACACCCTTTTATTACCTTGAGGCTGTTCCACTGAGTCCAATAAGATTTGGCAAGTGGGCTTTCAGCCAAAATTTCATTCCGGTACGGTCGTCTGTCCTCTTCTTTGGCCGCTATAATTTTCCTTTGTATGCTGTCGTCCCTCTCTGCCGCTGACCAGTCTTCATCAGGGCCGATGTGCATTAGCCGAACATCAACAACGCCTTCCTTTTGCTCGGTTCTAACACAATGTTTACACTCTAAACAGCAGGGTCTTCTTGAAAGAGCATCCGCATTGTTATGCTTTGTGCCCCTTCTTTGCTCAATGCTGTTTCTTGGTGGCGAAACAGATCTACCTCTCTTTCTTGATGCTTTGCAGCTGTGCTGAAAATGACCGATCTTTCCGCAGTTAAATCACTTAGGCTTTTCTTTTGTAGCACTTTCTGCCAGCAGTTGTCACATTGCCTCTTTAAAGCTAGCAACTAGGTTGTTATCCTCCTCAGACAAAACCTCCACATTCCGCACTTTATATATCTGTGGCTTGAAAACCATCCTTGCAGTCTCTTGAGCCAGCGCAAATGAAACAGTTTCAGCAAAAGTGGATTTCTGCGTAGCGCACACCGCCAGTTTAACATCAGAGTCGCGAATGCCGTTAACGAAAGCCTCAGTTTTAAAGTGGTCCAGGAACGGGTGACTCTCGCCTGGATATGTGAGCTGCACTAAACGCCCGATTTCCATTGCGAAATCTTATAGAGATTCGTAAGGCTTCTGAACTCTACATCGTAATTCCTTTCTGTATAAATCGAGCTTGTGCTCACCACCATACTTGCGTTGCAATGCTGCCATTATTTCATTATAGTTGTTGTTTGTACTTAGAGTGAATACCATTATTATAATTACTATAATAATCTACAAATAGTGAATACCCCTATTATTATTAGTATCAGTTTATGTATCACATTACAATAAAATTATTTTTCTTTAAAAAACGTTTTGATTGGTTAATTTAATGAAATTTTTAGCAATAAGAGTATTATGTTACATTAAATTATTTTGTTGATTTAGCATTTTTGTTAATTATTAAGTAGTATAAATAGTTCAATAAAATATTAAAATATGTGCAGTAATAAAAATATTGTCTTTTATTATTGTGCGACTTTACCTTCAAGTTATAAGTGCTTGAGGGATGAAAACCAACAAATTAATAAAACAGTTCAAATTTATGTGTTTGAATTGGCAACTTATTAATTCATTATCAAACATTTTTTGGTGACCCCTAGATAAGGACACGCATCCTTCAGCACACACGCATCCTTGAGGAAAGCACCAAGCACATTTGGTGACTCCTTGAAACAGCACATTTAGCCAGCGAGCTTAATCATCACACATCCTTCAGCAAAGCATCAAACACATTTTGGGTGACACTTTGGAGCAGCACGCGTCATCGCAGCCACCAAGACATCTAATATTCCTTGGCATTCATTGAATAAACTTTGCAGACATTATGGAATAGCTCTTAGATCTTCAAAATCAAACTGGTGAAACAATCCGGACTATTGTGAGAAGCTTCAAAAAGGATTCCGCAGACCGGAAAGAAAAGGCTGGCTATTTTGAGGAGCGGCTACAGCGCCTACAGGAATCTTGGAACCAGTTTCAGGAAACGGATTCCAGGATTCGAGATATGGAGCTCGAGTACTTCTCTAAGGACTATTACGAAAAAATCAAACGGGTAGCCTGCGAATACATGGAATTATTCGAAAAAGAAGCCACTTGTCTAAAACGAAATCCGATAACTGAGAGCTTAATCAATGAAGGGGATAAACCTTTAAGAAAAGTTCCCAGCAACGCATGCGGAATTATGAGAAAATTTAATGCCAAACTATCAACATTCATTCGGTTATTACATGGAGTTATAATTACAGAAGACCAACCTCTACAATATTTTGAAATAAAAATAGATACAATAAAGAAGTCATGGGAGCAAATCGAGATGCTTCATGATGAAGCTCACGAAACACTAACAGATCCGGTAGCCAAAGGGCTAGATCAGGATCTATATAACAAAACAGTCGATGAAATGCATCAAGTGTTGGTCAATCTTGCTGTTAAGGCTGACCAAATGAGGTGTGTTGTCCCTACACAAAACGGTGTAGCACCTGTTTCAAACATTGGTAGTTCGATACAGCTGCCAAAACTCACGATTCCAAAATTTGATGGCAATTATCTAAAATGGCGCCAATTTCACGATTTATTTTCTGAAATGGTAGACAAACAACCGATACCATCAATTCAAGAAATGTGGTACCTAAAGAGCAACTTGTCAGGGGAAGCTGAACATCTAATTAGTCAATTTTCCCTTTCCGAATCAAATTATACGGCTGCTTGGAAAACGTTACAAGAACGTTACAACAACAAAAGAATTCTTGTTGCGAACTTGGTTGACAAAATACTCAATCAGCAGTCCGTGACATCATCATCCCAGTCAATCAAAGACCTACATGATACCACCAAGGAGTGTTTATTGGTACTAAATAACTTGGAAATTGATACATCATCATGGGATGCAATTCTCATACAAATCCTAATCAAAAAACTTGATAGGAACACCCACATAAGGTACATGCAATCATTAACAAAACCAAAAGATCTACCATCTATAAATGAATTTCTATCGTTCCTGGAACTTCATTTTCAATCAATGGAGGCAATTTCCCCAAAAGAAAAAACTTCCCAAAAGTGCTACTTGCAATTTCGTCCAATTATAACAGCACATGCAGACTTTGCAGTGGAAATAATCATAAATCATACCATTGCAACAAGTTTCTGCAGTTATGCGAAGAGGAACGATTACGTTGGGTTCAACGTCAACACTTATGTGTCAACTGCTTTGGTAGGGACCACAATTCAAAATTTTGCAATGCTGGTAACTGCAAAAAATGTACTAAAAACACAATACGCTGCTTCATTTAGAAAAGAAGGACAATATTCAAAAACATAAAAGGCCATCAGTAGAAAACTCCCCACAGCAACATAAAGATTCAAATCATCAGGTCACTTCAGCCACTACATCATCACTCAACGTTGATGCGGGCCGCCAGGGCACATCAAGTGAAAGGACATATACTTCAAATGTCGTAGCAGTCACATCAGCAACAAACAATATTAGTTCTGGACACCAGGGCTATGTTTTGTTGGCCACAGCAAAAGTCGTCATGACAGCATCAAATGGCATGACTGAGGAGTTCAGAGCTGCATTAGATTCAGGTTCACAAGTAAACATAGTCTCCAAACGCCTCTGTCAAAAGTTGTTTATCTCACTATCGGGAGCATCACTTTGTCTTGACGGCATTGGTGAAATTCAACGAAAATCAAAATATCGCATAAATGTTGAGTTGAAATCCAGAAATCGCAAGTTCTCAACAAACGTGGAAGCTTATGTACTTCCAAGCATTATCCCACCGCAACCAAATCAGTACATTGATATCTCAAATTGGAATATTCCTGACAATATCGATTTAGCTGATCCTCATTTTGATCAACAAGAAAGAATAGATGTGCTCCTTGGAGCAGAATTCTACTATAGATTGACTCAAAGTGGAACAATACATCTTGGGGACAATCTACCAACACTCCAAAACACGCAATTGGGCTGGACTGTAGGCGGCGCAGTTGAAAAGAATCTAGTGTCTAAACCGCTAGAAGCTCTAACATGTGCAATATTGGAAGACACCTCACTCGAAGAAGCCATTGAACATCTTTGGAAATTGGACGAGATTGAAGACAACAAAAAGGATTTGTCACCGTCAGAAAAATATTGTGAATCACACTTTATCCAACATGTACGCACCAATGCAGATGGTCGCTTTGTAGTCAGTCTCCCTTTTCGAGAAAACCCAACAGCATTGGGGGAATCCAAAACAACGGCGTACAACAGATTTATGAGCCTAGAACGTCGACTTCTGCAAAAGGAAGACATACGAGCTCAATACATAAAATTCATGCAAGAATATGAACAATTAGGACATATGGAAAAGGTTGATATTAATGCCGTATTGGACACCAAATATTTTATTCCTCACCACTGCGTCTTCAAACTAGACAGTACCACAACAAAACTAAGGGTCGTCTTTGATGCCTCAGCGAAAACATCATCAGGCCATTCGTTAAATGACTTGATGTATACAGGGCCAACTGTGCAAAGTGAATTATTTTCTATTTTGCTACGTTTTCGACTACCAAAATTTGCTTTTTCCACCGACATTGAAAAAATGTACAGGGAAATTGTAATGCATCCCGATGATCAAAAATATCAGTTAATTATTTGGAGAGAAGATCCATCGCTTCCCATTACTTACTACAAACTCAACACGATCACATATGGGACACGAGCAGCGCCGTATCTTGCCACAAGATGTTTACAAAAAATTGCGGATGAAAATTTCATAAACTATCCATATGGCGCACAAATGCTCAAATACAATTTTTACGTAGATGATGGCTTTGGTGGTTCAGACATTCTCAATATTGCACTTGCGATACAGCAATAACCAATTTTAATTTTAAAAAGTCATGGCTTCAATTTGAAAAAATGGTCTGCAAATCATCCTCTCTTACTGAAAGATATTCCAGTCAGTGATCAGGAAGTAGATTTAGATTTCAGCAGTACCAACACCAACACAGTAAAAACATTAGGATTACTGTGGTTACCTACAACAGACCAGTTTTTCATTAAGGTCCAAGCTAATAATTCACATACGGTTTCAAAACGTGCAGAAACCTCAGATTTGGCTAAATTATTTGATCCTCTCGGGCTGCTGGCACCCGTAGTTGTCAAGGCAAAGATTTTCATTCAAAAATTATGGCAGCTAAGGCTAAACTGGGATGAACCATTACCTAAAGATCTTCATGAAAATTGGTTTAAATTCAGAAATGACTTAAACAGCTTAAACAATTTCAAAATTCCTCGACACATCTTTAATGGGAATCTTCCAGCAAATACACAATTACACATATTCTCAGATGCTTCTGAAAAGGCTTACGGTGCAGTTGCCTATATACGAGCAACTCTTAAGGATAGAAGAGTTGTTGTACAATTACTCTGTGCCAAGACACGGGTCGCTCCATTGAAAAAACAGACTTTACCACGCCTAGAGTTATGTGCTGCAGTCATGGCAGCTCAACTTGGACACAGAATTGAAACTGATCTTCAGATTAGAAATCTACCTATGTTTTTATGGACAGATTCAGAAATAGTGCTATCTTGGATAAGCGCTCAATCTTCATTGTACCATACATTTGTAGCTAATCGAGTTTCCAAAATACAATCATTGACATTGTCCAAACAATGGCGCCATGTTGGTTCCAAGGATAATCCAGCTGATATACTCTCCAGAGGACTACCGGCAACAAAATTCGCACAATGCAGTTTATGGTCTTATGGGCCGCTGTTTCTGCACGGAAAAGAACAAATTTGGACACCTGAATTCTCGCATCGACTTATTCCAAATGACAAAGAGAAAAAGAAGACAACCGTTATTACAGCAGCTAGTTGCTCCAATGACGATTTTGTTTACAAGATTCCGCATAAAAACTCATTTAGGACTCTTCAAAGGACACTAGGAACGCCCAACATGTAAGGCACTAATTCCGACTGAGCTGGATGATGCACTATTCTTAATCATGAAAACCATTCAAAGGTCCGACTTTTTTCCAGAGTTAAATTAACTTCGAAAAAACAAAGAAGTCGATAAAAAAAAGCTCTATCATAAGTCGTTGTCCATTTATAGATGATTCAGACATACTACGGGTTGGAGGACGATTGGAAGCGTATTGCTATCGTATGATGCTAAACATCCAATGCTGATTCCATATAATGATCCCATTGTAAAACTTTTATTCATCATGATTCACGAAGAAAATAGTCACTGTTTACCACAAGCACTTTTGAACACAATCAGACAACGATTTTGGCCAATAAAAGGTAAAATAATGGCGCGAGAAACAGTACAGAAATGCGTAAGATGTACTAAGGCTCGACCACAATTATGTCAACAAATTATGGCAAATCTGCCAGAGACTCGGGTTACCCCAGCACGACCTTTTATCAATGCTGCTGTAGATTATTGTGGACCGTTCTGGATTCACTATAAGATTAGAGGCAAACGACCAACGAAGGCATATATAGCGGTATTCTGCTGTTTTTCCACAGAAGCAGTTCATCTTGAATTGGTATCAGACTTGTCAACAGACGCTTTTACTGGCGCATTGAAACGATTTATTGGCCGCCGAGGTCGATGCAAAAACATCTATTCTGCCAACGCTACGAATTTTATTGGAGCAAAAAATCAATTAACAGAACTAGATGATAGCATTTACTCTTCTAAAGCAAAATCATTACCGCTTCTAGTTCAAAAGGAATACATTTTCATTTCATTCCACCGAGAGCACCACATTTTGGAGGTTTATGGGAAGCAGCCGTTAAGTCAGCGAAGCATCTTTTACTTCGGAATGTCGCAAATTCATCCCTAACCCATGAAGAATTGGAAACGATCATAGTAGAAATTGAAGCCATACTTAACTCTCGTCCACTAACACCAATATCAAATGATCCAAATAACCTTGAAGCATTAACTCCTGGCCATTTCCTTATTGGCGAACCACTTACCTCGCAAGTCGATAGCAGGGCGCAACTACCAAAAGCCTCAGTTTTATCTCATTGGAAATTAGTATCCCATCTCAAAAAGGAATTTTGGGACAGATGGTCTACAGAGTACTTAAATGAACTACAACAACGTAGCAAATGGCAGAGACAACTTGCCAATATTAAGGTTGGAGACATGGTTATTATAAAAGAAGGTAGCACACCTATTATGAAATGGCCATTGGGAAGAATTACTCAAGTTAATACTGGTGATGACGGTGCAGCAAGAGTCGCAGAAGTAAAAACCGCATCAGGAACATTTAAACGTCCAATTCACCGACTCGCCTTACTACCCATAGAACAAGATCCTGAAATTACTATTCCTACTGAAAATAACAATGGCAACATTAAAAGTTCAAATGATGAACCTAAGGCCAAGAGAATTAAAATACCAACAAACCATCTAATACTTGCGTTCCTTACTATACTATTACTGTTACCACTAGCATGTGGATCTCCAGTCAAAAATAAAAGGTTCGGGTCAAAGTTCGGAATCCATTTCGAACAAATTGGAACAGCCGCTATATCAACCAACGAATGGAATCTGTTCGTATACTACGATCTAGCTGCTTATTGGTCCGAAACATCAATCCTTGTCAATGGGACAAGATCAATACAAATCATCTGTAAGATGCTACAACACAATACATCATGCCTCAGTACGATTGATCACTTTGAACAAATGGAAAATGAGTTACAACTAGATAACCAACTATTGCGAAGCAAAAGGGGTGCGCTGGATATAGTTGGCAATGTGGCCCATTCATTGTTTGGCATCCTGGATTCAGACTACGCTGAACAGATGTCTGATACAATAAAACAAGTCAATGAAAATGAAGCGTATTTGCTTAAATTGTTAAAAAGTCAAACATCAATTGTTTATTCAACACTAAATATCATACGTCAGAATCAAGTAACAGCTAAAGCAAGATTTGAACGACTGGAGCACGAAATCAAAATTTATTCCGAGAAAATAGATGACATTAACAACGTCTTATTACAATTGCAACTCAATCAATTGTTTAATTCAGCGGTTCTTGAATTAACTCTAATTGCAAATAACACTACAAAAATACAGTCATCAATCCTTAGCACACTTATGGACACGCGTCATGGAAAAATCAGTCCGTAGTTACTCACCCCAGAACAATTACAAATTAAAGTTAACCAGATCATACTCCATTCACCACAATCGCTGATTCTTCCAGTATCAGAGAAATCGAATTTGCTTCAACTATTCAAACTTATGAGAGTAAAGGGAACGCTAACGCAGCAACACGCCATCTTTAAAATAACCCTACCATTGGTTGAACATGAAAAATTCAGTGTATTTCACTTGATTCTGGTCAGTAACCTAATGAACAATACAATGGCAGCCATTAAACCATGTACTACTTTTCTGGGCATAAACACATCTCGTAAACAATACATTCCTTTTACCAGTTCCAAGTTCAGCTCCTGTGACACACTAGAGCAAGGTGTCTTTATTTGCTCCAATATTTAAATTCGTTACAATTTTGGTGCGAATATCTGTATGTGTGAAATTAATTTATACAACAACAAAACATCACCAACTTATATTCTGGAGAAAACTGATGCAAAATGGATTCCACTTAACAAAGAAAATCAATGGATATATGCCAGTTCACAATCCTCAAAAGCCACCGCTGTTTGCAATAGGGAAATCATTCCCATATCATTGAAGGGCTCCGGTCTGCTCACGCTAGATTCTGAATGCATCCTCAAGCACGAGTCTATTACTATGAACGGACGACAAGCTATATCAAGCACAATAAGATCCTCATACACAAGCCTTGGAAAAATCTCAGAGTTATCATTACCTAAAAATATTACAGTCTCCATCCACAACAATTACTCAACCTCAATAAATCTGGAAAATATATATGCCAAGAATATGAACGAGCTCTCAAATTTGCCAAAAACTTTGAAGGAAGAAAACATCATAGAACTACTCAACAAATTTAAGTCCCACCAACTACACAACCATGCAATTGGGTATCTTGCACTTTTCTTGAGCCTAGTGACACTCATCATAATTGCTAAAACACGCAGAAGTAAAAGTAGACAACAAAGACCGCCAATAGCTATTGAAAATACTGAAGAAACTATCGAACTTCAACCAGTTAGACCAGAAACCAACAACAGTACTCCTAAGTAGTAGGGAACTGTATGTGCTTCGACCATTAAAAATATTAAATTTCAGCAATTAAATTTGAAATTTTTCAATTTTAATTGCCAAAATTCTCAAATTTCACAAAATTCTCAAATTTCATTTTGTGTGTGTTCGTGTGTGTATTTTTTCCCACGGTTTAATAGGGGCGTTCACATTGTTGTTTTTTTTTTTTAAATAAAATGTTGGGGTAGGCGTGGGAATTTGTGTCTGTTCATATGTGACCTTGAGAATACATGTCCGTCGGTATGTGAGCGTGGGAATTTGTGTCTGTCCATATGTGACCTTGAGATACATGTCCGTCGGTATGTGAGCGTGGGAATTTGTGTCTGTCCATATGTGAGCTTGAGAATACATGTCCGTCGGTATGTGAGCGTGGGAATTTGTGTCTGTCCATATGTGACCTTGAGAATACCTGTCCGTCGGTATGTGTGCGTGGGAATTTGTGTCTGTCCATATGTGACCTTGAAAATACATGTCCGTCGGTATGTGAGCGTGGGAATTTGTGTCTGTCCATATGTGACCTTGAGAATACATGTCCGTCGGTATGTGAGCGTGGGAATTTGTGTCTGTCCATATGTGACCTTGAGAATACATGTCCGTCGGTATGTGAGCGTGGGCATTTGTGTCCGTCCATATGTGACCTTGAGAATACATGTCCGTCGGTATGTGAGCGTGGGAATTTCTGTCTGTCCATTTACACTGTGTACGCCTGGTGAATAAAAAAATTTAGAAGCATTTTTAGGAATTACACTATTTAAAAAGTGTAGTAGTTATATATGGATACCCTTAATGTTTGTGGTTCGTTCCTTCTTGCTGGAGTGAGATTTTTTCTTTTATTTTTTTGCTTATTAAAATTTGGTGTGTTTCCTTAAGATTTGTCGTCCAGCAATTTAGTGTTTTTTTTTTTTTTACTTTTTTGCTTGCAATGCTTGAGTCTGGAGGAATAATTTGATTATTCTGATCTTGAAGACGTTGTAAAAAAAAATTACTATTGCATAAATATTGAAACTGATGTTTTGTTTATTTTATACATGACGATCATCGATGGATTTTATTTGGGGATCTGGATGGTGGTGCGATTTCTGTATTTTGTAGAATATGAATATTTATGCAATGTTTAAGTGTGTGTGTTTTTTGTGTTCTGAGTGGCGGTTGGAATGTCTGGCTGTCAGACAGTCTGTGTGTGTGACGATTGGTGAGTCTGTATGACAGTCCGCTTTCTTGCTTTCCTGGTCAGTATAAAATGTGATAAGGTGTACATATTCATGCGTACATAAATATCTACAAATTTATTTCATTTACGCATATACATACAAACAAATAATAAGCGTTTATTCTTTGTGCCCAAATATTCCCTTGACCATTTGAATGAATGAATGAACCATTGTGTATGTTTGTTTGTGTGTTCTCTGAAAAAAATAAATATGTATGTAGGTTTTTTGTTTGAAATAAAGACATTTATTTTAATTTTTATAAGCATTTATTTAAAAGTTTGTTAACACTTTCATTTTTAAGCAAAATTGCATTCCTTAAGGCACAAACACCATAGTCGTGATAGCTACAATAGAGATATATGGAATGCTTAGTTTCCATTTGTTTGAAATTAATGCAGCCAATGTCTTCAATGTTATAAACTGTTTGAGGAATAATTTTTTCCAGCCATTTTTTCTTCTCTCCCCCCTTGACATATATTTGTGAATTTCTTATATTCGATTTTAAAAACTTGCAAACGCTTTGAAATGAGACTGATCCATCATTCCAGTTAATATGATGATAGTTTTTTGTTAACCAAACTGCTTCTCTCTGTTTTTTGGCTGATAAACATGCGAAATCAAAAGGAGGTTTTATGATGAAATTGAACCATTCCTTGTTGCTGAAAACTACAGCTAGTTCTTTTGCGATGAAGTCATTTGAATTAGTTTTGAAACCTTGCAAGTCTACAAAAACAATATCACCATCCATGTTATTTAATTTATAAGAGCTTCCGGACTTGACCTTTTATTGGTATGTATTCTATTACGCGGTCATGAATAAGAACGCAGTAAGCTGATGTTTTTGCTGGAATATTTGTTGCTGTTTCAAATTCAATTTTTATGTCGATTGGTCCGGTATTGAGCGTTTCGTTTTGGTGACTGACATCAACTACAATAATTGGAGCGTTATTTTTAAACTCTTGACCTGTTAGAAGAGGTTGGGGTTGTTTCATGTAGTAGCTTTGTTGGAATCTTAGATACATATCATATAGAATGGCATAGCGCTCATTTTTGAATTTTATATTAAGATCGTCATATGGGTAAGAGGTTGAGTTTAAATGTACTTTTAAGTTAGTAAGATCACAATGAACAAACTTGTTTTCTTGTTGAAAGGCAATCAAGACAAAACGAGGGCGTTCTTTATTAGCGGCCAGTTTAACATTCCATATGTGATTGGTTCCCGTACTAAGGTGTGCATTCATATGACAATCCCAACTACGGAATGCCATTGGTATAGCAGCACCATTATTAAGTATTTTGATCATATTCAATTTACTATGATCAGATAATTGAACATGTGGAATTCTCCATGATATTAGTGAAATTGTAAGTTTTGCTTTCTCGGTGGAAACATTCGAGTGTACAAGATCTTCATCGTTCTTATTACGCAAGAGTATCAATTCATGTTTACCATTTAATAAAACTTTATTGTAGTCTTCAGCGAATCCTAAAAGAAGTTTGAGTGGTACATAGAAATTAAAATTTCCATTTTGAAGATCTATTTTATCAAGTTTATTCCATCCAGCATTTTGCAACACAACGCTTTCCGTAGGTGATAAAGAAACCAAATTTTTTATGGTACTGGTGGCTCCCAAATATCTTGTATGATCAATTTCAATACCATTCAGTTCATAGCGGATTTCATCAAAGAGATATGCAACAAAATTATTTTTCAACTGAAAGTTGGGTGTAGATTTCGATGTTTTTTCATCTACAACAAGTCCTTCCACATATATATAGCTTTCACTGGGTAACACATATAGATCTTGGTTTTGTATTGAAATTCTTATTTCATCGTTGTTGTTAAAAGACTGAAGGTATGGTATGTATGTGTGATAATCCTTTTTGATAATATTTTTGTCAGATATTGGTTTATCTAAAACGTCTATTATTGAACTCATTTTGTTTTCAATTTAAAGTTCAGTGACTTGAGAAAACTCTTGTTTGCTGCTGTAAGCGATTTTTGACGAACAGATCTTTTCAATTGTTGCTTAGATTGTAACGTTTGAGAATTAGATGTTGCTGTAGTATTCTTCGATATACTCGTGTTGTATATTATCATTATTTAGTTGTCCTTAAATGTATTCGTATTGTAATTTCCTCACCTCTGAAATTAATTAAGTCGCCGTTTTGATCAACCACGCGAAGAGCTAGTGAACTTATCTCTCTGGAGTTTACTGGCAAATAAATAAGATTTTTGGGAATCTCAACTATTTTATGTCCAGCCGGTACATTAATCGGAAAATCATGTAGTGTATGAGCTTTAGAATTATTCATATAAGTATTAACCACAATACTGCTTTCAATCCTCAAGAGATTCACCTTAAAGATATTCACTGGAAGATCAGAGTAATGTTCTTTGTTTGGCGTTAATATTCTGCTATTGAATCCTAAAAGTCTACCTATTGTATTTTCTTTATTAAAATATATTGGTTCTTTAGAGCTGCTGACTCTGACTTGAATTGTATTGTTATTAGCTTCAATCAAAATTTAGTTTTCTGGTCTATATCGTTTGTATTGTTCTTCTATATAGTCAACTATATCATTTAATTCATAAGATCTGATCGGTATTTCGATTACAAGTTCACCGATATAAAATATATTGTTGTAGACATCCACATTCGGGATACTGTTGTATGAATGAAAATCAGTTAGAGCACATTCATAGGTTCCGTTTAAATCAATAGGAGGAAAATAATTAGCAGATAGCTCTGATGAATTGGAGCTCAGAGTCAATGTTATTGACATTGTGACTGTTTGATTGTAAATAAATGAAGTTAAACACACAGTATGATTTATAAGAAGCAGTTTCGTATTTATTGTTTATTTACTTATTTTAAACTAAATTAAATATTGATGCCATTGTTGTTGTTTTTGTTGTTGTTTATTTATTGTATTCTTCCATTTACAATATCTCCCGAACCAGTACTAAGGTGTATGTTATGAAATTAAAAAAAAAACCATGTCAGCGTTTTTAGTCCAGAAAATAATTTAAAATTCGACTCAAAAAAATGAATACGTATATATGACATCTCTCTATCCTTTTTCAACTACTTAGTTTTAAATACTTATATATATATTTAATTTTTCCTCACTTCGTCTTTTGTCAAAAATAAAACAAAAAAATCATTGTATAATGATTTTCTGTTCAGCTTCTTACAGTCTAGAAAGCTAAAATCGAGATTAGTTTGCAATAAAAGTTCAAAGCTATAAGTTGTGAAAAATTTCTACCGCAATGGATCTAGTGGAAAAATTTAATTCGTACAATACAAAATCCTTAATTCATATAAAGGATCTAGATGAATTATCCAAACACACTATCGTACGTGCAAAGCGAGTAACAACAAAGTATGGAGAAACAGTTCAACTTGAGCTGGAAAACCACATAATGTTTCTCCCCAACCGATGCAATGCATTGACCAATGCAGAATTAGAAGATCTTTCGAATAATAAATATCGACTACAAAGAAAAGGAGAGCGAAACCTGATCTTAGAAAGCGAGATGAATGAGTTTTTAATACCAAACTCCCAGTACCCCGTTTAGCAGTAAAAAATATGTTATGTTCATATATTTTGTAATTAACAAGAAAAAAAAATAATAATAAAAAAGAAAATGTTTTTAAATATGTATGTATATAAATATATGTATATGATTGTGTTTTATTTAATATCTTTGGTTATATCATAAAGAAATTTCAAACATAAGTGACCGCAATTATATGTATTAAAGTTTTGATATTGATTGTAGTTGTATTGAATATTTCTACCTAAATACTTGATTAATTCTAGAGGAGGTTGTAAATTTCCAAAGCTGTCGAAATATTGTTTTTCATTCTTGTTCCTATAGTATGCTACCCAATGAGTACCTGGGCCTGTTGATAAATCCGAATTGATTATTCCACACTCTGCAGTCTTTGGTCGTTTTGGTAGTGAATCCAACATATAAACTCCTCTAAAGTGTGGAATATATCTTGAAAATTTTCTTAGATCAAATTCTGATAATGGTCTGTTGGGTAGCATTTCTAATAGTTTTTTGAATGATCTTTACAAACAAGTCCATAACCGTTTTTATATGGTTTAAGGTACAGTCCTTCTCCCACAGCAATAGACTCCATTGTCTTATTGTGTCTGGTGGCTTCCTCAAGTTGTTTTTTTTGCATTCTTTGTTGCATTTACAGCTTTAGCTATAGCGGCACCTACAGTTGCTAGACTACCAAGTGCACCTAGAGCAGTTAGAATCGGTATTATGGGCAAAAAACCACCAATTTTTGGAACATTTATAATACGCGGTATTATAACACGAGCTTTTTTCCCCTTAAGAGATTTACTGATAGCTTTACGAGCAATCTTAATGGCTGAATTAATATCTTGTGGTTTTTCCTTCTTCAATATCTTTGTTGCTGATTTAATTGTTTTATGAAACAGATTTTTGTCATTTATACGAATTCGTGGTGATGGTCTTTTCACTGTATTCCTTTTCTTTGCGTCAACACCCATACCAAGTTTAGTTTTTGCTTTCATTGCGTTGGTGACTATATATGAAAATGTTTTTTCTGCAAGATCACTATCTTTTGAAAGAACTCTTTCCCAAGCCGTATTTTGAAGAATTTTGTCAGCTTGATGTCTGCTGTTTAAGTCTTTATTTTTCGAGTAAGCAATATCGTGATTTTTGCAAGCAGCATCCAATAAGTTATTTCCTTTATCTCCTCTATCTAAACGCTTTTGTAATCTTGTGCCAGGTCCACAATACTGGACTGGATCCAGGAAGATGTAATTCAAAAGGTAGAGAATTTATTGCTTTATTTAGTAAACCTTCTCCAACGATAGTTTGCTTGTGACTAAAATTTTTGTTATAAAGTACAACCATATTAATTTAATCTACAATAAAAGATATTGTTTGCAAGTTTAGCAAGTAGTTATTAAAATGCGCTTCATAAAACAACATAAAAATATTTTAGTTCGTAATGCTGATATTTGTTCAAATGACAGTAAAATATAAGACATAGTTCCTTGTTACCAAATTCTATTCGAGCAATAATAGTTGGTCCTTCAAATTGTGGAAAAACTAACATAATGATTAGTTTGCTGGAAAGTCCTAATGGTCTCAAGTTTGAAAATATTTACTTGTACTCAAAATCTTTATATCAACCTAAATATGAATACCTAAAGAAATTAATTTCACCAATTAAAGGAATGGGATACTACACATTTGCAGAAAACGAGGACGTTGTTCCTCCTAGTGAAGCTAAAACCAATTCAATTATGATTTTTGATAATGTTGCATGTGAAAAGCAAAACAATATACGTGCATATTTTTGTATGGGTCGTCATAAGAAAGTAGACTCATTTTACTTGTGTCAGACTTACACGCGGATTCCAAAACATTTGATAAGAGATAATGCTAATGTAATTATTATTTTTAAACAAGATGCGACAAATATGAAACATGTATATGATGATCACGTTGCCAGCGACATGAACTTTGAAATGTTTCAGCGAATTTGTAGAGAATGTTGGAAGGAAAAATACGGATTTTTGGTGATAAGTAAAGATAATGAACTAAACAATGGTCGTTATAGAAAGTCATTTGATTACTTCATCATAATATAATTTACTGTTCATCAAATGCACCCTGCAGTATTTGATCTGACTTCAAACTTTATACATGTGATTATTGTAACTGATCAGATAAGCAGATCTGATACCTGATAAACTGACCTGATACCTGTTAAACTGACCTGATAAGCTGATCTGATACCTGTTAAACTGACCTGATAAGCTGGTCTGATACCTGATAAACTGACCTGATAAGCTGATCTGGTACCTGATAAACTGACCTGATAACCTGATCTGCTTCCTATTGAACTGACCTGATAGCTAAAATGAATGAACAAATTCTTAAAGACTTGGTGGCAACAAGAAATATCTTGAAGAAAAAGCTTCGTAGTATAAAAACTGGTGAAATAATTACACAACAGCAATTAACAGATACATTCAAGCCTATCACAGAACCTTTAAAAGAATTTATCAATAGCTCTAAATACATTGGTAGACCAGTTAAAAAAGAACCGAGTGATAAGGAAACTGGAATTGATGACAATGAAAGTTTTCATCCTCAGAACTCAACAATAAAATTGGAAACGAGTACGCCCAAGAAACTAAGTGAAGAAAAAATTTTTAAGCAATCTAATAGTAAAAGTAGCAGTAATTATGATGAAGATGACTTTTACTCACAAAATTCGAATAATGAAGAAAGTTATTCTGACTTATCACTATTGCAATCGAGAAACGAACTAGATACTAACTATGGTCCACATAAAGATAATAATAACGAATGGAGATTTGGTAATAGCACCATCGAGTTAAATCAAGATAAGATACAGGTTGGGGGACAAATATGGGCGCTCACGCCAGGACTTTTTTCTTTAATGTTTCATAAAGCACCAAAAAACTATGATAAATTCGACCTTGAAATCTATAAAAAAATATTACTTGCTACCAATGCCCACAGGAGAGGCTATAAGTCTGATGGTCAAATCAAAGGGAGCATAGCCCATAAGTACAAACATATTATTGGAAAACTTTTCAAAGGAGACAATCATACAGGCTCATCAGATGTAACAAAAAGTAATTATTTAGGAAGGGGTTCGATGCAGTTTAACCCTCATAATCCAAACTATATATACTGGGATGATCCAAACGAGTTGGTAGATCGACTTAGACTACTGCTTGCATCACAGTCTGCAGGCCATACTAATCACAACAACGAAATTGTCTCAATTATTGAAGGACTACGTGAAGCTAATATAATTGTAGAAACTATATACATACATAGATTTTTATATAAAACATGTCCGTTGATAAATTTGGGCATTATATTAGCGATAGAAGTGAAGTAATTTCAACCAAAAATGCGCCTAAGTTGTTGGGCTTCTTTATGGATACGAACAAAAACATTGATGTCCAATACAAGAGAATCAAAAATGTTGCAAATGCTCTGGAGGAAAACGATGTTATCAGTAAATTGTTTCTGCAAACTGAACTCAAAAAACAGCAACAAGAAGTAGCTTTCCAGTTAGAAAATCTTAATGCTCATTTGCAGGATATCAATAAGAAAATGGATGGTAATAAATCACTTTTTGATATGGAAATTGAAGAGCTACGAGAAAAAATTTATAGAATAGAAAATTACATGTTCGTATCAATAGGTGCAAGTGCATCAAGTAGATCACAACACACACACTTAAAACAGCGACTGGAAAAATAAGATGTCTTCAAAGAGAAATGTTGTAAATGAATTGCATAAGCAGGCTCGAAAACGTTTTGTACGTCGTAGAGTTGTGATGAAAGGAATAGATGATCTTTGGCAAGCTGATTTAGTTGAAATGGGAAATTATTCCTTAGACAATAGAAATTATCGATTTTTGCTAACTGTAATTGATACATTCTCAAAACTTGCTTGGGCAGTACCTTTGAGAAGAAAGAATGCATTCGAAACAACTCAGGCAATGGAGAATATTTTGAAATTGGGACGAATACCGAAAAACTTGCAAAAAGCGATGGTAAAGAATTTTTCAATAAACATTTCAGTCAGTTGATGAATAAATACAATATTAATCACTACTCAACATATAGCACTATGAAAGCCTCAATAGTAGAATGATTCAATAGAACATTAAAAGGAATGATGTGGAAGGAATTTAGCTTAAATGGTTCATATAATTGGATTGATATGTATAGAGATTTACTTGATGCATACAATAGAAAAATTAATCGCACCATTAAAATGTCACCGATTAAAGTAAATTCAACAAATGAAAAACAGCTTTTAAACACAGTATAAAGTCATTTAAAGATGTATAAAATGTCAAAATTTAATGCAGGAGATCATGTACGCATAAGCAAATATAAAAACATTTTTGAAAAAGGTTATACTCCGAATTGGACAACAGAAATCTTTACAATTAAAAGAGTACAAAATACATATCCTACAACATATATATTAGAAGACTATCGCGGAAATCCTATTAAAGGTGGATTCGATGAAGAAGAACTTTCAAAAACCAGATATCCTAATACATACCTAGTTGAAAGGTTCTCAAAACTAAAGGACATAAGGTGTTTGTCAAGTGGCTGGGCTTTGGTAATGAGCACAATTCTTAGATAAGCTAAGATGAGATATTGTAAATGGAAGAATACAATAAATAAACAACAACAAAAACATCAACAATGGCATCAATATTTAATTTAGTTTAAAATAAGTAATTAAACAATAAATACGAAACTGCTTCTTATAAATCATACTGTGTGTTTAACCTCATTTATTTACAATCAAACAGTCACAATGTCAATAACATTGACTCTGAGCTCCAATTCATCAGAGCTATTTGCTAATTATTTTCCTCCTATTGATTTAAACGGAACCTATGAATGTGCTCTAACTGATTTTCATTCATACAACAGTATCCCGAATGTGGATGTCTACAACAATATATTTTATATCGGTGAACTTGTAATACCGATCGGATCTTATGAATTAAATGATATAGTTGACTATATAGAAGAACAATACAAACGATATAGACCAGAAAACAAAATTTTGATCGAAGCTAATAACAATACAATGCAAGTCAAAGTCAGCAGCTCTAAAGAACCAATATATTTTAATAAAGAAAATGCAATAGGTAGACTTTTAGGATTCAATAGCAGAATATTAACGCCAAACAAAGAACATTACTCTGATCTTCCAGTGAATATCTTTAAGGTGAATCTCTTGAGGATTGAAAGCAGTATTGTGGTTAATACTTATATGAATAATTCTAAAGCTCATACACTACATGAATTTCCGATTAATGTACCGGCTGGATATAAAATAGTTGAGATTCCCAAAAATCTTATTTATTTGCCAGTAAACTCCAGAGAGATAAGTTCACTAGCTCTTCGCGTGGTTGATCAAAACGGCGACTTAATTAATTTCAGAGGTGAGGAAATTACAATACGAATACATTTAAGGACAACTAAATAATGATAATATACAACACGAGTATATCGAAGAATACTACAGCAACATCTAATTCTCAAACGCTACAATCTAAGCAACAATTGAAAAGATCTGTTCGTCAAAACTCGCTTACAGCAGCAAACAAGAGTTTTCTCAAGTCACTGAACTTTAAATTGAAAACAAAATGAGTTCAATAATAGACGTTTTAGATAAACCAATATCTAACGAAAATATTATCAAAAAGGATTATCACACATACATACCATACCTTCAGTCTTTTAACAACAACGATGAAATAAGAATTTCAATACAAAACCAAGATCTATATGTGTTACCCAGTGAAAGCTATATATATGGAAGGACTTGTTGTAGATGAAAAAACATCGAAATCTACACCCAACTTTCAGTTGAAAAATAATTTTGTTGCATATCTCTTTGATGAAATCCGCTATGAACTGAATGGTATTGAAATTGATCAGACAAGATATTTGGAGCCATCAGTACCATAAGAAATTTGGTTTCTTTATCACCTACGGAAAGCGTTTTGTTGCAAAATGCTGGATGGAATAAACTTGATAATATAGATCTTCAAAATGGAAATTTTAATTTCTATGTACCACTCAAACTTCTTTTAGGATTCGCTGAAGACTACAATAAAGTTTTATTAAATGGTAAACATGAATTGATACTCTTGCGTAATAAGAACGATGAAGATCTTTTACACTCGAATGTTTCCACCGAGAAAGCAAAACTTACAATTTCACTAATATCATGGAGAATTCCACATGTTCAATTATCTGATCATAGTAAATTGAATATAATCAAAATACTTAATAATGGTGCTGCTATACCAATGGCATTCCGTAGTTGGGATTGTCATATGAATCCACACCTTAATACGGGAACCAATCACATATGGAATGTTAAACTGGCCGCTAATAAAGAACGCCCTCGTTTTGTCTTGATTGCCTTTCAACAAGAAAACAAGTTTGTTCATTGTGATCTTACTAACTTAAAAGTACATTTAAACTCAACCTCTTACCCATATGACGATCTTAATATAAAATTCAAAAATGAGCGCTATGCGATTCTATATGATATGTATCTAAGATTCCAACAAAGCTACTACATGAAACAACCCCAACCTCTTCTAACAGGTCAAGAGTTTAAAAATAACGCTCCAATTATTGTAGTTGATGTCAGTCACCAAAACGAAACGCTCAATACCGGACCAATCGACATAAAAATTGAATTTGAAACAGCAACAAATATTCCAGCAAAAACATCAGCTTACTGCGTTCTTATTCATGACCGCGTAATAGAATACATACCAATAAAAGGTCAAGTCCGGAAGCTCTTATAAATTAAATAACATGGATGGTGATATTGTGTTTGTAGACTTGCAAAACTAATTCAACTGACTTCATCGCAAAAGAACTAGCTGTAGTTTTCAGCAACAAGGAATGGTTCAATTTCATCATAAAACCTCCTTTTTATTTCGCATGTTTATCAGCCAAAAAACAGAGAGAAGCAGTTTGGTTAACAAAAAACTATCATCATAGTAACTGGAATGATGGATCAGTCTCATTTCAAAGCGTTTGCAAGTTTTTAAAATCGAATATAAGAAATTCACAAATATATGTTAAGGGGGGAGAGAAGAAAAAATGGCTGGAAAAAATTATTCCTCAAACAGTTTATAACATTGAAGACATTGGCTGCATTAATTTCAAACAAATGGAAACTAAGCATTCCATATATCTCTATTGTAGCTATCACGACTATGGTGTTTGTGCCTTAAGGAATGCAATTTTACTTAAAAATGAAAGTGTTAACAAACTTTTAAATAAATGCTTCAAAAAATTAAAATAAATGTCTTTTTATTTCAAACAAAAAACCTACATACATATTTATTTTTTATTATTACAATGGTTCATTCATTCATTCAAATGGTCAAGGGAATATTTGGGCACAAAGAATAAACGCTTATTATTTGTTTGTATGTATATGCGTAAATGAAATAAATTTGTAGATATTTATGTACGCATGAATATGTACAACTTATCACATTTTATACTGACCAGAAAAGCAAGAAAGCGGACTGTCATACAGACTCACCAATCGTCACACACACAGACTGTCTGACAGCCAGATATTCCAACCGCCACTCAGAACACAAAAAACACACACACTTAAACATAGCATAAATATTCATATTCTACAAAATACAGAAATCGCACCACCATCAAGATCCCCAAATAAAATCCATCGATGATCGTCATGTATAAAATAAACAAAACATCAGTTTCAATATTTATGCAATAGTAATTTTTTTTTTACAACGTCTTCAAGATCAGAATAATAAAATTATTCCTCCAGACTCAAGCATTGCAAGCAAAAAAGTAAAAAAAAAACACTGAATTGCTGGACGACAAATCTTAAGTAAACACACCAAATTTTAATAAGCAAAAAAATAAAAGAAAAAATCTCACTCCAGCAAGAAGGAACGAACCACAAACAATAAGGGATCCATATATAACTACTACACTTTTTAAATAGTGTAATTCCTAAAAATGCTTCTAAATTTTTTTATTCACCAGGCGTACGCAGTATAAATGGACAGACAGAAATTGCCACGCTCACATACCGACGGACATGTATTCTCAAGGTCACATATGGACAGACACAAATTCCCACGCTCACATACCGACGGACATGTATTCTCAAGGTCACATATGGACAGACACAAATTCCCACGCTCACAGACCGACCGACATGTACTCTCAAGGTCACATATGGACAGACACAAATTCCCACGCTCACATACCGACGGACATGTATTCTCAAGGTAACATAAGGACAGACACAAATTCCCACGCTCACATACCGACGGACAAGAATTCCCAAGGTCACATATGGACAGACACAAATTCCCACGCTCACATACCGACGGACATGTATTCTCAAGGTCACATATGGACAGACACAAATTCCCACGCTCACATACCGACGGACATGTATTCTCAAGGTCACATATGGACAGACACAAATTCCCACGCCTACCCCAACATTTTATTTAAACAAAAAAAAACAACAATGTGAACGCCCCTATTAAACCGTGGGAAAAAATACACACACGAACACACACAAAATGAAATTTGAGAATTTTGTGAAATTTGAGAATTTTGGCAATTAAAATTTAAAAATTTCAAATTTAATTGCTGAAATTTAATATTTTTAATGGTCACAGCACATACAGTTCCCTACTACTCTCCTACACCCATGCCACGTCAAGAGGTACATAAATTCATGCTGGATATTTAGTCCAGTACAACGGCTTATTCAGCTTAACCATACACCTTCATTTGGTTGAACATCCGTTCAACGTGGGGGAGAATGTTTGTACTTAGAGTGAATACCATTATTATAATTACTATAATAATCTACAAATAGTGAATACCCTATTATTATTAGTATCAGTTCATATATCAAATTATAATAAAATTATTTTTCTTTAAAAACGTTTTGATTGGTTAATTTAATGAATTTTTTAGCAATAAGAGTATTATGTTACATTAAATTATTTTGTTGATTTAGCAATTTTGTTAATTATTAAGTAGTATAAATAGATCAATAAAATATTAAAATATGTGCAGTAATAAAAATATTGTCTTTTATTATTGTGCGACTTTACCTTCAAGTTACAAGTGCTTGAGGGATAAAAACCAACAAATTAATAAAACAGTTCAAATTTATGTGTTTGAATTGGCAACTTATTAATTCATTATCAAACAGTTGTTTCTGCTGCTTACTGACACAGTCTCAAGTACCTCTGCGGCTGTACCCTTTAAGGACAAAATCAATTCTGTGGCATTTTTTTCAGCATCCCATCCACTTCTGGCAGCAACCGTCTCGAACTGGAATTTGAAGATGCCTAATGATACGCTGCCGTCGAAGCATGGCGCTCTTATTCGCGCAGAAACCCCCGCAACTGCTCATACTGGCCTGCCACTACACTCTAGGTTATGCACTTTGTCCTCTAGGGCATGCAATATCTCTTCGAACTCCTTTGCATGCTGTTCCAGGCCACCGCTTTCTAGATGTTGGACTCTATCCGCCAGCTCTGAGAATTTATTCTCAATAGAGTTTACCCTCCTGTTAATGGCTTCAGAAACCTCTACCAGGGTCGCGTTCGTGGCTTTATTTGACTCCTGTATTTCGACTACAAGATTTTCCTGCATCTGCTGAGAGTTCTGTTTTATTTTAGCTATTTCAGCTACAAGTTTTTCAAGCATCTGCTGAGAGTTCTGTTTTATTTCAGTTATTTCGGCTACAAGCTTGTCACTGCTGATCCTTGATGCCTCCTGCATCTGCTGAGAGCTTTGTTTTATTTGGATCATCATAGCAGCGAACATTGAATTTATGTCCATGCTGCTGGTTGTGGCAGGAGGACATACCTGCACATCGTCTTTGTCCTCAAACTCGTATGTCCCGATGTCCATGCCGCGATTCCTAAACTCATCTATCAGCCTCTTCTGCAGTTCAGCCTTGTAACCTGCAGTTGGCGATTCCAGCTTACTGAGCTCTTTTTCAGTTGTTCAAATTTTAGCTCATCAAATTTCATGATTATTTATTTTAATTTTTTTAATGTCCTTTTTTTTTTCTTAGATTGCAATGCCTTTTTTAATTATTTTTGCAATCCCACTTCTGACACCAATTGTTACGTTTTTAGACCTTTTCGTAAAAACGGTTTTTTACTTATCCTTCAAGGATTCGTTTAATTGCATCAAATTAAAACACAGAAAATTAATTTTAGAAATATAATGCGGCAACACTTTATTTATCACTTTATTAACACGAGTATTTGTACTACTAAACACTTAGCGATGTTAACACGTCTATATTTGAAATCACACACTCTCGCTGAGCTCTGGCAGCGCCTTTATATAGCAAAAATGACGTCGTCTGGTAACTTCGCGAAACTTCTGGGCATGGTTGTTGTTGGTTGTGCTTTACTTAACATGTAGCTATATACGTGTGTTTGTATACATAACAATACTGAATTGTGTATTTTGCTTATGGTGACTATGTGTGGTTGTATGTATGAGTGTCCTGTGTGTTTTGTCTTTGGTAACTATGAGTGGTTGTATGGATGAGTGTTCTGTGTGTTGTGTGGTTTTGTTTCTTCTTCTGCTGTGTGTATATGGCTGTGTATACTTGTGAACCTGTTTAGCTTTATTAGCAACGAATACTTGTATAAAAGATCATTAAGAATAACATCCTTTAGCATTTATGTTGCTAGGTCTTTCGTTGTTGTTGTTTATACTTATTATTGGCACAGCCTCGAATGATCTTGTATATTCCGGAGTATTCCATATCCGTTAATTTGAATATTATCTATATTGTGTTGGCCAGGGTTGTAACATTTTGACAACTAGAGATTAATTGGCAGTGCTGCTAAGTACATATAGCCACATTGTCGTTTTATTTAAATCTATTTCTAATCTGTGTAACAATATATTTATATATATAACGTATATATGATATATTATATATAATATCATATATATATATATATATATATATATATATATATGTATATATATACATATATATATATATATATATATATATATATATATATATATAAATATATATATATACTAGGTGCGCCCAGCGGTTTAACCCGCTCAAGTCTACATCGCGTGGGAATATCGGGTTAAAAGTAGGCAATGTATCTCGAGCTGGAAATAAATGTATGGAAATATATATGTGTATAGCTAGTAATAATCACGATTTCACATTCCAATTCAAATATAATATTTTATTACGATTGATTTGGTGATAATACAAAAGTAGCTATTGCAATATGCTTTCATAAACTACCTTCTAACGGCAAATGTTATATTCACAAAATTTTCCAAAAAAAAGATACTACTGTAACGGTACTAATGTAACGACATATATTATTTTTCCTAATTAAAAAATATGAAATATTTTTTCCTACTTACTTGACACTTATCGTTATATATTGGTCAATTTACACAACATCTTTATAAATTATAGCCTATGTGTTATTCTGATGTATAAGCTGTATTATTGTAAAGTTTCATTAAAATCCATTCAGTAGTTTTTGCGTGAAAGAGTAACAAATATCCACACTCACAAACATTCGGCTTTATAATTTAGTAGGAAGTAGAATATGAATGCATGAACGTTAATAGATTTAAATATATTTTTTCAATAATAAATTGAAATTATACACTTAAAATTTTCTTTTACAAATTGTTTACGTTGGTGATACGGTTAAAAGATCTTTGAAAACAGAACATTTAATAATAGTTTTAACGTTTTTAAACCAGTCATTCGATTTTAAAACTTCGTTGATGTTTCAACGAAATTTGGGCCATTTTGTAAATTATTCTCATAAAATACTCTTAAAATAATCTTAGTTCAAAATTTGGGTTATATATAAAAAAGTTACTATTGCTTACCAGAGTTAAGAAATAAAGCTTCTGACAAAATCTGTAGAAAATTTTTCAAACTTTCAAGATACCCTCCAGTTCCATTAGATATCCATTGCTTTTTCCTAGCCATTTAATTCTTTTTTTTATGAGTAGAACCCCTACATACCCCTAATAGGAAGATCGATTTTGGGAGGAAGGATAAAAAGAGCAGTGTCTGTGGATATTGTATTTAAACCTTAACGAAATGTAAGTGGTGGGGAAGATACCTACAGGTACTTTGTTCCACATACGGACGGTTCTGGGTGAAAAAACCGTTCAGGGTATAAAATTTCATTAGACAGCATCTCATTCAATAATATATAATCGTCTCGTGAGCGACGATGCTAATTCACTGTTTTCTTTTCCCCCTTCTGTACACGGTCGAGTAATTTCAAGATAGACTTTGATGAGTTATATTGCTATGCACAGAATCTTCAAAGTTTATTCGTCAAAAGCTGTTCGAATAATTTTTTATTTCAATCAAAAAGTTTTGTTCGTTCGTGAAAGTGAATAAAAGTTGCTGGAATATTCGAATAATGTTTATTCGAATGACGGTATCAATAAATGCATACATACATGTCTATTATTTTAATAA
The DNA here is from genome assembly GCA_963675445.1 of Linnaemya vulpina. Classification (NCBI taxonomy): domain Eukaryota; kingdom Metazoa; phylum Arthropoda; class Insecta; order Diptera; family Tachinidae; genus Linnaemya; species Linnaemya vulpina. The sequence goes on along the minus strand of OY776281.1, from coordinate 42,841,710 downwards.
TGTGTAGAATATTTTTTCGTATCAACATTGTCAGATAACACCACTCTTATCGTAACTGCTTTTAATTCTCCAACTTGCTTTTTCATAAAACGGAAAATAGATATTATCATAGATGATTTTACATCACATGATGATTTTATCTTCACACGCATTTAAGTTTTTGTGTAAAAATACTTCAAAGCTTAAATATTTAACTTTAACTATGTACTTATACTACCGCCCCCTGTGGCCTGTCATGTTATGTTTATTCTCATCTTTAATAATGATTTGTTACAAAAATCAAATTGTCATCCATACGGCCATTACATTACTTAGCTGTAATTTGCGCTTTGTTATTCCAAGTCTGATTCGTTTTTGTTATACCACGTTTTATAGTGACTGACGTTATATCTCAAGACACACAGAGACGCTGTCGAACGGGATAAACAGTATTATATGTCCGTCTCCTGGCTCAAAGCTACCTACCAACCAATTTTTAGCTATATCGGTACAGCCGTTCTTGAGTTATAAATAGTGTAACTAACACGACTTTCTTATATATATATATATATATATATATAATATATATATATATATATATATATATATATATATATACAGATATATATATATATATATATATATATATATATATACAGATATATATATATATATATATATATATATATATACATAGGTATATATATATATATATATATATATATATATATATATAGGTATATATATATATATATATATATATATATATATATATGTATGTATATGTATATGTATATATATATATATATATATATATATATATGTATGTATATGTATATGTATATGTATATATATATATATATATATATATGTATGTAAGTAGTAGGGAACTGTATGTGCTAGGACCATTAAAAATATTAAATTTCAGCAATTAAATTTGAAATTTTTTAATTTTAAAAAATTAATTTTAATTGCCAAAATTCTCAAATTTCACAAAATTCTCAAATTTCATTTTGTGTGTGTTCGTGTATATATTTTTTCCCACGGTTTAATAGGGGCGTTCACATTGTTGTTTTTTTTTAATATAATGTTGGGGTAGGCGTGGGATTTTTATCTGTCCATATGTGACCTTGAGAATACATGTCCGTCTGTATGTGAGCGTGGGAATTTGTGTCTATCCATATGTGACCTTGAGAATACATGTCCGTCGGTATGTGAGCGTGGGAATTTGTGTCTGTCCATATGTGACCTTGAGAATACATGTCCGGCGGTATGTGAGCGTGGGAATTTCTGTCTGTCCATTTACACTGTGTACGCCTGGTGAATAAAAAAATTTAGAAGCATTTTTAGGAACCACACTATTTAAAAAGTGTAGTAGTTATATATGGATCCCTTATTGTTTGTGGTTCGTTCCTTCTTGCTGGAGTGAGATTTTTTCTTTTATTTTTTTGCTTATTAAAATTTGGTGTGTTTACTTAAGATTTGTCATCCAGCAATTCAGTGTTTTTTTTTTACTTTTTTGCTTGCAATGCTTGAGTCTGGAGGAATAATTTGATTATTCTGATCTTGAAGACGTTGTGAAAAAAAAAGTACTATTGCATAAATATTGAAACTGATGTTTTGTTTATTTTATACATGACGATCATCGATGGATTTTATTTGGGGATCTGGATGGTGGTGCGATTTCTGTATTTTGTAGAATATGAATATTTATGCTATGTTTAAGTGTGTGTCTTTTTTGTGTTCTGAGTGGCGATTGGAATGTCTGCCTGTCAGACAGGCTGTGTATGTGACGATTTGTGAGTCTGTATGACAGTCCGCTTTTTTGCTTTCCTGGTCAGTATAAAATGTGATAAGATGTACATATTCATGCGTACATAAATATCTACAAATTTATTTCATTTACGCATATACATACAAACAAATAATAAGCGTTTATTCTTTGTGCCCAAATATTCCCTTGACCATTTGAATGAATGAATGAACCATTGTGTATGTTTGTTTGTGTGTTCTCTCAAAAAAATAAATATGTATGTAGGTTTTTTGTTTGAAATAAAAAGACATTTATTTTAATTTTTATAAGCATTTATTTAAAAGTTTGTTAACACTTTCATTTTTAAGTAAAATTGCATTCCCTAAGGCACAAACACCATAGTCGTGATAGCTACAATAGAGATATATGGAATGCTTAGTTTCCATTTGTTTGAAATTAATGCAGCCAATGTCTTCAATGTTATAAACTGTTTGATGCATAATTTTTTCCAGCCATTTTTTCTTCTCTCCCCCCTTAACATATATTTGTGAATTTCTTATATTAGATTTTAAAAATTTGCAAACGCTTTGAAATGAGACTGATCCATCATTCCAGTTAATATGATGATAGTTTTTTGTTAACCAAACTGCTTCTCTCTGTTTTTTGGCTGATAAACATGCGAAATCAAAAGGAGGTTTTATGATGAAATTGAACCATTCCTTGTTGCTGAAAACTACAGCTAGTTCTTTTGCGATGAAGTCATTTGAATTAGTTTTGAAACCTTGCAAGTCTACAAAAACAATATCACCATCCATGTTATTTAATTTATATGACCTTCCGGACTTGACCTTTTATTGGTATGTATTCTATTACGCGGTCATGAATAAGAACGCAGTAAGCTGATGTTTTTGCTGGAATATTTGTTGCTGTTTCAAATTAAATTTTTATGTCGATTGGTCCGGTATTGAGTGACGTTTTGGTGACTGACATCAACTACAATAATTGGAGCGTTATTTTTAAACTCTTGACCTGTTAGAAGAGGTTGGGGTTGTTTCATGTAGTAGCTTTGTTGGAATCTTAGATACATATCATATAGAATCGCATAGCGCTCATTTTTGAATTTTATATTAAGATCGTCATATGGATAAGAGCTTGAATTTAAATGTACTTTTAAGTTAGTAAGATCACAATGAACAAACTTGTTTTCTATTTGAAAGGCAATCAACACAAAACGAGGGCGTTCTTCATTAGCGGCCAGTTTCACATTCCATATGTGATTGGTCCCCGTATTAAGGTGTGGATTCATATGACAATCCCAACTACGGAATGCCATTGGTATAGCAGCACCATTATTAAGTATTTTGATCATATTCAATTTACTATGATCAGATAATTGAACATGTGGAATTCTCCATGATATTAGTGAAATTGTAAGTTTTGCTTTCTCAGTGGAAACATTCGAGTGTACAAGATCTTCATCGTTCTTATTACGCAAGAGTATCAATTCATGTTTACCATTTAATAAAACTTTATTGTAGTCTTCAGCGAATTCTAAAAGAAGTTTGAGTGGTACATAGAAATTAAAATTTCCATTTTGAAGATCTATTTTATCAAGTTTATTCCATCCAGCATTTTGCAACACAACGCTTTCCGTAGGTGATAAAGAAACCAAATTTTTTATGGTACTGGTGGCTCCCAAATATCTTGTATGATCAATTTCAATACCATTCAGTTCATAGCGGATTTCATCAAAGAGATATGCAACAAAATTATTTTTCAACTGAAAGTTGGGTGTAGATTTCGATGTTTTTTCGTCTACAACAAGTCCTTCCACATATATATAGCTTTCACTGGGTAACACATATAGATTTTGGTTTTGTATTGAAATTCTTATTTCATCGTTGTTGTTAAAAGACTGAAGGTATGGTATGTATGTGTGATAATCCTTTTTGATAATATTTTCGTCAGATATTGGTTTATCTAAAACGTCTATTATTGAACTCATTTTGTTTTCAGTTTAAAGTTCAGTGACTTGAGAAAACTCTTGTTTGCTGCTGTAAGCGATTTTTGACGAACAGATCTTTTCAATTGTTGCTTAGGTTGTAACGTTTGAGAATTAGATGTTGATGTAGTATTCTTTGATATACTCGTGTTGTATATTATCATTATTTAGTTGTCCTTAAATGTATTCGTATTGTAATTTCCTCACCTCTGAAATTAATTAAGTCGCCGTTTTGATCAACCACGCGAAGAGCTAGTGAACTTATCTCTCTGGAGTTTACTGGCAAATATATAAGATTTTTGGGAATCTCAACTATTTTATATCCAGCCGGTACATTAATCGGAAATTCATGTAGTGTATGAGCTTTAGAATTATTCATATAAGTATTAACCACAATACTGCTTTCAATCCTCAAGAGATTCACCTTAAAGATAATCACTGGAAGATCAGAGTAATGTTCTTTGTTTGACGTTAATATTCTGCTATTGAATCCTAAAAGTCTACCTATTGTATTTTCTTTATTAAAATATATTGGTTCTTTAGAGCTGCTGACTTTGACTTGCATTGCATTGTTATTAGCTTCAATCAAAATTTTGTTTTCTGGTCTATATCGTTTGTATTGTTCTTCTATATAGTCAACTATATCATTTAATTCATAAGATCCGATCGGTATTTCAATTACAAGTTCACCGATATAAAATATATTGTTGTAGACATCCACATTCGGGATACTGTTGTATGAATGAAAATCAGTTAGAGCACATTCATAGGTTCCATTTAAATCAATAGGGGGAAAATAATTAGCAGATAGCTCTGATGAATTGGAGCTCAGAGTCAATTTTATTGACATTGTGACTGTTTGATTCTAAATAAATGAGGTTAAACACACAGTATGATTTATAAGAAGCAGTTTCGCATTTATTGTTTATTTACTTATTTTAAACTAAATTAAATATTGATATCATTGTTGTTGTTTATTTATTGTATTCTTCCATTTACAATATCTCATCTTTGCTTATCCAAGAATTGTGCTCATTACCAAAGCCCAGCCACTTGACAAACACCTTATGTCCTTTAGTTTTGAGAACCTTTTCAACTAGGTATGTATTAGGATATCTGGTTTTTGAAAGTTCTTCTTCATCGAATCCACCTTTAATAGGATTTCCGCGATAGTCTACTAATATATATGTTGTAGGATATGTATTTTGTACTCTTTTAATTGTAAAGATTTCTGTTGTCCAATTCGGAGTATAACCTTTTTCAAAAATGTTTTTATATTTGCTTATGCGTACATGATCTCCTGCATTAAATTTTGACATTTTATACATCTTTAAATGACTGTATACTGTGTTTAAAAGCTGTTTTTCATTTGTTGAATTTACTTTAATCGGTGACATTTTAATGGTGCGATTAATTTTTCTATTGTATGCATCAAGTAAATCTCTATACATATCAATCCAATTATATGAACCATTTAAGCTAAATTCCTTCCACATCATTCCTTTTAATGTTCTATTGAATCGTTCTACTAATGAGGCTTTCATAGTGCTATATGTTGAGTAGTGATTAATATTGTATTTATTCATCAACTGACTGAAATGTTTATTGAAAAATTCTTTACCATCGTCTGTTTGCAAGTTTTTCGGTATTCGTCCCAATTTGAAAATATTCTCCATTGCCTGAGTTGTTTCGAATACATTCTTTCTTCTCAAAGGTACTGCCCAAGCAAATTTTGAGAATGTATCAATTACAGTTAGCAAAAATCGATAATTTCTATTGTCTAAGGAATAATTTCCCATTTCAACTAAATCAGCTTGCCAAAGATCATCTATTCCTTTCATCACAACTCTACGACGTACAAAACGTTTTCGAGCCTGCTTATGCAATTCATTTACAACATTTCTCTTTGAAGACATCTTATTTTTCCAGTCGCTATTTTAAGTGTGTTGTGATCTACTTGATGCACTTGCACCTATTGATACGAACATGTAATTTTCTATTCTATAAATTTTTTCTCGTAGCTCTTCAATTTCCATATCAAAAAGTGATTTATTACCATCCATTTTCTTATTGATATCCTGCAAATGAGCATTAAGATTTTCTAACTGGAAAGCTACTTCTTGTTGCTGTTTTTTGAGTTCAGTTTGCAGAAACAATTTACTGATAACATCGTTTTCCTCCAGAGCATTTGCAACATTTTTGATTCTCTTGTATTGGACAATAATGTTTTTGTTCGTATCTATAAAGAAGCCCAACAACTTAGGCGCATTTTTGGTTGAAATTACTTCACTTCTATCGTTAATAAAATGCCCAAATTTATCAACGGATATGTTTTATATAAAAATCTATGTATGTATATAGTTTATACAATTATATTAGCTTCACGTAGTTCTTCAATAATTGAGACAATTTCGTTGTTGTGATTAGTATGGCCTGCAGACTGTGATGCAAGCAGTAGTCTAAGTCGATCTACCAACTCGTTTGGATCATCCCAGTATATATAGTTTGGATTATGAGGGTTAAACTGCATCAAACCCCTTCCTATGTATGATTGTCTCCTTTGAAAAGCTTTCCAATAATATGTTTGTAATTATGGGCTATGCTCCCTTTGATTTGACCATCAGACTTATAGCCTCTCCTGTGGGCATTGGTAGCAAGTAATATTTTTTTATAGATTTCAAGCTCGAATTTATCATAGTTTTTTGTTGCTTTATGAAACATTAAAGAAAAGAGTCCTGGCCCATATTTGTCCACCAACCTGTATCTTATATTGATTTAACGCGATGGTGCTATTACCAAATCTCCATTCGTTATTATTATCATTATGTGGACCATAGTTAGTATCTAGTTCGTTTCTCGATTGCAATAGTGATAAGTCAGAATAACTTTCTTCATTATTCGAATTTTGTGAGTAAAAGTCATCTTCATCATAATTACTGCTACTTTTGCTATTAGATTGCTTAAAAATTTTTTCTTCGCTTAGTTTCTTGGGCGTACTCGTTTCCAATTTTATTGTTGAATTCTGAGGATGAAAACTTTCATTTTCATCAATTCCAGTTTCCTTATCACTCGGTTCTATTTTAACTGGTCTACCAACGTATTTAGAGCTATTGATAAATTCTTTTAAAGGTTCTGTGATAGGCTTGAATGTATCTGTTAATTGCTGATGTGTATCTATTTCACCAGTTTTTATACTACGAAGCTTTTTCTTCAAGATATTTCTTGTTGCCATCAAGTCTTTTAGAATTTGTTCATTCATTTTAGCTATCAGGTCAGTTCAATAGGAAGCAGATCAGGTTATCAGGTCAGTTTAACAGCTATCAGGTCAGTTTATCAGGTATCAGACAAGCTTATCAGGTCAGTTTAACGGCTATCAGGTCAGTTTATCAGGTATCAGACCAGCTTATCAGGTCAGTTTAACAGCTATCAGGTCAGTTTATCAGGTACCAGATCAGCTTATCAGGTCAGTTCAATAGGAAGCAGATCAGTTTATTAGATCAGGTTAACAGATCAGGTATCAGATCAGCTCATCAGGTATCAGATCAGCTTATCAGGTCAGCTTCTCAGGTATCAGATCAGCTTATCAGGTCAGTTTAACAGATATCAGATCAGTTTATCAGGTTTCAGATCAGCTTATCAGGTCAGTTTAACAGGTATCAGATCAACTTATCTGATCAGTTACAATAATCACATGTATAAAGTTTGATGTCAGATTAAATACTGAAGGGTGCATTTGATGAACAGTAAATTATATTATGATGAAATAATCAAATGACTTTCTATAACGACCATTGTTTATTTCATTATCTTTACTTATCATCAAAAATCCGTATTTTTCCTTGCAACATTCTCTACAAATTTGTTGAAACATTTCAAAGTTTATATCGCTGGCAACGTGATCATCATATACATGTTTCATATTTGTCGAATCTTGTTTAAACATAATAATTACATTAGCATTATCTCTTATTAAATGTTTTGGAATTCGCGTGTAAGTTTGACACAAGTAAAATGAATCTACGTTCTTATGACGACCCATACAAAAATATGCACGTATATTGTTTTGCTTTTCACATGCAACATCATCAAAAATCATAATTGAATTGCTTTTAGCTTCACTAGGAGGAACAATGTACTTGAGACCATTAGGACTTTCCTGCAAACTAATCATTATGTTAGTTTTTCCACAATTTGAAGGACCAACTATTAATGCTCGAATAGAATTTGGTAACAAGGAACTATGTCTTATATTTTACTGTCATTTGAACAAATATCAGCATTACGAACTAAAATATTTTTATTTTGTTTTATGAAGCACATTTTAATAACTACTTGCTAAACTTGCAAACAATATCTTTTATTGTAGATTAAATTAATATGGTTGTACTTTTTACAAAAATTTTAGTCACAAACAAACTATCGTTGGAGAAGGTTTACTAAATAAAGCAATAAATTCTCTACCTTTTGAATTACATCTTCCTGGATCCAGTCCAGTATTGTGGACCTGGCACAAGATTACAAAAGCGTTTAGATAGAAGAGATAAAGGAATTAACTTATTGGATGCTGCTTGCAAAAATCACGATATTGCATACTCGAAAAATAAAGACTTAAACAGCAGACATCAAGCTGACAAAATTCTTGAAAATAAGGCTTGGGAAAGAATTCTTTCAAAAGATAGTGATCTTGCAGAAAAAACATTTTCATATATAGTCACCAACGCAATGAAAGCAAAAACTAAACTTAGTATGGGTGTTGAAGCAAAGAAAAGGAATACGGTGAAAAGACCATCACCACAATTAAATCAGCAACAAAGATATTGAAGAAGGAAAAACCACAAGATATTAATTCAGCCATTAAGATTGCTCGTAAAACTCGTGTTATAATACCGCGTATTATAAATGTTCCAAAAATTGGTGGTTTTTTGCCCATAATACCGATTCTAACTGCTCTAGGTAAACTTGGTAGTCTAGCAACTGGAGGTGCCGCTATAGCTAAAGCTGTAAATGCTACAAAGAATGCAAAAAAACAACTTGAGGAAGCCACCAGACACAATAAGGCAATGGAGTCTATTGCTGTGGGAGAAGGACTGTACCTTAAACCATATAAAAACGGTTATGGACTTGTTTGTAAAGATCATTAAAAAAACAATTAGAAATGCTACCCAACAGACCATTATCAGAATTTGATCTAAGAAAATTTTCAAAATATATTCCACACTTTAGAGGAGTTTATATGTTGGATTCACTACCAAAACGACCAAAGACTGTAGAGTGTGGAATAATCAATTTGGATTTATCAACAGGCCCAGGTACTCATTGGGTAGCATACTATAGGAACAAGAATGAAAAACAATATTTCGACAGCTTTGGAAATTTACAACCTCCTCTAGAATTAATCAAATATTTAGGTAGAAATATTCAATACAACTACAATCAATATCAAAACTTTAATACATATAATTGCGGTCACTTATGTTTGAAATTTCTTTATGATATAACCAAAGATATTAAATAAAACACAATCATATATATTTATATACATACATATTTAAAAACATTTTCTTTTTTATTATTATTTTTTTTTCTTGTTAATTACAAAATATATGAACATAACATATTTTTTACTGCTAAACGGGGTACTGGGAGTTTGGTATTAAAAACTCGTTCATCTCGCTTTCTAAGATCAGGTTTCGCTCTCCTTTTCTTTGTAGTCGATATTTATTATTCGAAAGATCTTCTAATTCTGCATTGGTCAATGCATTGTATCGGTTGGGGAGAAACATTATGTGGTTTTCCAGCTCAAGTTGAACTGTTTCCCCATAATTTGTTGTTACTCGCTTTGCACGTACGATAGTGTGTTTGGATAATTCATCTAGATCCTTTATATGGATTAAGGATTTTGTATTGTACGAATTAAATTTTTCCACTAGATCCATTGCGGTAGAAATTTTTCACAACTTATAGCTTTGAACTTTTATTGCAAACTAATCTCGGTTTTAGCTTTCTAGACTGTAAGAAGCTTAACAGAAAATCATTATACAATGATTTTTTTGTTTTATTTTTGACAAAAGACGAAGTGAGGAAAAATTAAATATATATATAAGTATTTAAAACTAAGTAGTTGAAAAAGGATAGAGAGATGTCATATATACGTATTCATTTTTTGAGTCGAATTTTAAATTATTTTCTGGACTAAAAAGGCTGACATGGTTTTTTTTGTTTAATTTCATAACATACACCTTAGTACTGGTTCGTTGAAAACAATTATTAGTAGAGAACTAACAGTCAAAAAGATCGGAAGTAAATTTTAGTAATAGTATAAAATATTTCGTAAAATCATGAGTGACATTAGGAACAAGCTCGCACAATTCTTAGTTGATTTTGAGAGATGTGTAATATACGAACACATGGAAATGGTGAAAATGTTCCTCGATATGTTGAATGAAAATGATGATTTTCGTATAATGGAAGATGAGGACAAGGACGATGGTCACTTTAAGTCTTGTCCATGGAGCCATCCAGATTGTGAGGAGGGGCCAGATACCTGTCGGTGCTCCGTATTTTACTTAAGAAAAATGATGATAAATCATTTAATTAATTCATATTATGCAATATTTCGATGAAACTAAATAATAAATCACCAAACAAAATAAAACAAATTCTGAATGTTTTTTCATTTTAAATATATTTGTACAATTTTTTTGTTTATTTCTCTTAACAATACAAAAATTTTTTTACTTATTAATAAATTTAACTACTTAAATAAACATAAAAATTATTACTTAAAAATAGGGATACAGTTATAGCACTGCTTCTTCCTCTTCTAGTCTTGAAATTTCCCACAGTAGCATGTCAAGTTCATAATCAGGATTAGTTTCTTCGATTCGAAAATGATACCATGCATATGTACTCATCTTATCACTTCTTATTTTTCTTTTATCGTCTGCATACTTTAATACTACTTTATTTATTTCATTTGTATAAATTTGATGAATTTTTGATTTAAATGTTAGCATATCATCATACACTGTCGACTTATTGAATAAGCAATTTCTATATGAAGCTATACTATAATTATTAAGAATGCACTTCTTTACTCCTTTCGATTTTTTAATATCACTTTGATATTGCACACTAAAAGAGTACATATTTGACCGCAATCCTACAAATTCCTTCATTACCTTTCCACAATTCTCATCCTTCATCATACCCAATACCTTTTTGTTTACCAGAGGAAATCCATATACATTGTCTTTTGGGTAATCTGATGTATCAAACTTATGGTCTAGGTCAGTTTTTATGTCAGCGTAAAAGTCTTCTGTTTTTACTGTGTAAATGAAAGAGTCAGTATCCATATAATTCAGTGATAAGTTTGACTTGAATTTGGGTTGCATGTACCCATAATGGAAATCATACATTTTCCATTTGGAAAGCTCTAATACACAAAACCCTAAATATATAGGCTTATTGTAATAGGTTTTCCCTCTATTCATTTAAATCGCCACCATATTCTCAGAAAATATTGACAAACTATGAAAATTAGGTTTAGATATCCAATCTTGAGCTCCTAAATGATTACAGTTTGTCCTTTTCCAGTTCGTAACTATTCGTACATCTTTTCTCTTTTCCACATTCTCCATAGTTTTACCGTATACTGCATTATTTAACAATTTGAAAAAATATTTTTCAAAAGTATTTTTTGCAGTAGCCCTATGTTTGGTATTCAAGTCTATACAACTTTTCAACCAGGTTGATTGCTTATAGGTGAGAATTCGATGCACTTTCTTTAGAACTAGACCATACTGTAAACATTGTTTAAGAACTCTATATTGTATGACATATGTTTGTTTTGTTGAAAAATCTGCAACTAATTTAATGTGTTTTGTTTGCAAAATTTTCTTATTTTCTGGACAAAAAGGTAGGTCATTGTGAGAGTCATGCAAATGAGAAGGACAGTCTAAAGTAACTTCATAGACATATCCATCACTTGAATTATCACCTATGGTTTTAGGATCCAGATTTAGCTCTTCAGCTGACAGCCATCTGAATCCACCATAAGGTAAATACTCAGACATAGCCCAACCGTAGAGGTTATTTGCGTCTAAGTACACAATAAATTCTGAGGGCTTTTCTATATCGAAATCAGGTAGATATTTGTTGTTAGCCTTTGAATATCGGTTACTGCATTGTACAAGTCCACCACGTATTCCTTTCTTGAAGAAATTGTACATATCTATGACCGTCAAAAGCTCTAATTCTATATTTGTGTACTTTAGCATAGCATCCCACGATAGTCCTGGTGCAGTGTAATATTGACATGGATCTAAGTGGTAGATGTTCTTGCAAACCTTTCTAAAACTTTCAAATATATCTGCAAGTAAGAGCACATCCGTTTTTAAATATACTTCCATGTAATCTTGCAAGATTTTGCAGCCGAAAGCATTCCAAACTTCTTTTGCATGCTCATAGTCTTCAATCGAGCACTCCTTATTATTGAGATGGTTGAAGAAATTTTCCCTTGCTGGAAGTTCACCGACATTAAATTTTTCAAAAGAATTAAGAAAATCATAGGGAAAGACACCTTTTCTTCTCACTAGATCAAACTCTTTTTTTGTTTTAAATTGTCTTTTAATGATGTGAAAGTCTTGTTCTAAAAGATTATTAGCTAAAGATTCTAAGCTTTCAGGCATAAAGCGAATTGTGTCTAAAAATCTAAGTTCAAGGTTGTAGTTGTCGGTCATTTTTGAAAATCTAGATGGTGCTATGTATAATTCTTTGTTGAGCGGAAGGACTTTTATATTGTCAGATTTTTTACCCAACTCTTTAACAAAAAGATGCGCGTCATAAGATGAATAATTGTGGAAATAGATTGGTATAAATTTTGGAATTTTAAATTTTAAATTGCATCTATTATGAGCTGCTCCTCTAAATTTACCACTTATGTGGCAGTGATCTCGCACTCTATCATTGCCTAGATATTTATGACAAATGTGACAATTTATCGCATTTCGAAAATTAAAATTTTCGAAAGGAGTTAAAGCATCCATTTCCCTTTTATTTACTAGATATTCATTATAAATATCTTCACAATCTTCAATCAAATTTTCTACAAACTTTTCTGCTGCATCCCTCCCCGTATATAATTTAAACTTATCTAAACTATCATTATGCTTACATTTAATATAATAACTAAAATCACAAGGAATGTGCTTTTTGCGATACCTACTTTTGTCACTTACTCTAATATTAACCTCCTCCAGTATGAATTCAAAGTCTGCATACACAAGAAATGGTACATCCATTTGTCGTTGGTGGTCTTTAAACTGCAACACGGCATTTTCCTCAGACGGCAGCTCCGCAACAATTTTCCCACATTCTTCTTTATGTCGCTCTAACGTCCTCTCATTGTGGGTGTATTGGAGGCAGCTGTTACAGAAGACAAGTTTTTTGCAGTGCTTGGTAGTCTGAGATTTTAAAAGTCTGTGGAAAGAAAAAAGTTATAAGAATATATATTAATATATTTACGTAAATAAATGTATATTTCTTTACTTACTTTGATGTATTTGTTATAAGAATATAATGCTGATATCCTTCAGCATTTTCTAATAATAACAAATTAATATGTTTAGCTTTTTCATTCTTGGTGTTATAGAATGGTCCAACAATCTCATTGCTTTCATCACTGTATCCGAACACATTGACGCTAATATTTGGATTGCTTTCTTCAAATATCCTGATACTCTTTAACGCCAACGGAAACTTTAAATTTTTGAAATCAATCTCAATTCCGTTCTGCAAACATATGATATCAGCGCTGATGTCTGCAATGTTGTATGAGCAGCAACTTTGTGGTCTTTTAATATCAGATGTATCCAGTGCAGATATTATTGCCCATTTAAAACAATAAATGTTATTATTTTCAAAATTTATACATGCCTTTTTACTTTTTAAGTTCTCCGGCGTACTTATCCAGTTTGATCCTCTCACCAAAGATGACTTATTTATAGCGATTTTGAGGCGAACAATCCTAATTAAAGTCCATCCTGAATCCCGTTCTTGAAATTCAGACATTTTGTTGTGGATTTCTTGAAATTGCTTTGCCATAATTTCCTCAACATCATCTCCAATGCACAGAAGATCCATCTTTGCCCGGTGAGAAATAGTACACAATTCCATATCATCGCTTATAATTTTAATATACTCTCCAATAAGAGTAATATTAAATTTAATAATGTTGTGTACGGCAAGACTATTTTCAAGTCTTTCTTTGATGATATGTTTATTATCCACAATAACATCTTCAAATAAAATACAATCTTTATTTACTGGAACTCCAAATGTTGTAATATTATTTTTAAAAGCACTATTTATTATATAATATTTGCATTCATTTGGAGCTTGAGACAGTAGATCATCCGCAGAATTTGAGATATCCATTTCTACTTCATTATTTTGTGTATTTGCCTGATCATGTGGAATAATTTGACTTATATCCATGTCTTGAGAAGGATTATCTACGGGCAAATAGCTTGGGTAATAATTAGGCATATTATTTTGCTGCAACTGTATAGGTACGCTATATTCAATGGGATATGGAATCTCCATAGGTGCTGTGAATTGGTTGGTTGACACTGGATACAGATATAAAGGATACGCTGGTACCTGCACTGGATACTGATACTGCACTGGATACTGATACTGCACTGGGTACTGATACTGCGCCGGATACTGATACTGCAAATTTTTTTGGACCATTGAGTTGTATGCATATGTTGAGAGTTGTATGGACTGTGCGATTTGTTGATATGTTGCTATGGGGTTGCACGCAGATGTTGGGGGTTGTATCGACTGTTGCACTTGTTGTGGTTGAACATGACCTTTTCAATGTTCTAAATAAGATTTTTGGTATTTATATACCTTATTACAGATATTGCACTTGAAAATTGATGAACTCATTTTTTTTTTATATTTTTATTTACACTTATAAAAATTATTTTGTTTATAGTGTACTTTTTTATTAAAAAATATATTGATTGCTTGAATAACAAGTAATATTACAAGGATTTTTGTATATACATATATTTAAATTCTGTCTTTGCTTAAATTATATGACACACTCTTATTTTTTGATATACAAATAATATGTTTTTTGAGAATATGTATTTATTTTCTGTCTTAGATTTATTAATAACACACAAGGAATTTTTTAATAGTCACGACTTGTTACTTTTAGATACAAAAATGTACTGAATTTTATCCTAAAAAATTTAGATTAATACAAATTCGTGAAAATTTTGTTTTGGTATAGTACGCTTCATTCCAACAAAGTAGCTTTGCGTTACTTTGCAAAAGTAGCGTATCTGCTGATAGAAACGGTTAAGATTAAAAAATTAGAAAAGAAACTGCTACGTGGACAAAACATTGTGGTATCTGATATACACAGAATGCCGAGGCATGCTTATGCATGCAAATACGTTAGAAAATGTTTAAGGGAATGAAACTGCTACGTAGACAATATTTATGTAAACATAAATTTTGATAAGTGATATCTACAGAGTACAGAGACATGCTTGTGCATGCAGATACGTTACAAAGTTTTGAACGGAATTTGATATATACAGAGTACAGGGACATGCTTATGCATGCCTCTACGATACAAAATGTTTACGGGAATGAAACTGCTACGTGGACAAAATTTATGTAAACAAACATTATGATATGTGATATACACAGGATACGGAGGCATGCTTATGCATGCAGATACGTCACAAAATTTTGTAGCAAAAGAAACTGCTACGTGGACAAAACATTGTGGTATCTGATAAACTACAAAATTTTTGTAGCTTCACAAGTTTTCAAAGCAAAATTATCAAATTTTGAAGTTGAGCTTTTATTTGTACAATGAAGCCCTTCTGGTACACACCATTATATCGGAGACTTCAGCGTCACCATTTGAAGGAGTATTTAAGAAAAGCCAGACAGGAAGAGTTCGAGAAACATCTTGAAGGAGATGAGGAACTTTTTTTAGAGCTGTCAGCGCAGCCAACATTTGCACCTGAGACATCAAATCCTTCGAATGCAGAATACGATGATATGCTAACAGGCGATGAGGATCACTTTTTAGCGGTGTCTTCGCAGCCAACCACAACAGACCATCGAAGAGAGGTAGCAATCAAACCTCAAATAGAAATATTGAGTGTTGAAATACTCCCAAAAATAGATATACCTCTTTTTCTTGCGATGTATGGAGACGATCAATTGTTGTTAGAGGCAGCGGATGTAGTAGAGGCAAATTTAAATTGAGGTATAAATAAAAATATATACATAATTTGATAAATATTACATATTAATAAAAATTAAAACAATGCATATGTTTAAACAATGGTTCATTCATTCATTCAAATGGTCAAGGGAATATTTGGGCACAAAGAATAAACGCTTATTATTTGTTTGTATGTATATGCGTAAATGAAATAAATTTGTAGATATTTATGTACGCATGAATATGTACATCTTATCACATTTTATACTGACCAGGAAAGCAAAAAAGCGGACTGTCATACAGACTCACAAATCGTCACACACACAGCCTGTCTGACAGGCAGACATTCCAATCGCCACTCAGAACACAAAAAAGACACACACTTAAACATAGCATATATATTCATATTCTACAAAATACAGAAATCGCACCACCATCCAGATCCCCAAATAAAATCCATCGATGATCGTCATGTATAAAATAAACAAAACATCAGTTTCAATATTTATGCAATAGTAATTTTTTTTTTACAACGTCTTCAAGATCAGAATAATAAAATTATTCCTCCAGACTCAAGCATTGCAAGCAAAAAAGTAAAAAAAAAAACACTGAATTGCTGGACGACAAATCTTAAGTAAACACACCAAATTTTAATAAGCAAAAAAATAAAAGAAAAAATCTCACTCCAGCAAGAAGGAACGAACCACAAACATTAAGGGTATCCATATATAACTACTACACTTTTTAAATAGTGTGGTTCCTGAAAATGCTTCTAAATTTTTTTATTCACCAGGCGTACGCAGTATAAATGGACAGACAGAAATTCCCACGCTCACATACCGACGGACATGTATTCTCAAGGTCACATATGGACAGACACAAATTCCCACGCTCACATACCGACGGACATGTATTCTCAAGGTCACATATGGACAGACACAAATTCCCACGCTCACATACCGACGGACATGTATTCTCAAGGTCACATATGGACAGACACAAATTCCCACGCTCACATACCGACGGACATGTATTCTCAAGGTCACATATGGACAGACACAAATTCCCACGCCTACCCCAACATTTTATTAAAAAAAAAAAACAACAATGTGAACCCCCTATTAAACCGTGGGAAAAAATACACACACGAACACACACAAAATGAAATTTGAGAATTTTGTGAAATTTGAGAATTTTGGCAATTAAAATTGAAAAATTTCAAATTTAATTGCTGAAATGTAATATTTTTAATGGTCGAAGCACATACAGTTCCCTACTACTGTCAATACCAAGGTTTTTATGTAAATACAGTTTCTGTATGTGTATTGGCTTATGAGTTATAGCCATTTTAGTGAACACTGGAATAATTTCGAAATATTTGAGTCAATATTTTGAAAAACTGATACACAATTCGTTTTTAAACGATTACAATTAAATTTTGGTCAAACCATTAA
Organism: Linnaemya vulpina; assembly: GCA_963675445.1. NCBI lineage: Eukaryota > Metazoa > Arthropoda > Insecta > Diptera > Tachinidae > Linnaemya > Linnaemya vulpina. Next base: position 42,824,260 of record OY776281.1, on the reverse strand, counting down.
TTTAATTTATATACTTAGCTTTTCTAAATCACAACTTCGGGGATCTATGAAAGAAATTACATATAAATACAACACTAAAAACATAAATATTTAAATACATTATGCACAGCCCACATCATATGAATGAGTACGTGCAGGATGCAATGAATTATGTGCGTCATTACGGTCGACCAGATTTATTAATAACATTTACGTGTAATCCGCAATGGAGTGACATTAAACATAATTTATTCGCTGGCAAAAGTCCTACCGACCGCCATGATATCACTTCCCGTGTTTTTAAGCAGAAATTGAAAGCACTTATGGGTTTTAGAGTGAAATCTAAAGTGTTTTGTGAAGTGAAGTTCTGGATGTATTCTGTGGAGTGGCTAAAGCGTGGTTTGCTACACGCTCACATTTCAATATGGTTGGTGAATAAAATCACATCGCATGAAGTTGACAATGTTATATGTTCTGAAATTCCAGATCAAATAAGTGATCCTGAATTATATGATGTTGTTGTGCAAAATATGATACACGGTCCATGCACAGCCTACGTCATATGCTTGAGTACGCGAATAAGAAATCTGTTGAAGCTTTTAAAAGAACAATGAAAGATCTTCAAGATAACTCTGAGATGTTTGGTGGTGCGTTGATTTAATTGCCAGGCAACTTTAGGCAAACATTGCCCGTCATTCCTAGATCGGCAGCTGCCGATGAAATTAACGCTTGCTTAAAGTCTTCATATTTATGGAGATTTGTTAAAATATCGAAACTATCAACGTTCGTGTTCAATTGCAGAATGAGCCATCTGCTGATAAGTTCTCTAAGTAATAGCCGAAAATTGGGAACGGTGCAATGCCTATTGATGACACTGGATTGATAACATTGCCAAATGATTTTTGTCGTTTCGTACAGTCAAAAGAGGAATTTATTGAATGTGCCTTCACTTACATAACACAACAATATACATGCCATGCATGGTTGAGTGGAGATGTTACTGAATTAAACATGGCTATACAATCAAAGATTTCTGGTGAAGTGGTGTTGTACAAGTCTGTCGATACTGTTATCAATGAAGAAGATGTTTTGAATTATCCAACAGAATTTTAGAATTCCAATATAAAGTTGGAGCCACTATTATTATGCTTCGTAATATCAATCAACCCCGTTTGTGTAATGGTACAAGACTAGCTATTAAAAGGTTGATGGCTTATGTAATTGAAGCTACTATTTTAACTGGAATACTAAAAGGCGAAAATGTATTCATTCCACGTATCCCAATGATTCCGTCTAATACACCATTTGAATTTAAACGACTTCAGTTTCCTGTTCGCCTTGCGATATAAATTACTTTACCTGCTTTGACTGATGATATTAGTTTATAGGGAAATATATTTTATATCTAAAATCTGACTAGTTACAATTAATCCGCAAATGGGCTGATGTTATATCTAAACCACAAATTTTAAATTTGGGATATTCCTTATTCATATATATTTTGAAATAATTCTTCTCATAACATCTTATGCGCTTTTTAGATTATGCTAACTTAAGCTCTGACCACAATCCTGTAGCTCTAACACTCTCCAACAACATGCAAATCTAAATCATTGATGATTATCATCTGGAGAATACCATTGAATAATTATGAATACTCCATAGCAAATAAATGGTAACAGTGTTCGTGTATCGGCTGAAATTGGGGAGCTGTATCAATACACACACACACACACATATATATATATATATATATATATATATATATATGTATACATATATTTATATACATATATACACATATATACATATATATATATATATATATATATATATATATATGTATATACATATATACATACATATATATATATATATATATATATATATATATATACCCATATATATATATATATATATATATATATATATAGACATATATAAATATATATATATATATATATATATATATATATATATATTTATATCGATATAAATATATATATATATATATATATATATATATATATATATATATATTTATATACATATATACACATATATACATATATATATATATATATATATATATATATATATATATATGTATATACATATATACATACATATATATATATATATATATATATATATATATATATATATATATATATACCCATATATATATATATATATATATATATATATATATATACATATATTAATATATATATATATATTTATATCGATATAAATATATATATATATATATATATATATATTTATATCGATATATATATATATATATATATATATATATATATGTATATATATATATATATATATATATATATATATACATATACATATACATATACATATACATATACATATACATATACATATACATATACATATACATATACATATACATATACATATACATATACATATACATATACATATACTTATACATATACATATGCATATACATATACATATACATACATACATAAGTAGTAGGGAACTGTATGTGCTAGGACCATTAAAAATATTAAATTTCAGCAATTAAATTTGAAATTTTTCAATCTTAATTGCCAAAATTCTCAAATTTCACAAAATTCTCAAATTTCATTTTGTGTGTGTTCGTGTGAGTATTTTTCCCACGGTTTAATAGGGGCGTTCACATTGTTGTTTTTTTTAATATAATGTTGGGGTAGGCGTGGGATTTTTGTCTGTCCATATGTGACCTTGAGAATACATGTCCGTCTGTATGTGAGCGTGGGAATTTGTGTCTGTCCATATGTGACCTTGAGAATATATGTCCGTCCATATGTGACCTTGAATATACATGTCCGTCTGTATGTGAGCGTGGAAATTTCTGTCTGTCCATTTATACTGTGTACGCCTGGTGAATAAAAAAATTTAGAAGCATTTTTAGGAATTACACTATTTAAAAAGTGTAGTAGTTATATATGGATCCCTTATTGTTTGTGGTTCGTTCCTTCTTGCTGGAGTGAGATTTTTTCTTTTATTTTTTTGCTTATTAAAATTTGGTGTGTTTACTTAAGATTTGTCGTCCAGCAATTCAGTGTTTTTTTTTTTACTTTTTTGCTTGCAATGCTTGAGTCTGGAGGAATAATTTTATTATTCTGATCTTGAAGACGTTGTAAAAAAAAATTACTATTGCATAAATATTGAAACTGATGTTTTGTTTATTTTATACATGACGATCATCGATGGATTTTATTTGGGGATCTGGATGGTGGTGCGATTTCTGTATTTTGTAGAATATGAATATTTATGCTATGTTTAAGTGTGTGTGTTTTTTGTGTTCTGAGTGGCGGTTGGAATATCTGGCTGTCAGACAGTCTGTGTGTGTGACGATTGGTGAGTCTGTATTACAGTCCGCCTTCTTGCTTTCCTGGTCAGTATAAAATGTGATAAGTTGTACATATTCATGCGTACATAAATATCTACAAATTTATTTCATTTACGCATATACATACAAACAAATAATAAGCGTTTATTCTTTGTGCCCAAATATTCCCTTGACCATTTGAATGAATGAATGAACCATTGTGTATGTTTGTTTGTGTGTTCTCTGAAAAAAATAAATATGTATGTAGGTTTTTTGTTTGAAATAAAAAGAAATTGATTTTAATTTTTATAAGCATTTATTTAAAAGTTTGTTAACACTTTCATTTTTAAGTAAAATTGCATTCCTTAAGGCACAAACACCATAGTCGTGATAGCTACAATAGAGATATATGGAATGCTTAGTTTCCATTTGTTTGAAATTAATGCAGCCAATGTCTTCAATGTTATAAACTGTTTGAGGAATAATTTTTTCCAGCCATTTTTTCTTCTCTCCCCCCTTAACATATATTTGTGAATTTCTTATATTCGATTTTAAAAACTTGCAAACGCTTTGAAATGAGACTGATCCATCATTCCAGTTAATATGATGATAGTTTTTTGTTAACCAAACTGCTTCTCTCTGTTTTTTGGCTGATAAACATGCGAAATAAAAAGGAGGTTTTATGATGAAATTGAACCATTCCTTGTTGCTGAAAACTACAGCTAGTTCTTTTGCGATGAAGTCACTTGAATTAGTTTTGCAAGTCTACAAACACAATATCACCATCCATGTTATTTAATTTATAAGAGCTTCCGGACTTGACCTTTTATTGGTATGTATTCTATTACGCGGTCATGAATAAGAACGCAGTAAGCTGATGTTTTTGCTGGAATATTTGTTGCTGTTGCAAATTCAATTTTTATGTCGATTGGTCCGGTATTGAGCGTTTCGTTTTGGTGACTGACATCAACTACAATAATTGGAGCGTTATTTTTAAACTCTTGACCTGTTAGAAGAGGTTGGGGTTGTTTCATGTAGTAGCTTTGTTGGAATCTTAGATACATATCATATAGAATCGCATAGCGCTCATTTTTGAATTTTATATTAAGATCGTCATATGGGTAAGAGGTTGAGTTTAAATGTACTTTTAAGTTAGTAAGATCACAATGAACAAACTTGTTTTCTTGTTGAAAGGCAATCAAGACAAAACGAGGGCGTTCTTTATTAGCGGCCAGTTTAACATTCCATATGTGATTGGTTCCCGTATTAAGGTGTGGATTCATATGACAATCCCAACTACGGAATGCCATTGGTATAGCAGCACCATTATTAAGTATTTTGATCATATTCAATTTACTATGATCAGATAATTGAACATGTGGAATTCTCCATGATATTAGTGAAATTGTAAGTTTTGCTTTCTCGGTGGAAACATTCGAGTGTAAAAGATCTTCATCGTTCTTATTACGCAAGAGTATCAATTCATGTTTACCATTTAATAAAACTTTATTGTAGTCTTCAGCGAATCCTAAAAGAATTTTGAGTGGTACATAGAAATTAAAATTTCCATTTTGAAGATCTATATTATCAAGTTTATTCCATCCAGCATTTTGCAACACAACGCTTTCCGTAGGTGATAAAGAAACCAAATTTTTTATGGTACTGATGGCTCCAAATATCTTGTCTGATCAATTTCAATACCATTCAGTTCATAGCGGATTTCATCAAAGAGATATGCAACAAAATTATTTTTCAACTGAAAGTTGGGTGTAGATTTCGATGTTTTTTCATCTACAACAAGTCCTTCCATATATATAGCTTTCACTGGGTAACACATATAGATCTTGGTTTTGTATTGAAATTCTTATTTCATCGTTGTTGTTAAAAGACTGAAGGTATGGTATGTATGTGTGATAATCCTTTTTGATAATATTTTCGTCAGATATTGGTTTATCTAAAACGTCTATTATTGAACTCATTTTGTTTTCAATTTAAAGTTCAGTGACTTGAGAAAACTCTTGTTTGCTGCTGTAAGCAAGTTTTGACGAACAGATCTTTTCAATTGTTGCTTAGATTGTAGCGTTTGAGAATTGGATGTTGCTGTAGTATTCTTCGATATACTCGTGTTGTATATTATCATTATTTAGTTGTCCTTAAATGTATTCGTATTGTAATTTCCTCACCTCTGAAATTAATTAAGTCGCCGTTTTGATCAACCACGCGAAGAGCTAGTGAACTTATCTCTCTGGAGTTTACTGGCAAATAAATAAGATTTTTGGGAATCTCAACTATTTTATATCCAGCCGGTACATTAATCGGAAATTCATGTAGTGTATGAGCTTTAGAATTATTCATATAAGTATTAACCACAATACTGCTTTCAATCCTCAAGAGATTCACCTTAAAGATATTCACTGGAAGATCAGAGTAATGTTCTTTGTTTGGCGTTAATATTCTGCTATTGAATCCTAAAAGTCTACCTATTGCATTTTCTTTATTAAAATATATTGGTTCTTTAGAGCTGCTGACTTTGACTTGCATTGTATTGTTATTAGCTTCGATCAAAATTTTGTTTTCTGGTCTATATCGTTTGTATTGTTCTTCTATATAGTCAACTATATCATTTAATTCATAAGATCCGATCGGTATTACAAGTTCACCGATATAAAATATATTGTTGTAGACATCCACATTCGGGATACTGTTGTATGAATGAAAATCAGTTAGAGCACATTCATAGGTTCCGTTTAAATCAATAGGAGGAAAATAATTAGCAAATAGCTCTGATGAATTGGAGCTCAGAGTCAATGTTATTGACATTGTGACTGTTTGATTGTAAATAAATGAGGTTAAACACACAGTATGATATATAAGAAGCAGTTTCGTATTTATTGTTTAATTACTTATTTTAAACTAAATTAAATATTGATGCCATTGTTGATGTTTTTGTTGTTGTTTATTTATTGTATTCTTCCATTTACAATATCTCATCTTAGCTTATCTAAGAATTGTGCTCATTACCAAAGCCCAGCCACTTGACAAACACCTTATGTCCTTTAGTTTTGAGAACCTTTCAACTAGGTATGTATTAGTATATCTGGTTTTTGAAAGTTCTTCTTCATCGAATCCACCTTTAATAGGATTTCCGCGATAGTCTTCTAATGTATATGTTGTAGGATATGTATTTTGTACTCTTTTAATTGTAAAGATTTCTGTTGTCCAATTCGGAGTATAACCTTTTTCAAAAATGTTTTTATATTTGCTTATGCGTACATGATCTCCTGCATTAAATTTTGACATTTTATACATCTTTAAATGACTGTATACTGTGTTTAAAAGCTGTTTTTCATTTGTTGAATTTACTTTAATCGGTGACATTTTAATGGTGCGATTAATTTTTCTATTGTATGCGTCAAGTAAATCTCTATACATATCAATCCAATTATATGAACCATTTAAGCTAAATTCCTTCCACATCATTCCTTTTAATGTTCTATTGAATCGTTCTACTATTGAGGCTTTCATAGTGCTATATGTTGAGTGGTGATTAATATTGTATTTATTCATCAACTGACTGAAATGTTTATTGAAAAATTCTTTACCATCGTCTGTTTGCAAGTTTTTCGGTATTCGTCCCAATTTGAAAATATTCTCCATTGCCTGAGTTGTTTCGAATGCATTCTTTCTGCACAAAGGTACTGCCCAAGCAAATTTTGAGAATGTATCAATTACAGTTAGCAAAAATCGATAATTTCTATTGTCTAAGGAATAATTTCCCATTTCAACTAAATCAGCTTGCCAAAGATCATCTATTCCTTTCATCACAACTCTACGACGTACAAAACGTTTTCGAGCCTGCTTATGCAATTCATTTACAACATTTCTCTTTGAAGACATCTTATTTTTCCATTCGCTGTTTTAAGTGTGTTGTGATCTACTTGATGCACTTGCACCTATAATCTTCAATTACCATATCAAAAAGTGATTTATTACCAACCATTTTCTATTGATATCCTCCAAATGAGAATTAAGATTTTCTAACTGGAAAGCTACTTCTTGTTGCTGTTTTTTGAGTTCAGTTTGCAGAAACAATTTACTGATAACATCGTTTTCCTCCAGAGCATTTGCAACATTTTTGATTCTCTTGTATTGGACATCAATTTGTTCGTATCCATAAAGAAGTCCAACAACTTTGGCGCATTTTTGGTTGAAATTACTTCACTTCTATCGTTAATATAATGCCCAAATTTATCAACGGACATGTTTTATATAAAAATCTATATATGTATATAGTTTATACAATTATATTAGCTTCACGTAGTTCTTCAATAATTGAGACAATTTCGTTGTTGTGATTAGTATGGCCTGCAGACTGTGATGCAAGCAGTAGTCTAAGTCGATCTACCAACTCGTTTGGATCATCCCAGTATATATAGTTTGGATTATGAGGGTTAAACTGCATCGAACCCCTTCCTAAATAATTACTTTTTGTTACATCTGATGAGCCTGTATGATTGTCTCCTTTGAAAAGTTTTCCAATAATATGTTTGTACTTATGGGCTATGCTCCCTTTGATTTGACCATCAGACTTATAGCCTCTCCTGTGGGCATTGGTAGCAAGTAATATTTTTTTATAGATTTCAAGGTCGAATTTATCATAGTTTTTTGGTGCTTTATGAAACATTAAAGAAAAAAGTCCTGGCGTGAGCGCCCATATTTGTCCCCCAACCTGTATCTTATCTTGATTTAACTCGATGGTGCTATTACCAAATCTCCATTCGTTATTATTATCTTTATGTGGACCATAGTTAGTATCTAGTTCGTTTCTCGATTGCAATAGTGATAAGTCAGAATAACTTTCTTCATTATTCGAATTTTGTGAGTAACAGTCATCTTCATCATAATTACTGCTACTTTTACTATTAGATTGCTTAACAATTTTTTCTTCACTTAGTTTCTTGGGCGTACTCGTTTCCAATTTTATTGTTGAGTTCTGAGGATGAAAACTTTCATTGTCATCAATTCCAGTTTCCTTATCACTCGGTTCTTTTTTAACTGGTCTACCAACGTATTTAGAGCTATTGATAAATTCTTTTAAAGGTTCTGTGATAGGCTTGAATGTATCTGTTAATTGCTGATGTGTATCTATTTCACCAGTTTTTATACTACGAAGCTTTTTCTTCAAGATATTTCTTGTTGCCACCAAGTCTTTAAGAATTTGTTCATTCATTTTAGCTATCAGGTCAGTTTAATAGGAAGCAGATCAGGTTATCAGGTCAGTTTAACAGCTATCAGGTCAGTTTATCAGGTACCAGATCAGCTTATCAGGTCAGTTTATCAGGTATCAGACCAGCTTATCAGGTCAGTTTAACAGGTATCAGATCAGCTTATCAGGTCAGTTTAACAGGTATCAGGTCAGTTTATCAGGTATCAGATCTGCTTATCTGATCAGTTACAATAATCACATGTATAAAGTTTGAAGTCAGATTAAATACTGCAGGGTGCATTTAATGAACAGTAAATTATATTATGATGAAGTAATCAAATGACTTTCTATAACGACCATTGTTTAGTTCATTATCTTTACTGGCAACGTGATCATCATATACATGTTCCATATTTGTCGCATCTTGTTTAAAAATAATAACTACATTAGCATTATCTCTTATCAAATGTTTTGGAATCCGCGTGTAAGTCTGACACAAGTAAAATGAGTCTACTTTCTTATGACGACCCATACAAAAATATGCACGTATATTGTTTTGCTTTTCACATGCAACGTTATCAAAAATCATAATTGAATTGGTTTTAGCTTCACTAGGAGGAACAACGTCCTCGTTTTCTGCAAATGTGTAGTATCCCATTCCTTTAATTGGTGAAATTAATTTCTTTAGGTATTCATATTTAGGTTGATATAAAGATTTTGAGTACAAGTAAATATTTTCAAACTTGAGACCATTAGGACTTTCCAGCAAACTAATCATTATGTTAGTTTTTCCACAATTTGAAGGACCAACTATTATTGCTCGAATAGAATTTGGTAACAAGGAACTATGTCTTATATTTTACTGTCATTTGAACAAATATCAGCATTACGAACTAAAATATTTTTATTTTGTTTTATGAAGCGCATTTTAATAACTACTTGCTAAACTTGCAAACAATATCTTTTATTGTAGATTAAATTAATATGGTTGTACTTTATAACAAAAATTTTAGTCACAAACAAACTATCGTTGGAGAAGGTTTACTAAATAAAGCAATAAATTCTCTACCTTTTGAATTACATCTTCCTGGATACCAGTATTGTGGACCTGGCACAAGATTACAAAAGCGTTTAGATAGAGGAGATAAAGGAATTAACTTATTGGATGCTGCTTGCAAAAATCACGATATTGCTTACTCGAAAAATAAAGACTTAAACAGCAGACATCAAGCTGACAAAATTCTTGAAAATACGGCTTGGGAAAGAGTTCTTTCAAAAGATAGTGATCTTGCAGAAAAAACATTTTCATATATAGTCACCAACGCAATGAAAGCAAAAACTAAACTTGGTATGGGTGTTGAAGCAAAGAAAAGGAATACAGTGAAAAGACTATCACCACGAATTCGTATAAATGACAAAAATCTGTTTCATAAAACAATTAAATCAGCAACAAAGATATTGAAGAAGGAAAAACCACAAGATATTAATTCAGCCATTAGGATTGCTCGTAAAGCTATCAGTAAATCTCTTAAGGGGAAAAAAGCTCGTGTTATAATACCGCGTATTATAAATGTTCCAAAAATTGGTGGTTTTTTGCCCATAATACCGATTCTAACTGCTCTAGGTGCACTTGGTAGTCTAGCAACTGGAGGTGCCGCTATAGCTAAAGCTGTAAATGCAACAAAGAATGCAAAAAAACAACTTGAGGAAGCCACCAGACACAACAAGGCAATGGAGTCTATTGTTGTGGGAGAAGGACTGTACCTTAAACCATATAAAAACGATTATGGACTTGTTTGTAAAGATCATTCAAAAAACTATTAGAAATGCTACCCAACAGACCATTATCAGAATTTGATCTAAGAAAATTTTCAAAATATATTCCACACTTTAGAGGAGTTTATATGTTGGGTTCACTACCAAAACGACCAAAGACTGTAGAGTGTGATGAAACATGTATATGATGATCACGTTGCCAGCGATATGAACTTTGAAATGTTTCAACAAACGTTATAGAAAGTCATTTGATTACTTCATCATAATATAATTTACTGTTCATTAAATGCACCCTTCAGTATTTAATCTGACATCAAACTTTATACATGTGATTATTGTAACTGATCAGATAAGTTGATCTGATACCTGTTAAACTGACCTGATAAGTTGATCTGATACCTGATAAACTGATCTGATATCTGTTAAACTGACCTGATAAGCTGATCTGATACCTGATAAGCTGACCTGATAAGCTGATCTGATACCTGATCTGTTAACCTGATCTAATAAACTGATCTGCTTCCTATTGAACTGACCTGATAAGCTGATCTGGTACCTGATAAACTGACCTGATAGCTGTTAAACTGACCTGATAAGCTGGTCTGATACCTGATAAACTGACCTGATAGCTGTTAAACTGACCTGATAACCTTATCTGCTTTCTATTGAACTGACCTGATAGCTAAAATGAATGAACAAATTCTTAAAGACTTGATGGCAACAAGAAATATCTTGAAGAAAAAGCTTCGTAGTATAAAAACTGGTGAAATAGATACACATCAGCAATTAACAGATACATTCAAGCCTATCACAGAACCTTTAAAAGAATTTATCAATAGCTCTAAATACGTTGGTAGACCAGTTAAAATAGAACCGAGTGATAAGGAAACTGGAATTGATGAAAATGAAAGTTTTCATCCTCAGAATTCAACAATAAAATTGGAAACGAGTACGCCCAAGAAACTAAGTGAAGAAAAAATTGTTAAGCAATCTAATAGCAAAAGTAGCAGTAATTATGATGAAGATGACTTTTACTCACAAAATTCGAATAATGAAGAAAGTTATTCTGACTTATCACTATTGCAATCGAGAAACGAACTAGATACTAACTATGGTCCACATAAAGATAATAATAACGAATGGAGATTTGGTAATAGCACCATCGAGTTAAATCAATATAAGATACAGGTTGATGGACAAATATGGGCGCTCACGCCAGGACTCTTTTCTTTAATGTTTCATAAAGCACCAAAAAACTATGATAAATTCGAGCTTGAAATCTATAAAAAAATATTACTTGCTACCAATGCCCACAGGAGAGGCTATAAGTCTGATGGTCAAATCAAAGGGAGCATAGCCCATAAGTACAAACATATTATTAGAAAACTTTTCAAAGGAGACAATCATACAGGCTCATCAGATGTAAAAAAAAGTAATTATTTAGGAAGGGGTTTGATGCAGTTTAACCCTCATAATCCAAACTATATATACTGGGATGATCCAAACGAGTTGGTAGATCGACTTAGACTACTGGTTGCATCACAGTCTGCAGGCCATACTAATCACAACAACGAAATTGTCTCAATTATTGAAGAACTACGTGAAGCTAATATAATTGTATAAACTATATACATACATAGATTTTTATATAAAACATGTCCGTTGATAAATTTGGGCATTATATTAACGATAGAAGTGAAGTAATTTCAACCAAAAATGCGCCTAAGTTGTTGGGCTTCTTTATGGATACGAACAAAAACATTGATGTCCAATACAAGAGAATCAAAAATGTTGCAAATGCTCTGGAGGAAAACGATGTTATCAGTAAAGCAACAAGAAGTAGCTTTCCAGTTAGAAAATCTTAATGCTCATTTGCAGGATATCAATAAGAAAATGGATGGTAATAAATCACTTTTTGATATGGAAATTGAAGAGCTACGAGAAAAAATTTATAGAATAGAAAATTACATGTTCGTATCAATAGGTGCAAGTGCATCAAGTAGATCACAACACACTTAAAACAGCGACTGGAAAAATAAGATGTCTTCAAAGAGAAATGTTGTAAATGAATTGCATAAGCAGGCTCGAAAATGTTTTGTACGTCGTAGAGTTGTGATGAAAGGAATAGATGATCTTTGGCAAGCTGATTTAGTTGAAATGGGAAATTATTCCTTAGACAATAGAAATTATCGATTTTTGCTAACTGTAATTGATACATTCTCAAAATTTGCTTGGGCAGTACCTTTGAGAAGAAAGAATGTATTCGAAACAACTCAGGCAATGGAGAATATTTTCAAATTGGGACAAATACCGAAAAACTTGCAAACAGACGATGGTAAAGAATTTTTCAATAAACATTTCAGTCAGTTGATGAATAAATACAATATTAATCACTACTCAACATATAGCACTATGAAAGCCTCAATAGTAGAACGATTCAATAGAACATTAAAAGGAATGATGTGGAAGGAATTTAGCTTAAATGGTTCATATAATTGGATTGATATGTATAGAGATTTACTTGATGCATACAATAGAAAAATTAATCGCACCATTAAAATGTCACCGATTAAAGTAAATTCAACAAATGAAAAACAGCTTTTAAACACAGTATACAGTCATTTAAAGATGTATAAAATGTCAAAATTTAATGCAGGAGATCATGTACGCATAAGCAAATATAAAAACATTTTTGAAAAAGGTTATACTCCGAATTGGACAACAGAAATCTTTACAATTAAAAGAGTACAAAATAGATATCCTACAACATATATATTAGTAGACTATCGCGGAAATCCTATTAAAGGTGGATTCGATGAAGAAGAACTTTCAAAAACCAGATATCCTAATACATACCTAGTTGAAAAGGTTCTCAAAACTAAAGGACATAAGGTGTTTGTCAAGTGGCTGGGCTTTGGTAATGAGCACAATTCTTTGATATGCAAAGATGAGATATTGTAAATGGAAGAATACAATAAATAAACAACAACAATGATATCAATATTTAATTTAGTTTAAAATAAGTAAATAAACAATAAATGCGAAACTGCTTCTTATAAATCATACTGTGTGTTTAACCTCATTTATTTAGAATCAAACAGTCACAATGTCAATAAAATTGACTCTGAGCTCCAATTCATCAGAGCTATCTGCTAATTATTTTCCCCCTATTGATTTAAATGGAACCTATGAATGTGCTCTAACTGATTTTCATTCATACAACAGTATCCCGAATGTGGATATCTACAACAATATATTTTATATCGGTGAACTTGTAATTGAAATACCGATCGGATCTTATGAATTAAATGATATAGTTGACTATATAGAAGAACAATACAAACGATATAGACCAGAAAACAAAATTTTGATTGAAGCTAATAACAATGCAATGCAAGTCCAAGTCAGCAGCTCTAAAGAACCAATATATTTTAATAAAGAAAATACAATAGGTAGACTTTTAGGATTCAATAGCAGAATATTAACGTCAAACAAAGAACATTACTCTGATCTTCCAGTGAATATCTTTAAGGTGAATCTCTTGAGGATTGAAAGCAGTATTGTGGTTAATACTTATATGAATAATTCTAAAGCTCATACACTACATGAATTTCCGATTAATGTACCGGCTGGATATAAAATAGTTGAGATTCCCAAAAATCTTATATATTTGCCAGTAAACTCCAGAGAGATAAGTTCACTAGCTCTTCGCGTGGTTGATCAAAACGGCGACTTAATTAATTTCAGAGGTGAGGAAATTACAATACGAATACATTTAAGGACAACTAAATAATGATAATATACAACACGAGTATATCAAAGAATACTACAGCAACATCTAATTCTCAAACGTTACAACCTAAGCAACAATTGAAAAGATCTGTTCGTCAAAAATCGCTTACAGCAGCAAACAAGAGTTTTCTCAAGTCACTGAACTTTAAACTGAAAACAAAATGAGTTCAATAATAGACGTTTTAGATAAACCAATATCTGACGAAAATATTATCAAAAAGGATTATCACACATACATACCATACCTTCAGTCTTTTAACAACAACGATGAAATAAGAATTTCAATCTACACCCAACTTTCAGTTGAAAAATAATTTTGTTGCATATCTCTTTGATGAAATCCGCTATGAACTGAATGGTATTGAAATTGATCATACAAGATATTTGGGAGCCACCAGTACCATAAAAAATTTGGTTTCTTTATCACCTACGGAAAGCGTTGTGTTGCAAAATGCTGGATGGAATAAACTTGATAAAATAGATCTTCAAAATGGAAATTTTAATTTCTATGTACCACTCAAACTTCTTTTAGGATTCGCTGAAGACTACAATAAAGTTTTATTAAACGGTAAACATGAATTGATACTCTTGCGTAATAAGAACGATGAAGATCTTGTACACTCGAATGTTTCCACTGAGAAAGCAAAACTTACAATTTCACTAATATCATGGAGAATTCCACATGTTCAATTATCTGATCATAGTAAATTGAATATGATCAAAATACTTAATAATGGTGCTGCTATACCAATGGCATTCCGTAGTTGGGATTGTCATATGAATCCACACCTTAATACGGGGACCAATCACATATGGAATGTGAAACTGGCCGCTAATAAAGAACGCCCTCGTTTTGTGCTGATTGCCTTTCAAATAGAAAACAAGTTTGTTCATTGTGATCTTACTAACTTAAAAGTACATTTAAATTCAAGCTCTTATCCATATGACGATCTTAATATAAAATTCAAAAATGAGCGCTATGCGATTCTATATGATATGTATCTAAGATTCCAACAAAGCTACTACATGAAACAACCCCAACCTCTTCTAACAGGTCAAGAGTTTAAAAATAACGCTCCAATTATTGTAGTTGATGTCAGTCACCAAAACGTCACTCAATACCGGACCAATCGACATAAAAATTGAATTTGAAACAGCAACAAATATTCCAGCAAAAACATCAGCTTACTGCGTTCTTATTCATGACGGCGTAATAGAATACATACCAATAAAAGGTAAAGTCCGGAAGGTCATATAAATTAAATAACATGGATGGTGATATTGTTTTTGTAGACTTGCAAGGTTTCAAAACTAATTCAAATGACTTCATCGCAAAAGAACTAGCTATAGTTTTCAGCAACAAGGAATGGTTCAATTTCATCATAAAACCTCCTTTTGATTTCGCATGTTTATCAGCCAAAAAACAGAGAGAAGCAGTTTGGTTAACAAAAAACTATCATCATATTAACTGGAATGACGGATCAGTCTCATTTCAAAGCGTTTGCAAGTTTTTAAAATCTAATATAAGAAATTCACAAATATATGTTAAGGGGGGAGAGAAGAAAAAATGGCTGGAAAAAATTATTCATCAAACAGTTTATAACATTGAAGACATTGGCTGCATTAATTTCAAACAAATGGAAACTAAGCATTCAATATATCTCTATTGTAGCTATCACGACTATGGTGTTTGTGCCTTAAGGAATGCAATT